>VZRH01003122.1:112535-125567 GCA_013397555.1 Urocynchramus pylzowi
CCGCTGCCACGGGGGACACGGACGGCGCTGGCACGGCCACAGCCGAGGAGCAGGGCCAGGGCAGCGCCGCCCCCGGCACGCAGGACGGGAGCGCGGACGCCGCGGCGGCCGCCACGGATGAGGCGGCCAAGCAGGAGGCCTCGGGAGAGTGAGTGCCGGGGGGTGGATGTCAGCTCCAGGAAGGTGGATTTGGGTGGGGTATTAGGGGGGATCATTCCCTGGGAGGGCCTGGGATGGAATTCCCAGAGCAGCTGGGGCTGCGCCTGGATCCCTGGCAGTGCCCAAGGCCGGGTTGGACATTGGGCCTTGGAGCAGCCGGGGCGGTGGGAGGTGTCCCTGCCGTGGCAGGGGTGGATTGGGATGATCCTTAATGTCCCTTCCCACCCAACCCATTCCATGATTCCCATCCCAAACACCAAGATCTTCCCACAAACTTAAAGCAAGTTCTTCGAGGGAAGGAATAATTTACCACAGGACACGAGGGAATGGCTTTGAGATGATTGAAGGCAGGCTTAGGTCAGGGATTGGGAAGAAATCATTTCTGGGCAGGTGATGAGGCCTGGCACAGGATTCCCAGGAAAGCTGTGGCTGCCCCTGCATCCCTGGCAGTGTCCAAGGCCCGTTGGCCAGGGCTTGGAGCAGCCTTGGGGTAATGGGAAGTGTCCCTGCCTGTGGAACTGAGTGATCTTTACTGTCCCTTCCCGTCCAGCCCATTCCATGATTCCGTGGTAATTTATGAAGCCTCAAGGCTTTGCTGCAGTTTTTCATTTCTCAGCAGCATCAGTGACAGGAACATTCCATGGATTTTCCAGTACCTGTAAGAATTTCCCAGGGTGCCATTAAACACTTCCCTATTAATGCTTCTTTTCTATGGATCTGTGCCCTTGGTTATCACTGGAAGAAAATCAAATACTAAAGGGATTTTTATCTGTTCCAGCCATGATTCCTTTTTTTTTTTAATAATAAAAGATCTGTTAAGTGGAAAATTATAACTTAGGATTTTTATCATTCAAAAAAAAAAAAAAAAACAATTGCTGTGGAGGATTTTAGACAGCAGGACGTAATTAAGGAGAAGACCATTTTTAGGCACTTCTCCTTATATTTTTATATAAAATGTTAATATTCCTGCTGAATTTCAACATTATATTTTTAGGAATAATTTCTAGATAACTTCAGCAGGCAGCCAATTGCAGGAGGGAAATATTTTGCCTCAATAATTCACTTTCTTTGATCTTTTTTTCATCAGTTGTGCCTGTAAGGAAAAGCCTTGTTTGAATTATTGCAATTATTTTTTCACTTGGAGTTGCTATTTTGAAAGCTCATTTTGTGGTGGTTTTTGACTCTTTCAGTGCCTCTAACTTAGAAAAAATGCTGAAATAATAAAACACTTTTTGTTTTAGTGCTGCTGCAAAGAAGGAGGATGAGGATGCTCAACCAGTTAAAAAAACCTACACGTGGAACACAAAGGAAGAGGCCAAACAAGCATTTAAAGAACTGTTAAAAGAAAAGGTATTTGGGGCAATTATTAATATTTTATTGAACTACAAAACCTGGTTTTATTTCTATTTTATTTGCCAGGCTTTACTTGATTTTTTTTGGGAAGAATTCCTCACTCTTGAGGAAATAAAGGAAAAGAACACTGCAGTGGAGTGTTGTTTTAGCTTAAAAATGAAATGTTTTTTTCTTTTCCCCAGGGCTGTTTTAAAGGAATTATTCTTTGTTGGTTGTTAATTCCTGGTCTGATTCATCCATAATTTCTGTTTTCACAGCGTGTTCCATCCAATGCTTCCTGGGAGCAGGCCATGAAAATGATCATTAATGACCCCAGATACAGGTACTGAGTCCTCCTTTAATTCCACACAAACCTTTTTTTATGGGATTTGCTTCCAAAGCATCCAAATATTCTGTCAGCAACAGATATCCTGCACTTGTGCCATTGGTAGGGAATTGTCTTCCTTTCCTCCATAAGGAAATGCTTCCAACAGCTTCATTTTTATTGGGAAAAAGTGTGGAAGTTGGTATTTTATGCTGATTTAGGGATTAAAATGTTCAGATAAAATTAATCTCCAATCTGAATTATTCAAACCTGTTGCCTTTTGCTTTCTGGTTTTGATTTTCTTATTTATTTTTCTTATTTTCTTTTTCTTCTTTTTCTGAATGTTCTTTATTTTCCAGGCTTTTTTTCCCTCTTTTTGTTCTGATTGTCTTTCTCTTTTTGTTCTGATTGTCTTTCTCTTTTTGTTCTGATTGTCTTTCTCTTTTTGTTCTGATTTTCCTTTTCTGATTTTTCTGATTTCCTTTGTCTTCTCTTCCTGATTTTTTTTGATTTATAAATGACATTGCTCTTTTCCTTTTCTTTCCTGGGAAGTGCTTTGGCAAAACTGAGTGAAAAGAAGCAGGCCTTTAATGCCTACAAAGTTCAGACAGAGAAGGAGGAGAAGGAAGAAGCCAGATCCAAGTACAAGGAAGCCAAGGAATCCTTCCAACGCTTCCTGGAAAACCATGAGAAGATGACATCCACCACCAGATACAAGTAAGAGACTTGGGATAAAAATCTGGGATAAAAATCCTAGTGGGATGCACTGCTTTAAGTGGCATCAACTTCCATTTTTAGTTTTTTCTTCCTTTATAAAAATTCAAAAGCTATCACAAAAAAAAAAAACTTCCAAGAGGCAAAATCAAGGAGAATTCCTATAAGTGTGTTTCTTCTTGGAACAGAGCTCTCCCTGATGTTCTGGGGAAGTGATGGATAATTCAGTCTCCAATAAATAAATAAGTAGTTGTGTGGTTTTCATTTGTTTTGCCCAGAAAAGCTGAACAGATGTTTGGGGAGATGGAAGTGTGGAATGCCATATCCGAGCGGGACCGGCTGGAGATTTACGAGGATGTTTTGTTCTTCCTGTCCAAGAAGGAGAAGGTAAATTCCCTTCAAATCCATCCAACATCTCCTCACTTGTTCCTAAATCACTTCAAACCTGTGCATGAGGCTTTATGGCAGATAAACAGCAGCTTTTAGGGAAGGTTTTGGGGTTTATTGGGATTTGTACCTGCTGATTTTACCATGTGTTGTATTTTTGGGGGATTTTAATCAATCACATGATGGATTTTATTCTGAATCAGTGAAATGATAATGAGATTGAAAAATTGTGTTGTTTTGTGTCCAAGGATGGGGCTTGGAGCAACCTGGTCCCTGTCCAGGGCAGGAGGTTGGAATGGGATGAGCTTTAAGGACCCTTTCAACCCAAACCACTCTAGAATTCAATTATCCTATATAAATTAAAGATTAATTTCATGTTTTCTTGGAGAACACACTAGATATCTTACATTTCTATCCAAACCACCTCAAATTGAGCCCAAAAAATAAACTTTTCCCCTCAGGAACAAGCCAAGCAGCTACGGAAGAGGAACTGGGAAGCTCTGAAGAACATCCTGGATAACATGGCCAACGTCACCTACTGCACCACCTGGTCAGAGGCCCAGCAGTACCTCATGGACAACCCCACCTTTGCTGAGGATGAGGAGCTCCAGAGTATGGCCATGGGCTCTGGAATTCTTTGGGAAGGAGGATCCTTCCTGAGTTGGAAGGAATAACCTGATTTCTTTCCCCCCTTCTCCCTGTTTTCTTGCTAGACATGGATAAGGAGGATGCCCTGATCTGTTTTGAGGAACACATCAGGGCCTTGGAAAAAGAGGAGGAGGAAGAGAAGCAGAAGAGTTTGCTGAGGGAAAGGAGGAGGCAGCGTAAAAACAGGGAGTCTTTCCAGGTTGGTGGAACTTGGGTTCTGTCCTAAAAATGTCGTGGAATACCATGGGATATTCCATGTGGGTTTTTTTTATTTCTGAGGGTTGATTCAAGGGGGTATTCAAAGCCTTGGGTGTGGGGTTGTGGCATTTTCTCTGCTGTGTTACACCCAAGGGAAAAATCAGAGGGAATAGGCCTGGATGGGCAGGAGATGCAGCTGGAACATTGTAGGGGGTGGAGAAAAGCAGGAAGAACAGCATAAAAAGTGATTTTTCAATCCTATTGGAACAAAAGTGGAATTCCAGCTACCAAGCCAATCCATCCCAGCTGGTACCAAGGAGAAGCTTGAGGGATGGCTCCAAACTGCCATTTGCCTTGTTTTCTGCAGCTGTTTCTGGATGAGCTGCACGAGCACGGGCAGTTACACTCCATGTCCTCCTGGATGGAATTGTACCCAGCCATCAGCTCCGACATCAGATTCACCAGCATGCTCGGCCAGCCTGGTAAGGAGGGGGAATCCTGGGATTTGGGGCAGGCCAGAGCAATTCTTCCTGGTTTTTAACACCTAAAAATGCAGCTCTGGGGTTAAACCTGACCTGTGGCTTAACTAAACCCTCCCCCAGGATCAACAGCACTTGACCTGTTCAAGTTTTATGTGGAGGATTTAAAAGCTCGTTACCACGATGAGAAGAAGATCATTAAAGACATCTTAAAGGTGAGCATTACCTGGCTCCTCCTTGAATTGCACATTTCCCTCCAAGGGAGCTGGGATTCCCTTGGAATTGAAGGAATTCCTGATTTCCCTCATGCCAAAGGAGCTGTTTTTTCCAGGATAAAGGATTTGTGGTGGAGGTGAATACTTCCTTTGAGGATTTTGTCACTGTCATCAGCTCCACTAAAAGGGCCACCACGTTGGATGCAGGGAATATCAAGCTGGCTTTCAACAGTGTAAGTATTCATTAATACATTAATTAACTAATAAATTAATTAATTTTTTGGGCTGTCTGGATAATTAGGATGGGAAATCCCTTCTCCAAACAGGAATTGGGGTTTATTTTCTAGCTAATTCCATAATATTAGAGGAATATTCTGATATTTAGGGTTACTTAACTGATTTCAGTTGCCAGAATAAAAGTAAACCTTGATCCAAGCAGTCAGCATTCCCAAACTTGAGGAATTCTGGGATAGGAATTCGGTGATGCTCTCCTGTTTGTGCATTAAAATTTCTCCTGATTTGTGTGGTTCTGCAATTTTGCATCATTGGATTTTCAGCAACAGCAATTCCATGCTTGGAAAATAAATAATCGATTAATTTTTGATAAAATAATTTAATACCATAGTCTTGATTTATTAATTAAGTATGGGAAAAGCAATTAATTTCCTGTCATTTCCTAGTGACTCAGACACAGCTCTGAGGGTGAGCTGTGCAGAAATCCCAATAAATGGAATTATTTTCCCTCCACTTCCTTCCCTGGTTCCTTTTATCCCGCAGCTGCTGGAGAAGGCGGAAGCGCGGGAGCGGGAGCGGGAGAAGGAGGAGGCACGGAAGATGAAGAGGAAGGAATCAGCCTTCAAGAGCATGCTGAAACAAGCCACCCCCCCCATCGAGCTGGATGCTGTCTGGGAGGATGTAAGGATGAGAATTCCTCGGGAAAAACATTCCCAAATTCCCAAACAGGCCCCTGCTAATCCCTAAAAAACCCCGCGTTCGCCAGCCTCTCCCTGGTTCTGCTGTGGTGGGGCTCCAAACTCCCACAAAACCCTGTGGATTCTTCAGGAACACTTGGAGCTGGATGGGAAAAGCTTCATCCTGAGACTTTTGAAACAAAAAAATCCTGAAAGAAATGAAAAAAAATCTAAAAGTAACCGTCCAGAAAATCCCACAACCCCCCCCCCAAGTTAATTGAAATTATGTGGAAGTACAAACTTTGTCCTGGATAAAATAGCCTGGAAAACCTTTATTTTCCAAGGATAACTTTTATAAATATTTGGGGTTTTTTTTTAAGCTTAAATTGAATGTGCAGGGAAAACTCTGGGATTCTCCATGTTTCCATGAGTTAGAGCTTCCCTGAACACTGGAAATTTGGGATTTGCTTGGAAATCTGGGATTAAAAGTTTAGCCTTGTAGCAGTTCAGGGGCTTTTGAACTGGTGAAAATAATATTTTATTATTTTTTTAACTTATTATCTTTATTTGTATCATTTTTCTATCATTTTTCTTATTTTTCTTATCTCTTTTTTCTTTATTTGTATTATTTCTTCATATTTCTGTTATTATGTTTATTTTTCCTTATCCTTATTTCTTCAGGGTTTTAGTTTTCTTATTTATTTTTATTTTTATTTTATTTCTTATTTCTTATTTTTCTTATTACTTTTATTCTGCCTTATTATTTTTATTTTTCCTTTTTATCTTTATTCATTATTATTTATATAGTTTTTATTATTATTCCTTACTATTTTTCTCATTTCTTATTGCCATTATTATTACTATATTATATTTTATTATTTTCTTCTTTTTCTTCTATCCTAGTATTTTAATCAATTTATAATTTAATTTCTTTGAATATCATTAATGGAATTAATTTTCCTGACAGATCAGAGACAGATTTGTGAAGGAACCAGCATTTGAAGACATCACCCTGGAATCTGAAAGGAAAAGGATATTTAAGGATTTCCTTCATGTACTTGAGGTAGTTATTCCTTTATTTTTGAAATCATTGGACAGCAGACAAGAACAATTACTTCTACATTGAGTGGGAAGGGGAGGATTTAATGGAATTTTTTCCACAAAGTGATACCAGGAGATTAATTTGATTTTTCAGCTCTCACACTTGGGGGTTTTGTTCCATTTCCTGCAGTTTGGAAGAATTTGAACTGAAATTTTGACTTTTAATTCTCTAGTTTCCAATTAGGCAGAGCAAGGGGTGGGTTTAGGCCAGGCTTAACTTGGATCCAGGGAGCAGATCCATGGGAACCCAGGTGTTTTTCCTTGCTCCTGGCTGCCTTTATTGCAGCTCCAACATGGCAGCAGTGCCCATTTTTAGGTATTTTGACATTAAATGGTGATTTTATGGAATTTTTAACCTTTCCCAGCTTTTGTGGATGAGGAGAAACATCCCATCAGTTCTTTGGGATGTCCTGTAGGAGGTGATGAGATGGTTCTCCCATTAAGTGCTGATTTTATGGAATTTTTAACCTTTCCCAACTTTCTTGGATGAGGACAAACATGCCATCAGATTTTTGGGATGTCCTGGAGGAGCTGATGAGGTGGTGCTGCCCTTCAATGTTGATTAAGGAGTTTTTAACCTTTCCCAACTCTCTTGGATGAGGACAAACATGCCATCAGATTTTTGGGATGTCCTGGAGGAGCTGATGAGGTTTTACTGCCCCTTCCCTGGAACTGTCCAAGGCCAGGTTGGAGCACCCTGCTCTGGGGAAGTTGTCCTTACCCATGGTGGAACAAGCTGGGATTTCAGGGCCTTTCCAAGGCCAGTCCCTGCTGGAATTCCGAGCTCTCCCCTCCTTGCCTTGCCCACAGCACGAGTGTCAACACCACCACTCCAAGACCAAGAAACATTCGAAGAAATCCAAAAAGCATCACCGGAAGCGCTCCCGTTCCCGCTCCGTGAGTATCCCTGAAAACCCCCCCTCTGCCATTCCCAGCTGCACTGATTGCTGCTGGAATTCCCATTATTAATTGGAATTCTCCCCTGGGCTGTGTGTGAAGGGCTCAGAGTCTGAGGATGATGACAGCCACTCCAAGAAGAAGCGGCAGCGCTCGGAATCGCGGTCGGTGTCCGAGCGTTCTTCCAGCGCCGAGTCCGGTACGGGATGGGATGGGATTGGCTTTAAGCCAGCTGTGCTTTTATCCTTTGGGATTTATCCATTGATCCCTGGGGGTTTTGTTTCTCCCTGTGGCTGCAGAGAGGAGCTACAAGAAGTCCAAAAAACACAAGAAGAAGAGCAAGAAGAGGAGGCACAAGTCTGTAAGTGAAGCTCGGTTTTCAGTTGGGTTATGGACAGCCTGGCACCTGCTGTCAGTGACCCCAGCTGGATCTTCCTAGGGAAAAACTGGCATCAAGCTGGACGAGGGTATTGCCAAAATAACAACTTTGTTATATATTCCTAATTTTAAACCACTTTAAACTGCTGAATTTGGAAGGTTTAACTCCAGGTGAAGGACTCCCTGAGTCCTGGGATTTGCTGTTTGTCCTGGCAAATCCGGGTGTTCTTCACTGGAGGGAGCTGGGAAGGATCCCAGCCATTCCTTGTGCCTGCCTGAGCCATCAGGGTTGTGTTGGAAGCTCTTGAGTTGTACAAGAGCAGCAGAAGGATCTACAAAGCAGAAAGAGCTTCACTTCTTCCCTGGGAGGGTGGGGAGGCCCTGGCACAGGTTTCCCAGGAAAAATGTGGCTGCTCCATCCCTGGAAGTGTCCAAGGCCAGGGTGGACAACATGAAGCAACCTGAGATAGGGGAAGGTGTTCCTGCCCAAGGCAGGGGTGGAATGGAATGAGATTTAAACTCCCTTCCAACTTAAATCATTCCATGATTTTACAATTCTTTAAATGGAAGTTGGACTTAAAAATATTCAACATTAATATTCACTATTCCCATTTTTTTTCTGCAGGATTCACCAGAATCTGATGTGGAACGAGAGAAGGACAAGAAAGAAAGAGAGAGGGACAGTGAGAAGGAAAGAGCCAGACAGAGATCCGAGTCCAAGCATAAATCTCCCACTAAAAAACGGCCTGGGAAAGATTCCGTAAGCTCTGCTTCTGCTCTTCCTGGTGCTTTGGGCTCTGCTGGATGCAGCTCCATAGGTTTGCTCTGGGAAAGGTCAGAGCTTGCATTTGAGGATTGTGGAGGTCTTTGCCATTCCCCAGTTTGGGTTTGGGGTTTGTGAGTGGCACGGAGCAGCCAGCTCTGGCTGTGTGTCCCTGCTGAGGCTCCCAGCGTGGCACCTCCCTGGACAGTCCCATCCTGACACCTGTCCTGTCTCTCCACAGGGAAACTGGGATACCTCTGGCAGCGAGCTCAGCGAGGGGGAGCTGGAGAAACAGAGGAGGACTCTTTTGGAACAGCTGGATGAAGATCAATGAGAAGATCCTTGATACCAAAAATGTTTACAGGTGGCAAAATAAAACCAAGCCTTGTGTGGGCAAGGCCCTGGGGCCGGTGGCCGGTGGCCCATGGCCACAACAACGGTGGCTTTTAGTTTTTTACCACTTCAATCCAGTCAAAAGTAGAAAAATCCATGGAATTCTGAGGGCAAAGCTGTGCCTGGCCTGGAGCTGCGGGGCGGGATGGGGGCTGGGATCCCCTGGAGGGGACACAGAGGTGGCAGCAGTGTCCCCAAGCACTTTCCCAGTGTCCTTCCCAAGGCAGGGAACAACCCTGGGCTGCCTGGGCAGAGCCCAGTTCAGCTTTGGGAAAAAAACTCCTAATTTAATTCTTTGTGCTTTTGTTCTTTGATGGATTTGGTTGGGTGGGATTTTTCTGGGGAAGGCAGCAGGAGTAAGGAATCCACGTCCTGATGTGTTCTGCAATCCCCTGGATTTTGGGGTTGTTTGGTGCTGGGGCTTTTGTCCAAGACCGATTCGTGTCCAGTCCCGACTCCACCAATCCCAAATCCCAGGGAATGCTGTGGACGGGAACTCTCCTGCTGTGCCAGCAGAGGGAGCGTTGGGGACACAACCACCTCGGCATTCCCAGAATCCCCAACCCACCCAGCCCTGGCTGTTACTCCAGCGTTTCTCTCCACCTTTTCTCTCCCCCTTCCTAAAACTTAGGAATAAAAATCCATTGTTAAACGCAATTCCATGTGTTGCCTTAAGAACCTGCTGCAGAATGTACCTGCACAGCCCAGAGGAGGGAGGAGGAAGCAGCTCCAGCCCTGTTTTCCAGCCCCTGCACGTTCAGGAAGGTGCCCCAGCCCTGCTCGGTGAGAAAATTGGGAAGCCGCTGTCCTTGGAATATTTTTGTACATTTTTATCAATGATTAAACCTTGTCTTTTAGCATGTACTGGTATTTATTTCTCCCTAAATACTCTGTACAGCTCTGAGCCACAGACTCACTCACAAAACCTGCTTCAGGACTTTTAGATTCCTTCTCAGGAGTTTTATCCTGAGTTTTGACCACTTTTACCAGTGCATAAGGATCAAAGGATCAATCTATCCCAAAGGATCACTTTATCCAGGGAATTTTCTGGCTGGGGTGGTTACAAGGCTCAGAATCCTTAAGAACACCCTGAGATTGAAATGAATTATTTGAAATATAAAATGCAGGCGGTTGTACCCATTTTTTCCTGGGATGCTTTGGGACTTTCTGGGATGGTTTGGGATGGGACAGCACATCCCAATCCTGCTGTTTCCCCCTGAAGGGTCGTTGCTCATCACCCATTGCCTTGGGGAAAAACACCTGGATTTGGTCAAACAGGGCTTGGGGGGGATTTTTGGTATCCATGGATGTTTGGTGTGGAAATCCAGGTTGGAATATTCCAGGTTCTTCCCTGCAGGCTCTCCCAGGAAGGATGGGATAATTGCTGCTCCAGGAGTGAACAACCAGACAGGTTTGCTTTGCTCACCTGCCACCCACTTCCCTGGATTTATATCCCAAAATGGGAATGCTCCAAGTGGGAACAGCCCAGCAGAGTGTGGAAAACAGGAGGGCAGCAGGTCCTGGAACCTGGCATGGAGGTGGGATGAGGATTTAGAGTCTGACAGGTCCTAAGGGTTTGGAAACAGGGAGGAACTCCTTCCAATGCTCTTATTCCCTTGCATCCACTCAAATTCAAGGAAAAAGTTGTTCCTAAGGGAATATCACTCTTGAAAGGTTTGCATTGATTTTTCCATTAAAAAAACCAACATGGGAACGTCCATTATTCCAGTGGTGGGGCTTTCTTAACATCTTAATTCAGTTTGCTGGAAGAAACTCACCTTAAGCTGAGCCTGCTTTTAAGCCAAGTAAGGCAGGATTGAGTTTTCCAGAGAATTGAGTTCAGGCTTATTTTTCCAGCTTTTTTTTTTGGTGTTTTCCTATTTCCCAGCCCCACTTTTTCCTGTGGCAGCCCCAGCACAGCCAACCTCTGCATTCCCACCTGGAAACTGGAAGGAATTTTAGCCAAATTGATTCTTTTTGATCAATTATTGGATTATTTTTGGATGATTTTTAACCATGTCCATCAATGTTGAAACCTTGGCTGTGCCGGTTAATCCTGACCTCCCCCCCGAATAATTTTATTAAACCATTTTAAAAATTAAATTTTGTATTAAAATTCAAATTGGTTAGGTCATAAATATTTGGATTGTTTTGAGTGGATTTCTGACAAATATTAATCCCCATTTATTTCTCTCCTGGAGCTGATTCAGGTGTATCCCAGGAACACCCACACCCCAAATTTCTTCCTTCAGCCTCCTCCAGAGTAACAAAGAATAAATTGATTCTTTCAAAATTCTTTCAGTCTTCATCCACACAAGCTCCAGGTGTTCACCTAGCAAATACCAGCATTTTTTTTGGGACAACTAAGAGGTAAAAGTGACCCAAAAAACCCCTCTGGATTTCAATGTAGTAGTGTAAATAGTTTATTTGATTTTATGGCAGGAACAGACCAGGAAAGGAACGTGAACTGCTTTAGAAACACTTCTAATCTTGCTAAGAAGCAGATCTATGACTAGAAAAATATTAAAGAGAACATGCCAGCTTGGCTTTCATTCTGGGCTTTTATTATAAAAATACCTTTGAGCTGAAGAAAACGAGATTTAGTGCTTATACCCCAACAAGTGCTGAACTTTGAAATTCAAATTATCCAATTTTCTTTGATCCAAACACTCATTCCAACAGTGGCATGTTCTCTTTAGCAGGTCAAGTACACAGTGCTGTAAATGCAAAACTTGGCAGTTTTTCAAGGAAAAATTCCTGGAAATTGGTCAATGTGGTAACTCTGAGTCCAAAACTGTCCTTTTAGTTAAATATAAAAACAAAAACTATAAGTTAAAATAACATTCAGATTGTATAGCACAGGCTTGATGCATTTATTTCCTTTTAAACAATATTTACAATATTACCCAGAGGCTAGAGTGGGGGGAAGTGTAAAAACCATAAAAAACTGCACCAATTTTGTAGCAAAATATCTGTACATTTAAAAACAGATTATCATATAACTACACATTATCCAAGGGGAAAAAAAAACCAGGGACCTTCACCAGTGGTTCACAGGAGCACAATGGAAAAGGGCAAAGAAATTCAGTGGTTAAATACTATACAAGAAATTTTACAATTAACAGATGGATGAGCCCAGGCAGGGAAGCTGGAAGCAAAATGGGATTTGGGAAGGACAGATTTCTCCTCAGTCCAGTTCTTCCCAACTCCTGGATGCTGCTGGCAGGGAGTGGGATCCATCCTGCTGCTCCGGGGCACAGGGAGGGGCACCATGGTCCTAAATCAGCCTCCTGTCCCTTTTTGGGCTTGGAAAATGCCATGGAGAACCTAAACCCTACTGGGAATTTTAGGCTGGGCTTCCCTTCCAAAGGAGCCTCAGCAGGGAGCCGGAGCAGGGCTGGGATCCCCCTGCCAGGAACTGGACTGCACTGCTCCTCAGAGCCTAATTCTGATTACTGGGTGTTAATTGCTTAGTGCTAATTAATAAATACGCTGTTATCCCAGCGCTGCCTGCCTTGGCCGCCCAGCCAAACCCCCGCCCTGGGCTGGGGCCACCTCCTGTTCATTCCTAGCCCTGGGACTGTGGGCCCACGTTCCCTTTGGAGGCCGCATGGGCTGGGAAAAGGGCTGGGTTGTTCCTTGGGGTTATTTTAATTCCAGGTACAGAAAGCCCTCAGATGTCTTTGTAGATTTAGTTAAAACAGAGGCGTTAAGTGCAGCTGGAGGGCCGGGCCTGCCCCTCAGCCCAGCGTTAAAAGCCAAGCACATCCCAGTATTCCCAGCATTCCCAGTTTCCAACCAGTCAGGCCCACGGGAGCCCTTCTCTCACCAACCCAACCCCCCGACCCAACCCCTATTTTACATTTTGGTTACAAATCCTGCAGAGTCTCGGCGTCCGGAGAAACCCAACCAACCCCAATCCTATTGCTGGGATCCATGGGAGCAGGAGCTTCCATTTCAGGCACTTGGCGAGGAGAGGCCGGCGCGGGGCCGGCGCCCTCGGAAGGTCCGTTTTCCCTGGAGAGGGCGGCCGGCGTGCGGTGGCCGTCGTGCTGGGCTCACATGGCCAGCTCGGCGCCGTTGGAGCGCAGCCCGTGCTCGTCGAAGCGGCGGCGCACGCTCCTCCTCAGCG
>VZRH01003122.1:125722-168287 GCA_013397555.1 Urocynchramus pylzowi
GGTTCCGGAGATCTGCGGGGAGCCGGCAGTCAGCAGCGCCCGCGCCCACGCGGACACGCGGCGGCACGGGCGGGAGAGGCCGCTGGAAGCCAGTCAAAGCAGCTTGGGGAGCGCGGGAGCGGGGATCGGCGCGGGGAAGGACGGACCTGCCCCAGCTACGCGCCCCAGCCGCCCGTTAATGCTGGTGGGAGCGGGATGCTGGTGGGAATGGCCCCTCACAGCTGTCACCAGGGCCACGTGGTGGTTTGAGGTGTTCCCTGCGTGCTCCCACGTCCCCTCCAACGCCGGAGCCAGAGGGTGTTCCTCACGGCAGGCGTGTGACCCTAGTTCAGCCACACCGGCATGGATTCAGCATCCCTACGTCCCATTTAGCATGGATTCGTGGAATCGTTCAGCTTGGCAAGGACCTCCAAGATCTAAAGGAGGTGTCCTGGGAGAAGCAGCTGGCACTGGGCTGGGATTCTCCAGCTGCTTTCCATGGCTGGAGTGATGCTTCATCAGCCAAAGGAGGGGAGAGCTCGGGAGGGAACACTGAGCATGGGATGGGATTGGATGGATGGATGGATGGATGGATGGATGGATGGATGGATGGATGGATGGATGGATGGATGGATGGATGGAGGGAGGGATGGAGGGAGGGATGGAGGGAGGGATGGAGGGATGGAAGAGGGAGAAAGCTGATGGATGGGGTGGTGGAAGCCCATTACAGGTGTCACACGTGCTGTCACCTGTGCACCTACAAGAGAACAAGCACTAAAGGCAATTCCAGTTCAAATGTTGGTCTCCTGGCCAACAAATTTGTGCTGGACTGGGCAAACCTCTCTGATTCCTGGATAACTTGTGTTAGGGGTTACACAGAACTCCCAAACTTCTCAGCTCTCCCCTCTCCACACCTGGAGTTGGAGACTGTCCACCTCATGCAGAACCCAACTGTGGGGCTGCAACACCTGGGGACAAAACTATTTTGGGCTGGACTTGAAGAGAAATGGCCAAACCAGAGTGTGATGGTGGGTCACCAACCAACAACACCCGTGAACAAGATTATTTTGGGCTCAACTTGAATTAAAATGGCCAAAATGGAGTGTGAAGATGGTCACCAACCAACAGCACCTGGGGACAAGACTGTTTTGGGCTCAACTTGAGGAGAAGTGGCCAAAACAGTGTGATGATGGTCACCAGCCAACATCCTGTGGATCCCTGCACCTCCAGAGGTGAAAATCAAGGATCTGGGTCTCAACTGGCTTCAAGGGTCTCACCAGTATTAGCTCAGCTACATCTACCACCAGCTGCCTGGCACAGAGAGAGAGGAGGAAGCCAAGTAAAAAGAGATGCTTGCCAGCTCTGGGAATCCTCCACCACGGCTGTGCTAGAAGAAATCCTTACCCTCGAGTGAACATTGGGAAATTTAGTGATATTATTCTTCTTTAGGGCTAAACAGAAAAAAAAAACAAAAACAAAAAACAACAAACAAACAAAACAAAACAAAACAAAAAAAACAGAACACAAAAAATGATGGTTAAGTAAAAAAATGGGATGGAGAATGAAGAGCAAGTCAAGTCAGTGTTCAAACCTCCCGGGCAGAAACCACAGAGCAAGAGGGGTTAGACAGGGCAGGAGGGACAGGAGGCCGCTCCCTACCCCAATTCCAAGCTGCTTTGAAGGTTGGCTCCAGGAAGAGGACACAGAGAGAACCCGGAAGAGCAAAGAACCATGGAGTGGGTTAGTTTGTGGATTTATTGACAGCACTGATGGAATTACACAGGGAACGGTGGAAGGAACACTGCTGGCTTCTTAAGCTGAGTCCTTAATGAGGACAACAGTGTCCAGGGCCATGCTGGGTGAGGGACACCCGTGGGACAACGGACACCACGATGGAATCGCTCAGTTCCATGTCAGGTTTGCCTTGGCACCATCCCGGTGGTTCTGCCCTGTATTCCCGACTCCCAGCCCTGCTCCCCGCTCCCCTGCTCCGAGCCCGGCCTCGGCACAGGGTCCAGGCTCAGAGAGAATTCCTGATTCCACGAAATAAAGCTGGCATGGAACTGACATGGAATAAAAGAGTTCAAGATGGACATGACAGAACAAGGAGAGATTCCACCCCATGCAGCTGAACATGCAGGGGCTCGTCAGGAATCCTAAACCACCCCATGGATGTCATTCCCGAGCCAGAAGCCACCCCCAAGGCCATTCCCAAGGTCCATGCAGCCCGAATTCCACCCAGAGGTGCCACATGCATGGCACCCTGAGGTGACACACAAGCCAAGTGAGCTGTCACTGCTTGGGCTCCTCAGGCCTTGCCCTGCAGGAGACTCATCCCAGTGACTCCCAGCTTGCTGTTCTATGGGACACGAGGACAGCCGGATGGGATGGGATGGAAACAGGGGTGGGATGAGGAGGACATGCGCCAGAGGGGACACCACTACAATGTCAGGAGGACGCTGGACACCACTACACACTCAACAGTCACGGATTCCTGGCTCAGATCCACACAAACAAAGTGGCAAAAAGTCTACAGCGACCTTCCTGGTTTCTAAGAGCGTCAGGTGTGAAAGAGGGAGAGTTTAGTAATGGAATTCCTCAGGGACAACAGGGTCGCAGAAGAACCGAGAGCCGCGCTTGGCGCTTCGGGCGGTGAACGGCACCGTCTTCAGCACTGCATGGGAACAACAACAGCCACACACACCAAGGTCAGCGCTGCTCCAGGCCAGGGCACAGCTCAGTGCTCCCACAGGGACACTGGGACACGCTCCAGCCTGCTCCGCGCCGGCCTTGGGACAAGGTGGCTGTGAGGCTTCAGCAGCTATTTCATCCAAAAGTGGAATCCCAGCCTGGTCTGGGTGGGAAGGGACCTGAAACTCATCCCATCCCACCCCTGCCAGGGCAGGGACACCTCCCACTGTCCCAGGGTGTTCCAGCCTGGCCTTGGCCACTGCCAGGGATCCAGGGGCAGCCACAGCTGCTCTGGGAATCTGTGCCGGGGCCTGCCCACCCTCCCAGCCAGGGATTCCTTCCCAATCCCTGACCTTTCCTTCATCTTAAAGTCATTCCCCCTCTAATAAAATAATTCCCTTGAGGAACTTGCTTTAAGGTGTGCTACAGGTTGGTGTTTGGGATGATTTGGGTTGGAAGGGACCTTAAATCCCATCCAGTGTCACCCCAGCCATGGGCAGGGACACCTCCCACTATCCCAGAGTGCTCCAAGCCCCATCCAACCTGGCCTGGAGAACTCCCAGAGAAGGGGAGCTGCAGGATTCACTGGGAGATCTCCAGGGATGGGGAGGTGACCTTAGTCCTACCTGACCTTCCATGCCTGACCTTTCCTCCTCCGTGGCTTGAGGCCCCAAAATGGGCAAATCCAGGCACAAGAGCTTGGGAAATGTTTAATTGGAGCCTGGCAGCCTCTCCCCTGGATGGTTTTTTCCATAGGGATGGGCGTCTGCCACACAATCTGTTCCTTCCACAGAGCAGGAAAACCATTTTTGCAATTAAACACAGGCCCAGGAGTCCGGAGGAGTTGTGGAAGCAATGCCAGGTTGGATATTATTGCCACCCTGCCCTTTAAATGAGGAATGTTATCTCAGGGCCATTAATCAAGGTTAAAAGGAGTTGGGCAAGCTTCACACACTTCATCCAGTTGGGCAAAAATTCCCTGGCTTCCTTAGTGAGGGATCAGACAGCTCTTCTGAGCTTCTGCAGGAAAAACTCCTGTGGAAAACTTCCAGGAGCAGTTGGCAAAGACCTTTTTTTTTTGGGTTCTGTGCAAGGAAATGGAGTTTGTGAAGCTCCTGAGGTGTTAAAGCTTTTTCCTTCCACACCACAGGTGAAAAACGTGTGGAAAACTCCCAGTTCTGCAATCCCAGAAGCTGGAAGTGTTAAAAAGGATTTAATTCCTGGGAAAGATGCAGTTCAGGTGGCTCTTGCAATCAGCAAATATTTGCAGCCAAGTCCTGACTGCGCCTGGCTGCACCAGGGGCTGTGTCCCTTCCCTCTGGGATCAGCAGGAAAACCTGGAGCAGTCTGGGGTCACTGGGGGCTGACTGAAGGATGTCTGGGATCAATCTCGATGAACACAGAGGCTCTTCATCCTGACCCTGATCCCATTTGTGGGGAGAAAAAAGGGATCTGGTACAGATCCCCACGGCACAGTGCTGGGATCAGGCGCTCCCGGCCCGCTCCAAAACCCTGGGAATGTCCCCACAAGCAGGAAGAGAAGGAGCAGAACCTCCTGGGC
This sequence comes from Urocynchramus pylzowi, assembly GCA_013397555.1. NCBI lineage: Eukaryota > Metazoa > Chordata > Aves > Passeriformes > Fringillidae > Urocynchramus > Urocynchramus pylzowi. Next base: position 129,954 of record VZRH01003122.1, read on the forward strand.
TTGCTGCACAGCACAGAAGCAGGAGGGGAGCAGAGGAGGGGCAGAGGCGGGGGGAGCTGCCCCGAGGCGGGCCGGCAGCGGGTACCTGTGATGATGTCCTCGATGGCGCCGTCCTTGCCCTCGTAGACGTGCCGGTTGTCCTTGACCTGGCGGCGCCGCAGCTCCGCGATCAGCTCCTGCTGCTGCCGCTTGCTCTTGTGCGACGGGGACTGCAGCAGGCGGGGCACGGTCAGCACGGAGCGCCTGCTGCTCGGCTTCTTCCTGACCTCGCCCACCCCACCCCACCAACTCCCACGGAACTGCTGTTGCCACCCCACTCCCAAGGCTGGAACAGCCTTCTCCTTCTCTTTCTCCTTCTCCTCATCCTCTTTGTCCCCCCCCACTTCTCCTCCTACACTCTTCTCCTCCTTCTCCTCATCCTCTTTCTCCTCCTGTTTTTCTTTTCCTCCTCCTCTTCTTTTCCTCCTTCTCCTTTCTCCTTCTCCTCCTTTCTTGCTCCCGCTCCATGGAGAAGTCAGGGAAGGATAAAGTTTAGCTCATTACAACTTTCCACCTGTTTAGTTTTCCTTAATTTTGCAGACTTCCAAACCAGCAGGACACACATTGGAACTTTTCTAGCTTATCCCAGTTCCCTCCATAAAAACTTCCAGACTCTTTGTAAGGAACTACAGCTCCTCACTCAGAGCTGAGGTTTCTGAAAATCAGGAACACAATCCCACCTGGAAGCTGTGTCTGTGCCATACCTTTTGGTCCTGTTGCTCCATCAACGCTTCTTGCTCCATGAGTTTTTCCATTAAGGCCTGTTCCTGCTTTTTCCTCAGCTCGTTTTCTTCCTCTGCTTGCTGTTTGTGAGAAAATCCATGGGTTAGAGATCCCAGGGGAGCCAGGGAGGAATGGGATCTGTGCCACCATGGGGCTTTCTGAGGGAGGGAGAAGGAGAAAGGAGGAGAAGGAGGAGAAAGGAGAAGAGGAAAAGAAGAGGAGGAGGAAAAAGAGGAGAAGGAGGAGAAAGAGGAGGAGGAGAAGAAGAAGAGTATAGGAGGAGAAGAAGTGGGGGGAAGACAAAGAGGATGAGAAAGAGAAAGAAAGAGAAAGAAAGAGAAAGAAAGAGAAAGAAAGAGAAAGAAAGAGAAAGAAAGAGAAAGAAAGAGAAAGAAAGAGAAAGAAAGAGGAGGAGGAGAACAAGGACAGGACAAGGACAAGGAAGCTCTGGTTTACCTTGTAGGCCTTCACAAAGCGGACAAACACCGGGAAGAAGACCGAGGGTGGGGTTGTCTTGGGATTCTCCCCGAAATACTTCACAGCATCATCAAAGGCATCCTGCAACAGCCCCAGCTTCAGTGCCCTGCACACCTCCCAGGCATCCTCCCAAACCCAGCATTCCCTGGAATTACAGCCCATCCCTGGGTGGCACCCCCCTTCGCTGGAAATCCTGGGAACACACGAGTACCTGGGCTATTTTGGCATCATCCTGGAGCTTCTTGAGCTTGCCCTCGTTGCTCTGGATGAAGTCCTTGAGCATGGTGTTGTGGTCGTGCATGGTGTACTCGCGCTTGGTCAGCTCCAGGCCCCGCTGCAGCTCCTTCACGTCCAGCAGGACGTTCTCCAGGGACACTGGGGAGCGGCGCAGGAATGCTGAGCGTGCCAGCCGTGCCAGGAGCATCCCAGGCTGGCAGGGCAGGGGAGGGGGCTGTACCTGCTGCTGCCTTCTCCACGTAGTGCAGCTCGTTGTAGAACAGGGCCACGTGCTGGTACTTCTCCTTCACCACGTTGGAGATGTAGTGCAGCAGCGTCTGCTTGCGGTCCGTCGACTTGGTCTCCAGGAGCTGGGAGCAGCAGAACACAGCAGTGGGGAGCAAAGGGATCACTGGGGCTGCCCCAGCGTGCTCTCCATGCTGGGAGCCACCAGTGGAGTCCCCCAGCAGCCACCAGCACCCCCTGAAGGGCCACAGGGTTGGGATAGAGAGGCTGGAAAACTGGGAAAGGATCTGGGGGTGATGAACGCGAGCCCAGGGGTGCCCAGCTGGGCAAGAGGCCCGTGGCCCTGGGCCGTGCCCGTCCCTGTGCTGGCACTGCTGGGGCACCTCCAGGGCTGGGGACAGCTCTGGGACAAGAGGGACCCTGAGGGGCTGGAGAGTGTGCAGGGGAGGGAACGGAGCTGGGAAGGGGCTGGAGAATTGCTGAGGGAGCTGGGAAGGGGCTGGAGAATTCCTGAGGGAGCTGGGAAGGGGCTGGAGAATTCCTGAGGGAGCTGGGAAGGGGCTGGAGGATTCCTGAGGGAGCTGGGAAGGGGCTCAGCCTGGAGCAAAGGAGGATCCAGAGGGATCTTTTCCCTCTCTGCAATTCCCTGCCAGGAGGGGACAGCCGGGGGGGTCGGGCTCTGCTCCCAGGGAACAGGGACAGGAGGAGAGGGAACTGCCTTGGGCTGGCCCAGGGGAGCTCAGGGTGGGCAGCAGCAGGAATTTCCCCATGGAAAGGGTGCCCAGGCCTTGGCAGGGGCTGCCCAGGGAATGGTGGAGTCCCCATCCCTGTAAGGATTTCAAAGCCCTGTGGATGTGGCACTGGGGACACGGGACAGTGGTGGTCTTGGCAGTGCTGGGAATGGTTGGATTCCATGATCTTGGAAGGTTTTTTCAGCCTCAAGAACTCCACAGCTCTAATTCCCAGCTGGTACCCACAGCACATCCCTGCTTTTCTTACCAGGTCTAAACTCTGCAGTTTAAATCCATACACAGCCCCTCGTTTGCTGCTGTTCATGTAATTCCCAAGAGCCAGGATGATCTGCCAGGATGAAACAGAGCAGAGCAGGAATTCTCAGGACAAACTCCTGGAGGTTTAGACACCCCTTGAAGGAGAGCTGGGATCAGACCTACCTCCAGGATTTTCTTAAGTTTTTGGGATGACTTTATGGAGACAGAGGCAGCGATTATGGCGTGGAGTTGCTGTGGGGAAACACAGGGAGAGCTCTGGTTAATGCACATCCAGCCAGGAGGAAAATGAACACCCAAACACTCACATCCTGGAAAAAAACCTTCCTGGTTTTTAGCCACACCATGGGACAGAGCACTGATGTCTCTCTGCTCTGGAGCCAGGCTGGGAGAGCTGGGAATGTTCCCCTGGAGAAGGGAAGGCTCCAGGGAGAGCTCAGAGCCCCTGGCAGGGCCTGAAGGGGCTCCAGGAGAGCTGGAGAGGGACTGGGGACAAGGGATGGAGGGCCAGGACCCAGGGAATGGCTCCCACTGCCAGAGGGCAGGGATGGGTGGGAGATTGGCAATGGGGAATTCCTGGCTGGGCTGGAATTCCCAGAGCAGCTGGGGCTGTCCTGGATCCCTGGCAGTGCCCAAGGCCAGGCTGGAGCAGCCTGGGGCAGTGGGAGGGGTCCCTGCCATGGCAGGGGTTGGAATGAGAGATTCCTTATTTTTCCTTCCCCCCTAACCCCATCTGGGGCTCTGTGAATGTTCCCCTGCCCTGACACTCCAGGATTCCAAACTGGATTTACCCCCTCAGATGTAAATGAGGATTCCCATTCCAGCCCCTCCAGCTGTCAGGGGCTCAGGCTGGATGGGGCACAATTCCTAGGGCCCATGGACCCAGAGTAACTTTTCCCAGCAATATTCCTTTGAGGGTGGTGGGGCTCCCCGGGGAATGGGCACATTCCCGAGGCTGCCAGAGCTCTGGGAGTGTTTGGAGAGCGCTGCCAGGGATGCCCAGGGTGGGGTTTTGGGCTGTGTGGATCCATGATCCCGTGGTCCCCTCCAGCTGTGGATACTCCCTGCTCCCGCTCACCGGGGTGAGCATCTGGATGCTCTCGGCGAAGTTGCCGATGAAGGCCATGATGGTCATCTTCTGCATCAGCCTCTCGATCTTGCTGAACTGCATCATGAACCTGTCCTCATCTGACAGGTTCTCCAGGGGCTTCCTCTCCCTCTCGTAGAGCCTCAGCACCTTCACCTCGTTCTCCGTGGGCAGGAACCGCATCAGGCACTCCACGAAATCCACCGGCAGCGTCTTCAGGTCAAACCTGGGGAGAATCCCGGGAAAAGCGTGTGGGGACAGGGCTCACAGGGGAGTGGCCAGGCCATGGGTGTCCCTCTGCCATGGAGCCAGCCTGGCAGAGCTGGGAATGCTCCCCTGGAGAAGGGAAGGCTCCAGGGAGAGCTCAGAGCCCCTGGCAGGGCCTGGAGGGGCTTCAGGAGAGCTGCAGAGGGACTGGGGACAAGGGATGGAGGGACAGGACCCAGGGAATGGCTCCCACTGCCAGAGGGCAGGGATGGGTGGGAGATTGGGAATGGGGAATTGTTTTCTGGGAAGGTGGTAAGGCTCTGGCACAGGGTGCCCAGAGCAGCTGTGGCTGCCCTGGATCCCTGGCAGTGCCCAAGGCCAGGCTGGACACTGGGGCCTGGAGCAGCCTGGGACAGTGGGAGGGGTCCCTGGATGAAGTGGATGGGCTTTAAGGTCCTTCCCAACCCAGAGCAGTCTGGGATCCAGCCCCACATGAGGAAAAGCAAAGAAGAAGCTGTGAAGCTCCTCCTGCCCTGCCCATGCAGATGGGATCAGGATCCAGGGATAATGGGAATGATGCTGCTTCCATTTCCAAACACGTGGCTGATCCCCCACCCCTCCAGGCTCACTTTTCCAGGGAAAAGAGGTGGGGAGGAGCAAATATTTGTATTTAAATGGCCCAGAGCCCCCTAAAGCCCAACTGCTGAACCTGCCAGGACCTGGGGCAGGTTTGGGTCATTCTCAGCCAGAGGCAAAGCTTGTGCATCCACATTTTGGAGCTACTCCTTAGGGGAGGAATGGGAGATGTTTGCCATGGCCAGGATGGATTTGGGATCAGCCCCAAGGAACAGCTCCACCTGTCCCAGGAGCAGGGAAGGATCCATATCAGTTCCTGAGGCCGCTCCACAAACCTAATTCCATGCAAAATCTGCTCCAGCACCTAGACTAAACCCATCCTTCATGGAGCAAACCAGAAGAGCTGCCTCTTCCTGGGTTCCCTCTGGATTTTGCTCCCTGGGACAGGAAATACCGTGGAGCTGCCCTGGCAAACTGGATGGGCTGGAACGAGCTGCTGTAATAAAGGAAGTGCTAATTTGTCCAACCTCAGCGGTGACTCAGCAACACAAATCAAATTCTGATCGCTGGGAATTCGCCACCATTCCGTCCTTCCCCTGGAATTTTTTCCATCAGCACTTCCCAGCCCTCCCAGTGAGCCTGGGGCAGGATTCCTTGGCTGCACTCACACGTGGATGGCTTTGCAGATCTCATCCGCCGTCTTCCCGGCCTTCCGCAGGGTGATGGCCAAGTTCTTGGCTCTGTTGGCATCCAGCAGCGTGACCTTGTTGGATCCTTTCTGAGGGATCTTCTGCTTGCTGGAGGTCAGATCCATGGCTGGGCCCTGGGCTTTCGTTTTGAATATCTCCTCAAATTCATCCACGTTTAGATCCTGGAAAGGAAAGGAGAGGATTTATCCTGCAGGGAACACTAAATCCTAATCCAGAACGGCAGGGAAGGCGTTACGGTGGCTGAGACAGGGTCATGGAATCCTGGAATGGTTTGGGTTGGAATCTTGAAGCTCATCCCAGTTCCACCCCCTGCCATGGGCAGGGACACCTTCCCACCAGCCCAGGTTTTTCCAACCCTGTCCAACCCAGCTTTGGAACCCAGAGAGCTCTGTCAGAGCCAGAGGGATGGAAGGACCCCACTCCTCAGCCGGGATGAGGGAATCTGGCCAGATCCCAGGAATCCAGCCCCAAACAGCTCTGCACATGCTCAGAAATTCAGGACAACACTGGTGAGCACTGGTGCTTTATCCAGCCATGGCTAAAGCAGCCATGGCAGCATCCAGCACCTGGAATGAGCCCCTTCCCAAGGCCACTGCCGTGCCCTGTCCCTGTGGAGACCTTCCCACTGCCCACAGCACCCTGACAGGAGGGGGCAGCCAGCTCTGCTCCCAGGGAACAGGGACAGGAGGAGAGGACATGGAATCAGGCTGCTTCAGCAGAGGTTCAGTTGGATTTTAGGAAATATTGGGTATTTCCTTCCTGGCAAGCGTGGTCAGGCATTGGAAGGGGCTGCAGCCCCCATTCCTGGAGGGATTTAACCCCCTGTGGATGTGGCACTTGGGGACACGGGGCAGTGCTGGCTTGAGGGCGGGACTGGGCGGCCTGAGAGGCTTTTCCAAGCCAGACATTCCACGGCTGCACGTTCTCCTGGGCAGCAGGGGAGGGAGCAGGGCACCTCGAGGATGCGCTCGTCGTCGATCTCGTTGAAGACGGTGCCGTTGATCTGGTTGGGCTTCAGGGCCACCCAGTTGAACACGGGCATGCGGAACTTGGTCTTGATGGGCTTCTTGATCTTCACAGCTGGGAAGGACAGGGGGGGAACTCCTGAAAATCCGCCTGGGAACGCCCCGGCGCAGCTCCCCAGGGCGGGGCCAGCACTGGGGGAGAACCGGGCTGATTATCCCACTGGGATCCTGGAAAGGACCAGGTCAAGCTGATCCTGAGGTCGCTGCCTCCAGGGGCTGCTGGAGAGGGAATCCCAGCCCTCAGCAGGACAGCAGCAGCCCCCAGGGCTCTGCAGCTTCCCAAAGGGAAATCTGGGATCCCTGTATCCCCACCAGCTGCCTGGATTGGTTTGAGCCCACAGGCTCTGTCCAAATGCCATGGAAAAGGGGGAGAGCGGGTGAATTCAGCCCTGAGCCGTGTCACAAACAGGTGACAGGAAGGGAAAAATGCCCCGTTCCCAAGGCTTTGGGAAAAGGGATTTGGGGAAACTGCAGTGGGGCACCTTCTCAGCAGGTCTGAGTTTCAAGGCCAAAGGAGCTGAGCTGCAGCAAAGCTGGGCTTTAACAGAGGTTTAAAACCAGGTTTTAATTCCTGGGTTGTGCAAATCCGAGTCATTTGGGAGCTTTGGAGTAATTTAGGAATTTAAATAGAGGAGCTGTGAAAATGAAACCTGGAAATGAGGCCTGACTGAGCAAGGGAACAACCCTATTTATTTCTATTTCTATTTCTATTTCTACTTCTATTTCTATTCCTACTCCTATTTCTATTCCTACTCCTATTTCTATTCCTACTCCTATTTCTATTCCTATTCCTATTTCTATTCCTACTCCTATTTCTACTCCTATTCTACTCCTATTTCTATTCCCATTCCCATCCTATTCCTACTCCTATCCCTATTTCATTCAATCTGGAAGCCACATGTACAATTTCCATAATCCAGTTCCCATTTCCTTTTCCTTACATAAGAACACAAATTTGTTCCTTGCTACAAAATCAATGAATTAAAGTCCATCAATCAACCTTTTGCTCCTGAATTACTTCCCAAAAAATCTGGCAAACATGGAACAGAAACCCCGGTCCTGCAATGCTGGACACCAAGTGGATAACAGGGAATACACAGAATATTCCAGTGGGTGTTTTGGGAATTGTATTTATCCAACTCGTGCTCATCTACACTAAACAGGGTTTTGCTCTCTGCTTAATTGATGGCGTTACTTAAAATAATTCCTAAAAGAAAAGGAGGAGTAGCTTTGAACACCCATGGAAAAAGGAATTTTCTACTTGTGCACACACTGGAATAGATCATTAACTGCTCCCAGGTTATTCCAGGACAGGGAAGGCAGGAATGCCTCGTGGGAAAGATAATGGAGCTCAGAACCCCTTCAGAGTCCCCTTCCTCCTCCTCCTCCTCCTCCTCCCCTCCCGAGCTCTGGGTGCCCAAATCCCGAGGGCTGGCTCCAACCTCCCCCTGCCCATCCCCAGGATACCCCCCAGGTGCCCCTGGACACCCCCAGGACACAGGGCATGCCAGGGTAAGGAATACTTAGCAGGAAGGAACCTACAGAAGAGCTTGATGGGCCCATCTTAGCAGGAAGCAGAAGGAACAGAGAAACAAGTGTTAGGAGAGGTCAGAAAAGCAGCATTTGTTATTTCCCAACTCCCCTCGGCCCCACAGCGTTCCTGCCCTGGGAATGCTCCTTCCTGCAGAGCCCCTGCATCCAGAAAAGGCACTTCCAGTCCCATTCCCTCGGAATTCCCACTGAAAAATGGGATCTGCAGCCCAGCAGCTCCCAGGCACCTCCACAGCCACGTCCTGAGGGATCAGCCCTCCCCTCGGGGCTGGACTTTCCCACAAAACACCATGGGACCCTCTGGATCCAGGATGCTTTTTGTCTTCCAAGGAACCTTTAAAGGCTGGAGTATTTAAGCAGATTTTTTTGCCTTTAACAAAGCTCTTAGTGAGAGTCTCTTGCTTTGGACATGTAACAAGCTCTGGAGATTTCTGGGGACACCAGTGAGCCCTCACTCACTCCCTGAGACACCTGGGCAGGAGGCAGTGACTCAAACATGGGTAAGGATGGGCAGCAGATCATTCTTCCTTCCAAAAAATCCCCAAATTTTGCCTTTTCTTACCAAATTTCCACAAAAATCTCGCAAATTTTGCACAGATACTTCTTCTCAGAAGAAATCAAACCCATATTCTGTCCAAGTCAAAAGCGGCCCTGTTTATAAATTACTTTGGGTGTGAGTTTTGTTCCACTGGAGAATCCGACTCTTCCAGACCAAACCCCAAGTGCTGGGTTGATACATGCCAGAATCTCACACTGGTTTGGGCTGGGAGGGACATGGAGGATTACCCAGTTCCCCCCTCCCAGGCTGCTCCAAGCTGACCTCGGGCACTTCCATGGATGCACGGAGCAGCCACAGCTCCTCCGGGCGACCTCAGAGAGCCCGGAATGCTCCTTCCTTCCAGGAACTGCTGATCCCAAGCCCGGTGAGAACAATGGGGTTTGTTCAGGGCCAGCAGCGGGTGCCCTGCCCTCCCCTGAGGGAGCCTCACCTGCCAGGCCGGAGTTGAAGACCACGGTGGGCGAGGCCGTGCCGGGCAGGGGGGGAGCCGAGGGCGGCGGCGGAGGGGGTAGCGGGGCCGGAGCCGCGTCCGGAGCCGGGCCCGGGAGAGGAGGAGGAGGAGGAGGAGGAGGAGGAGGAGGAGGAGGAGGAGGAGGAGGAGGTGGTGGAGGTGGTGGAGGTGGCACAGGCACTGCCACGGGGCCGTTGGGCACTGTGGGACGGAGGGAAAATGGAGTTACTGCAGAGGGAAGGGGCACAAAGAAAGAGCCACAGCATTCCCGCATGTCCCCTCCCCACCCTGAGCCACCCAAGCGCCTGGAAGTGCCCTCAGGAAAGAAGGGACCAATTTTTCCATCCATGGAAAAGCAGATGGAGGGGGCAGCCATGTGGGAGTCACACTCTGCTCCCAGGGAGCAGGGACAGGAGGAGAGGGACTGGCCTCAGGCTGGGCATCAGGAGCTTCCCCACGGGAAGGGCGCTGGAACTGCCCAGGGAGGTTTGGTGCCCACAGCTGGGATCTCCCTCCTTCCTCACCTGCCTCAGGTGAGCCTGGCAGGGCGGGCAGGGGGGGTGGAGGTGGGGGCAGTGGCACTGAGGAGGCAGCTCCAGCTGTGGCACAGGTCCCTGGCACCGCCTCCGCTCCTGCTGGCACCATCCCGGAGCCCAGGGCCACGGGAAGGATGGAGATGTCCCCATCCCCTTTCTTCTGGATCTTGATGGTTCCCTGCTTCTCCAGCTCGTGGATCTTCTTCTCCAGCGTGGATTGGCGCTGGATGGCTTCCTCCTTCTCCTTCACCATCTTCCTCAGGGTGTGAACCTGGCTGTTGGCATCCTTGTAGATCTCCTGGAATGACACAGGAGCAGGGAATGTGCGTTCAGAATCCCAAGGGCAGGATCAGAACTGCCTGATCCAGAGAGGGGACTGCACTGCATGTGCCCAGGGCAGCCCCCCAGAGACATTCTGGATTCTCCCACCCTTTGGGACCTCCACAGGTCCAAAACTCCCACCTGGGATGCTCCAGACCTGGGGAATGAGATGTGTCCACCTCACTCAGTGATTCATGGCACATCCAAAGGGATTTCTGTCCATCCTTTGAGTGCACACACAAAATAACTCTGTAATCTGCCCCAGGTTCAATATCGGGAAGCCAAGAGGATTCCCCTGGCCCAGGTCCGTGATCTCCACTCCCTGCACCCTGAATCCCCCCAGGCCTTCCCCACCCACTCACCCTGATCACGTCCAGTTCTTTGTTCCTTTGCATCAGTTGCTTTTCCAGTTCCACAATCTTGGCCATGGCTTCGTTCTCCGTATCCTGGAGTTTTTCAGATAACTATCCAGCAAAAGAGAAATGGATTAAAGAACTGCAAAACTGGGGGGTTATCCATCAAAATAAGAGGTAAGAGCTATCCATCTTGGACAAATTGATAAATTATTGATATTCCAGGTAACCCTGAAGCCTTTCCTTGGAAAGAGAACAGATTCCTGCCTGAGATGGGAGACATCAAGTTGGAATGGGCTTGGAGCAACGTGGGACAGTGGAAGGTGTCCCTGCCCGTGGCAGAGGTTGAACTGGATGGGTTTTAATGTCCCTGCCAACCCAAACCATTCCCTGAGCCCTGCAACACCTCAGAGGGGCAAACACTGCACAGCGAGTTAAGAACGTTATTTATTCCAAGTGATGGGAATACAGGAATGCTGAGAGAAGGAAAAGCCTTTTTCTCAGTTTTAAAGTATGGAAAACCCCTTTTTAAAAAATTATTTTCCAAAAGCCAGGCCATGTCTTCCAGCCTAAAGGAATTGACCCCAAGGTTTGGGACAGCAAACCCTGAGTATCTACACAAGAGGCTTTTCCAGCCCCTTCCCTCCTGAGCCCCTCACAGCCAGGGGTTTTTGGGCCTGCTCTGCTGAGGAGTTGGAGTTCTCCATGGAAATCAGCTCTCCCAGCTCCTGCACCTGTGCAGAGGCTCCCTGTGCCAGGTGAATCCTCCTGGAAGCACAACCAGTGTCTGCTTCTTTCCCAGTTCACGGGCCCAGCGATCCCAAGGCTTTTTCCCAGTGAGCCTCCCCCCAGACTGGTGGGGGAGTGTCCCAGGTGGCACCGTGGGACAGCCACTCACGTGGGACAGGTTTTCTTCCAGTTCTTCCACCCTTTCCAGGGCTGCGTTCTTGGTCTCCGCGTCCTCCAGCAGAGCCCCCACGTCGAACACGTTGTCCAGGTAGGCCTGGATCTGCACCTGCAGCTTGTCACTCTCCGTGTGCTTCAGCTTCTGCAGGGCCCAGGGGACACAGGGGACACGGGTGACACCGGGCACTGGGACAGGGCTGGGGGACGGGGGGGCTCAGGGCACCACCACCACCCAGGGAAACCCTTTGGCCACCAAAGGCCCCCAGTTCAGTTAAGCAAGGCCTTATCCTCTTATCCCCCCCACCTCCAGGGGACATTACAGCTTCCCTGCCCATGGAAGGGCTTGGAATGAGCTCCAGGGTCCCTTCCAGCCCAAACCATTCCTGAATTCCTCTGTGTTTGCTGGGAAAGGTCCCCATGGACTCCCCAGGGCCACCCCCAGACCCCAAACACACCCATGGCCAGTGCAGGCGTGTCAAACACATCCCACAGACCCCAAATCCCTCTCCTGGTGGACACTGAGCAGGAATCTGCAGGGACAAGTCATTCCCATGCCAACAGCAGCAGGGTTTCCATGTGCTCCCGAGGATGGGGAGGAAATGCTGCCTGGAGAGGCTGTGGCTGCCCCAGTCCCTGGAAGTGCCCAGGGCCAGGCTGAAGGGGCTTGCAGCAGCCTGGGCCCATGGCAGCCGGGGATTCAGAAACTCTTCCAGGTCCTTTCCAACCCAAACTATTCTGGGATCCCATGGGAAATAGAGAAGGGGAAACAAAGAAGCAGCTTCCATCTGCCAGCCAGCCAGCAGAGGAGCCCTGGCTGTCAGGGAATCCCAGAGGAGGCTTCTCCAGCCTGGAGAAGGAGGGAGCCCCGTGGCTGGAGGAGCTGGGGGACGTGGCAGGGCGAGGATGGCTGTGGTTCATCCTCCCTTTGTTATCAGGCTCCAGATTTAGCCCCGGGCTGTAATTCCAGCTGGCTGCAGCCATTCCCTGCTGGCCACAGCCCCTCCAGCTGTGGGACAGCCCAGCAGCTGTGGGGTGAGGGGTTTGGGGGGTGGGAAAGGGGGATTGGGAAGGGGAGCAGCTCCAGACTCACATCCAGGTACTCGTCCAGGCCCAGCTTGGTGAACTCGTACTGGAGGTGCACTCGGAAGTTCATGTCCTCCACGGAGTGCACCACGATGTTGATGAACTGCATGCAGGCCACCTGCAAGGACACCCCAGCTGAGCCCAGGGCTTGGAACTCAAAATGAGGCAATTCTCAGAGCTTTGGGCTTGTTAGCCAAAATTCAGAATTAAATACAGGGTTTTATCTGAGAAATAAATACAGGATTTGATCTTTGGATAAGGTTTCTAAACTTGAGTGATAGAAGCGAGAATGTTTAAATTTAAATTAAATAGTTAACTTTAAATTTATAGTTTAAAGTTAACATGTTAAGTTAAAAAGAAGAAAGTTTAGAGTTTTAGAGTTTAAGACACAGAAGAAATAAATGTAGTTACAAAGGTAAATAAGAAGTTTAGAATATAGCACTGTAGGTTTGTATGTTATAATACATACAACCTACCTGTTGCTGCTTAATACTTACATCAGGAGGTTTTTTTTTACTGTCAGTTATTTCTAGAAACCTGTAAAATCTGCTATGTGAGTAGCTACAGTTTTACAAAAGTAGTTACAAAGGTAAATAAAAAGTTTAGAATATAGCACTTTAGGTTTGTATGTTATAATATGATTAAGAAAGTTTACACTATGAGTTCATAAGACGAAATATTTAAAGATTAAGTTAAAAATATAAATATCTTTGTTAGTAATGTGTTATTGGTTAATAAATCTTTAAAAGGTCCTATAATTAGAGGTTTTGTGACCATCTGATCTATGTGGTGAAGATGTGACCCAAAGTCACCTTTCTTACTTATGTAGAAGAAAAACAAATTGCATCATTTAAAGCAACCCAGAAATCATGTCTCAAACTTATCCAAAATTCCTCCACAAATCCCCAGCCCCAGGTATCCATCCCCAGGAACAGCTGGATTGGGATCTGTGGGAGCAGCACTGGGACAGGATCCCCAGGGGCAGGATCTGAACAGGCTGCCCAGGCTGGGCACAGCCACGAGCACATTTCCCTGTGGCTCCTCCAAGGGAAAGCCACCAGCTGCTGGCCTGAACTGCTCCTTTTCCAGATTTCCAGGCCAGGCTGGGCTCAGGGAATGTTGGGCTGCTGGGATGAAGGGGAAGGAGCATTCCAGGAGTTAAGTCATGTCTGCAGTCACCTCCCCAGAGCAGGAATGCTGCCTGGGCCAGGGCAGGCACCAGGCTCTGAAAAACCAGTCCTGGGTTTAAACAGCCTGGAAAAGGGAAATTCACCTGGGCCTGCTTCTAAACAGCCTGGAAAAGGAAAATTCATCTGGGCCTGGTTCTAAAGAGCCTGGAAAAGGGAAATTCACCTGGGCCTGGTTCTAAACAGCCTGGAAAAGGGAAATTCATCTGGGCCTGGGTTTAAACAGCCATGAAAAAGGAAATTCATCTGGGCCTGGGTTTAAACAGCCATGAAAAGGGAAATTCACCTGGGCCTGGTTCTAAAGAGCCTGGAAAAGGGAAATTCACCTGGGCCTGGTTCTAAACAGCCTGGAAAAGGGAAATTCACCTGGGCCTGGTTCTAAACAGCCTGGAAAAGGGAAATTCACCTGGGCCTGGTTCTAAACAGCCTGGAAAAGGGAAATTCACCTGGGCCTGAGTTTAAACAGCTGGGAAAGCAAGAATAATTAATCTGGGCTTGTAAAAGTGAGATTACTCTGGGCCTGGAAGCTCCTGTTTAGGAAAGGGGACTTGCACAAAAAGACCTTTGCTGGTTGCCCAAAGCACATTTCCCAAGATGAACAAAGAGCAGATCCCAGGGACTGGCACGAATTGGGGTACAAATCCCAAATATTTGTCCTTCCCTTGCCACACCCTAGTGTGCCCAGGTTCCCCAGGCCTCTCAGGATCCCGTCTGCCACCCCTGGAGCTGCTCCAGGAAGGAATTGCCCTCATCCTTGCTGGGTTTCTCATGGATAAAAACCCATCCTTTGAGCAACACTGCAGCAGCAGCTTCCCAACATCCACCAGGATCCTTCCCAGATTTCTAGGAGGAACCTGAGGATTGAAGCAATCTGATTTTCCTGCAGGAAAAGCCTCCAGGAGACTCCCTGTCTCCGGGTCATTTGGTGGGAAGAAGGAACTGAAGGCACCCCTGGATCACCAGTTTGGCACTGGGATTTGGCCACTTCCCTGGGATCTGTTCCAGGGCCCAGAGGAAAAATGGATGGGATAAATCTGAGACTCCAGGCTGGGTGTCTTGAGTGAAAATTCAAGGATCATGTAATTTCCTCCTTTTCTTTTTAAATCCAAGGAATTTGCCAGCCTGCCTTCCTCACACCACCTCATTTTTAATTTTTTAACCTGCTGGGCCCTCAGGGCTGTGATCCCATCCTGGAAACATTCCTGGAGTGCTCAAAGCCCGCAGGAATCACCTCACTGGTGCTCTAACACCTGATTTTTGGCAGAAAAAGGTCTTTTACACAAAGCTCAGCACTAAATTAATACAAAGTGCAACAGAGGCCTCAGAATTCCAGTGCTGGGGGTGGGAAATCCTGCTCAGAACGGACCCACATTGGATCCAAGCACTGAGCAGGAATTCAAAGGAGATTTTTCCTGATTCCTGGCGCATTTTGGTTTCTCACACTCCAGCAAAGATCTTAAACCCCCAGATTTGGCAGATTTTTGCCATCAGCCCCTCAACACCCTCCCTGCTGCTACAGCTCTGCCTGAGACAGCAGGGCCGGGCCCAGGGAAGGAAAATGATGGAAAAAGCAGGAGTTTCTGGAAAATCCCACTCACCATGAAGTCAATGTTGTTGTCCTCGTTCCGGAAATGCTCCATGAGCTTCTCGAAGCGCTGCTTCTCCCCACACACCTGAAAACCAGCACCACACCTGGGGTCAGCCCCAAAGAGAATTCCAAACACACTTTATCTGCCTGCTCAGACCCTCTCCAGCCAGGTTTCCTCTTGTTAAAATATCATAAATAATTCCATGTGGGCACCTGCAGTGTGAGGCTAAGGAGCCAGGCACAATTCTTGTGCATTTGTAATTACAAAAGAACTCTTTTTATCTCTTTTCTCCTTAAAATATTGGATCTTATCCATGAGTGGAAGGAGCAGAGTTGCACCAGGCTGTGCCACACTCAGAGCTGACTTTTCTCTGTAATTAGGGAGAAACCCAAATGACAGGGAGGGAAAAAAGAGAAAATTATCCCTGGCTGAAGGAGGAGTGAAAATAAATCAGTGCAACCATCAGCTGGTCCAGAATTCCAGAGTGACCTTCCCAAAAACTGTCTGGATGAGCTGAATCCCAATTTATTTTCTTGGAATTTCTTCTTGCCTTGGAGCAAAACACATTGGATTCTTCAAAGTCATGGACCACCTTCAGAAAAGCTCCTCAGTTCTGGGTTTTTTACCAAAGCACCCGAATCCTGGGTTTATTTGCAAATTCCAGATGATTTCCCACCCAGAGATGCCAGGAGCACACCTCCCCTCCCATATCCAATTATTCTGGAATATTTTTGTATAAACCAACACAGCAGTTTTGGGTGAGAGCCAATGCTGGGAAGTGTTCCCTGCACAGGGAATAGTCCTGGCTCTCTGTCCCACTCAGATCCCAGTTTGGATCCCACAGAGCTCTCAGAGATTCTGGATTTCAACGGAGCTCCCAGCACCTGGAGCATCCCAAAGCTGTCCCACAGCTCCCTCTGCTCTCCTGGAATTCTGCTCCTCCTGCAACACCAACCTCAGGTGTTGGTGGATAAAACCATGGAGCTGCTTCTCCCAGACCCATGGAAACCAGGACAAAGGGCTGGGAGTGCTGCTGAGGGAGCTCAGCTGGGATATCCCATTCCAGCAGCATTTGAATTATTATTATTTCCAGTTATTGGGAAATTTTTAAGCTCAGCTGGGATACCCCATTCCAGCAGCATTTGAATTATTATTATTTCCAGTTATTGGGAAATTTTTAAGCTCAGCTGGGATACCCCATTCCAGCAGTTTCCCTGCCCTGGGCAGTGCTGGAATAAGAGGTGCTGGAATTGTTGGAATTACAGCTCTATTGCATAAACATGGAAACGATGGATAATATTATTCCATTAACCTGAATTATTATTATTTCCAATAGTTGAATTATTATTAACACTTGCATTTTTATATGGTCACTTTACTTGTTGGGAAACACTTTTAATGGTAAAAGATTTTTCTATATGTTATATTTGGAGTAGCACTGATTTGTAGAGTGGGGGTTTTTTTTGTATTTTGGGTAATGATTTTGGTGTTTGTGTGTTTTTGTAGATTTTGGGTAATATTTTGTTATATGTTAAAATTTTTAATACTTGAAATATGGTTTTTTGGTGAGTTTTCTTATTTTTGTGGAATTATTTTGTTGAGGGGTTACAGGGAGGGTTGTGAGGGTTTTTTTTGAGTTTTTGTTTTGTTGTTTTCAGAATTGTTTTTTAAAGATGTTTGTTTGGATTGCTGTTCTTTGTTGAGGAGTGTTTATTTTGCTGTAGGTTTTTATTATTTGAGATAAGGTTGAGATAAGCTCAGCTGGGACATCCCATTCCAGCAGTTTGCCTGCCCTGGGAGGTGCTGGGAATAAAAGGTGCTGGAATTGTTGGAATTCCAGCTCTTTTGCCTAAACATGGAAACCACGGAATGGACACCGGGGTGCTCCAGGGGAAACCTGCAGCTGATGGAAAATCCTTCCTGCAGGGAATTCAGCTGGATGAGGAGGCTCCAGTCAATCAAAAGAGAAGTGGGGACACCCAAATTTGCTGAAGCAGCTCCACAAACCTCCTTGAAGTTATCAAAAGCAGATAAAATGATCTCGTGGCCCCCTCGGACGAGGCAAACGGCTGCCAGAAGCTCCAGGACCAGGGCCTTTGTCCTGTGGGGAGAACAAAGGGAGACCCTCAGGGACAGCACCTGATCCATCTGCTCCCTGCAGAGGGAAAAGTGGGAGCTGCAGCCTCCCCCGTGTGTTTAAGCCCTGGGAAGGATGGCCCTGCAAGGTGCACGGTGCTGCTCCGGGGCACTTCGCCTCTCCTGGCATCATGCAGCTTCCCCCCGTTTTCAAAGCTTCTCAAACCATGCAGGGATTGAAACCCCAAGTTGGAAACTCAAGCAAAAAGGCACTGGCAGAACTCTGGCAAAGGCAGGGCAGTGTTTGAGAGCTGCTGCTCCCAGGGAATTCCCTGCACGCACCTGGAGGAGCAGCTTTGCACCCCCAACCACCTTCCCTGGAGCCCAGTTTTTAATGGAAGAGCTTAAAATTCCAATCTGCGGTTTCCCTGACACAAAGCTGAATTATTTTCTGTGATAATTTGTATTTATAGCCTCCCCCCCACACACACACAATTCACTGCAGGAACACAGGCTGTTGGAGCACGTCCTTCTCCTTAAAAATCAGGAATCTGAGCTGATTTTCAGCAGTGAAGCAGAGAGAAAACGAGATCACTGAGGGAAAAACATGCAGCAAACTCGGTGTAACCCTCATGGAAATAATCCACAGAATTTCCTTCCAGGATTCCTGGAAAACAAAAGACTTTCTGGGCAGCTCAGCTCTGAGCAAAGGCAAACCATGCACACACAGAAAAAATTAGTCCCATGCTCAAGCAGCGACTCAAAGCAGATGTTACAGAACAAGAAATACCTTGTGGGCTCTCAAAGGGTCAAGGTTATCTTTGGAAACCAGAAAAAATGGTCACTTCCCTAGGAAATTTTAAATGGAATGTTCAATTCTGCCTCCTCAAGGGTTTGTTGTATTTTTGTTTTTTTTCTCCTGCCACCAGAAGAACTTGCAGGGTTTTCAGGATCAAGGAGCTGTCGTGGGGATTTGCTGCAATATTCCCTCTGAGGGCAGGGGATGGAGATCTCTGGGACTGGAGTCTCCAGTGCTGCCCACACCTCTGGGGTGAGCAGAATTCCCTGGAGCTGCTGCTTCCCCTGGGCACATCCCAGCCAACCCTGAGCTCCCAAACCTCAGGGCTCTCCAACAGCTCCCACGGGGCTAAAACAAACACAGTTTGGGGCCTGAGCAGGGGTTAGTCCTCAGATTATTCCAGTCACATTTAAAAGCAGGTTTTTTTTATCCACCAGAATCAAAATAACCCACTTCTTCCAAAAGTGAAAACTTGGGTTCTCCCCTGATTTCCAGGCACTGGAAAATGATAAAAATGATGATAAAAAATTATTGTAAAAAAATTATGACAAAGAATGATGATAAAAATAATAAAAACCAATAAACTTCACACTTATTCTTAGCTTGCTGACTTGGGGCTGAATAAAAGAGAGAAGGAAGAAGCTGCTTCCCTCATGCCAAGATTCCTGCTCCTGCTGCCAGCCCCAGCCCAGGCTGGGAATAAACATCCAGTGAGGTCATCAGCTCATCCCCCTGTTTCACCTTTCCTTGGAAACATCTCTGTGTCAGGGCTGGACTGGTCTGACCTGCCAAGGTTCAGAACTCCAGGATCTGCTGGAGGAGGGATCACAGGGATGTGTGGGAGAGGAGGGACATGGAATCACCAGCACTTCCACTGAGGAATTACAGCATCCTGGCTGTGGCTGCAACCTGACCAGAACAGAAGTGAAACCCTCTCCCAGAGAAATTCCAGGCTAAGGATCTTGGATAACATTTCCTAAAGAAGATTTTCCCTCTCTTCAGGAAAATCCCACATGAAGCTGCTCATCACTGGGGTTTCCCTGCACTGCAACAGAGCAGAAGGCCTCCAGCAGCCAAATTTCAGCTGGATCCCAAAATTCCAGAATGGTTGGGGTGGGAAGGAGCTCAAAGCCCATCCAGTGCCACCATTGCCACGGGCAGGGACACCTTCCACTGTCCCAGGCTGCTCCAACCTGGTCTTGGGCACTTCCAGGGATCCACTTCCAGGGATCCACAGCTTCTCTGGGAATTCCAGCCCAGCCAGGGATTCCTTCCCAGTATCCCAGCTAAATCCTTCAGCCTGAAGCCATAATTAAAGCTGGAGACCCAGCAGCTTCTGAAAGCACTGGAATCAGACACCCACTGCTTGTTTATCTGCACAGTTCCAGATTCCATCTGATCCAGAGCAAAGCCTGGTTTTCCCTCCAAATCCCCCTCTGGAAGCCCTTTCCAAGCCCTCTTTACTCACCTGCTTGCTCAGCCCTAGGAGGAAGAGGAGCCTACCTGGGGTTCTTGTTGTTCAGACTCAGTGCAATCTCATTGACGGCGTGAGGATGGGACATGACCATGTTGAATCCGTACTGGAAAGAGAAGGGACAATCCTGCCTCAGTCTGACCCCAAAATCCCACCAATCCCACCTCCCTGACAGCTCCCCCCAGTGATTCCAGCCAAGCTCAACCTCGTGGAATTAAAAACCAGAATGTTTCCTTCTCCCACCGTCCATCACAGCTTCCAGCTCTGGGTGTTCCATGATTTCACCATTCCCTGCCATCAGCAGCGTTGGAAGGGCTGGGTTTGGCCATTTCAGCAACGAGAAAGGGGCCAAGAGCTGCTCCTACACCACCCCCAGCCTTCTGCTCGTTCCCTCCTCCTCCAATCCCTATTTATTTGTGCCTCATTCCTTGCCTAAATTGGAATTTGCAGTTCCAGAAGTTGCAGTTTGCCGACCCCGGTGTCCTGCAGTCCCTGCAGGAGCACAGCTGGCTCTGCTCTCCAAACCCCAAACAGAATTCCTCTGGAATGTCCACTCTTATAGGATTGCTCCTTGCATCCCTCCTGGCAATCCCGGGGAGCAGAGCTCCCACAAATCCCTCCCAGCTCCTCTTCAAGGTGTTCCCCCAGCTTTTCCTGGTTTTAGCAGAAAATCCCAAATCCCTGACGCTCCCAGGGCATGCTGCACGATCCCAGCATCCCACTGGAGAGAGAAAAAACTCAGGAGAATAAGATGAGCTTGGTCTAGTGGGTCATTTCCACTTATCCCAAGTGCTCTGCCATAGGCACATACAAGGGAAAACTTGGATTTTCCATCTTCTCTAAAAATCCCCCATTTTGGAGTGTTACTACTAAACTCTAGACTGATAACTGAATGTAATATAACTAAATCCCTTTACAATAATGTATTGTTTTACATCTTATGATTTATTTTATAATTCTTCTATAATTACTTTAATTAATATTAAATAGTAAATGTTTGTTATTTAATAGACTTCTATTATTTAATATACTTATTATATGCTTTATACACTGGTTAATATTTTATTTAATATATTTCTATTTATTATTAAGAAAATACTAAATATTAATGTTTAATATTATGTTATAGTTATTTTATAACTTTATAATTTATTGTCGTATATATTTATATATAAATAATATATAATTATTTATTGTTGCATATATTTATATATAAATAATATATTATTGTATTTATATATATAATAATAAATTTATATATAAAATATAAATATAAATTTTGTATTTTTATAAAATAACAATATATAATTTTATTTATAACTTATAATAACATAAGTAAACTCCACACTAATTGTAACCCAATTAGCTGCATATCTAATGAACAGGAGCTGGCCCAACACATCCAGGCTCTCACTGCCCTTTCCCTAAATCCCTAAACAACAGCATTGAGTCTCCCTCCTTCCCATTCCATGAGAATTTCAATATTTCCATCAACTGCACCTTAAAAGCCTCCCTGTCCCTTCCCAGGACCCAGAGGCGTGCAGGGAATCACCTGGTAGTTCATGATGGCCCGTAAGCACATGATGCACACGTGCACGTCGTCCTTCTTACTCACTAACCGCGAGTTCTTCAGCGTTCTTCGGCTCGGCAAGGTGTTGTACCTGCAACAAAAACCCCATTTCCCATCAGTCACAGCATTGTTTTCAGGGAGTGACAGGAAGGAAGAGGAAAATCCCTCCGCTGGCTGAGGACGCTGGAGTTTTCCAGAGGACAGGCAGAAAACTCGCGTGGAAACAAAGGAGGAAAAGGTCCTGGCAAAAGGAGAAAAATCCGGATGTTTGGCTCCAGCAGGAGCTGCGCCTCAGCCCCTCCTGCCAGCACAGGTGACAGGGAATATTCCCAATAAAACTGGGACAGGGAATACCACACTGCTTTATTGTGACTCCCTGGCTCATCCCTGAAAATTCCCTGTTTAAATCCATGCTGAAAGCAGGAACAGGGAATACCACACCAGTTTTTCATACTTCTTGGCTCATCCCTGAAAATTCCTGGTTTAAATCTACAAAAAAGCTAAGGACAGGGAATACCACACCAGTTTATTGTGACTCCCTGGCTCATCCCTGAAAATTCCCTGTTTAAATCCATGCTGAAAGCAGGAACAGGGAATACCACAGCAGTTCATTGTGACTTCCCAGCTCATCCCTGCAAATCCCCCCTTTTTAAGCACACAAACCAAGAGGAGCAAGGTCCCACACCAGGGCTGGGTGCTCCCTGTGCCCACCCTGCCCACAATTCCCAGCTTCCCACAATCCCTCCCCTGGGCTTTTCCTTCCCAGCCCTGCTGAGATGAAAGGAATCCCCAAATCCAAAGCAGGATTCTGTCAAAGGAATTTTTTGGGTTTTTTTTTTCTTTTTTTCTTTTTTTCTTTTTTTCTTTTTTTCCATAAATATGAATGACTCCATCAGCTCAGGGCGCTGCAGGATTTTGGGAAATGTGACCCAGTTTGTGATCAGCACTCCATATTAATTAATGTATAAATGATATGTAATAAGTAGATTAAATAATATAAATACAATAAATTATAAATATTTACTATTTAACTTTAATTAAAATAATTATAAAATAAATTATAAGTTATAAAACAATGTATTATTATAAAGGAGCTTAGTTGTATAATATTTAGGAGCTGAATTTTGGGAGCAGCACAGGAGGAGGCTGCTGGCCCCAAGCTCTGCACCTGCACCTGGATATTTGGGATGCTCTGGTGGGAATGGAGCTGCCAGGGCTGTCCCACATCCCCTTGGATCAGCTCTGTGCCCTCCTGCCCCAAACCTCCCTTCCCCAGTCACAACAGGAGCTGAGTGGCCTCAAACTGGGAATCTGAACTGGGAAGGGTGGAAGCACCTCCAGTGCTGCCTGGACAATGTGCACCACCCCAGACCTGCCAGTCCCACACATTCATCCCACCAAATGTGAAAAACACAGGGAAAAAAAAAGAGATTTTAAAATATTTTTAGTCCCACAGAGATGGTTCCTACACTGGTTTATCTCAGATTTAAATTATTAAGGGCTGCAGAATTATTTTCCATACATTTTAAAACAGATTAATGAGATTTTTATCATGCCACTGGTGGAAGAAAAAAAATTTCCTCAGTGCCTGGTGAATCCCTGAATTTCAGAATTGAAGCATCCACCAGTTCAGTTGGCTGTAAGAAATGGGGAGAAGTCTCCTAAAACAATAAAAATGACCATAAACTCAGATTTTGGTATTTCCAGGTGCTTGGAAAAACAGAATTGGAAAGCAAGGATACTCCAGCAAGTCCAGCACTGGGTCTGATCTGCCTGAATTCCAGCTTGGGTCCAACCACTTGGATGGAACCTTCCCAAGCTGAGATGTCCCTCCTNTTCTTTTTTTCTTTTTTTCCATAAATATGAATGACTCCATCAGCTCAGGGCGCTGCAGGATTTTGGGAAATGTGACCCAGTTTGTGATCAGCACTCCATATTAATTAATGTATAAATGATATGTAATAAGTAGATTAAATAATATAAATACAATAAATTATAAATATTTACTATTTAACTTTAATTAAAATAATTTTAAAATAAATTATAAGTTATAAAACAATGTATTATTATAAAGGAGCTTAGTTGTATAATATTTAGGAGCTGAATTTTGGGAGCAGCACAGGAGGAGGCTGCTGGCCCCAAGCTCTGCACCTGCACCTGGATATTTGGGATGCTCTGGTGGGAATGGAGCTGCCAGGGCTGTCCCACATCCCCTTGGATCAGCTCTGTGCCCTCCTGCCCCAAACCTCCCTTCCCCAGTCACAACAGGAGCTGAGTGGCCTCAAACTGGGAATCTGAACTGGGAAGGGTGGAAGCACCTCCAGTGCTGCCTGGACAATGTGCACCACCCCAGACCTGCCAGTCCCACACATTCATCCCACCAAATGTGAAAAACACAGGGAAAAAAAAGAGATTTTAAAATATTTTTAGTCCCACAGAGATGGTTCCTACACTGGTTTATCTCAGATTTAAATTATTAAGGGCTGCAGAATTATTTTCCATACATTTTAAAACAGATTAATGAGATTTTTATCATGCCACTGGTGGAAGAAAAAAAATTTCCTCAGTGCCTGGTGAATCCCTGAATTTCAGAATTGAAGCATCCACCAGTTCAGTTGGCTGTAAGAAATGGGGAGAAGTCTCCTAAAACAATAAAAATGACCATAAACTCAGATTTTGGTATTTCCAGGTGCTTGGAAAAACAGAATTGGAAAGCAAGGATACTCCAGCAAGTCCAGCACTGGGTCTGATCTGCCTGAATTCCAGCTTGGGTCCAACCACTTGGATGGAACCTTCCCAAGCTGAGATGTCCCTCCTAAACCTCTCCATACCTGGGTGGCTTTCCAGACCAAACTGGGAGAGCTGGGGGTGCTCCCCTGGAGAAGGGAAGGCTCCAGGGAGAGCTCAGAGCCCCTGGCAGGGCCTGAAGGGGCTCCAGGAGAGCTGGAGAGGGACTGGGGACAAGGGATGGAGGGACAGGACCCAGGGAATGGCTCCCACTGCCAGAGGGCAGGGATGGGTGGGAGATTGGGAATGGGGAATTCCTGGCTGGGCTGGAATTCCCAGAGCAGCTGGGGCTGCCCTGGATCCCTGGCAGTGCCCAAGGCCAGGCTGGACAGCTGGGACAGTGGGAGGGGTCCCTGCCGTGGCAGGGGGGGATGGGATGGGCTCATTCCAGATGATTCTGGAGACTCCATTCAGGGCTCGGGCAGTGCCCAGGGAAGTTCTGCTCCTGTCCAGATGGAATTCCAAGGGATCAGCTGCTGCCTCTTGTCCCACTGGCTGGCATCACCCAGCCCCCTCCTCTGGGCACAGCTCCCAGAGCTTCCCCCCCGTGCCAGGGCACAGTCCAGGTGAGACCTGGCCATGGGACATGCCCTGCAGAGCTCCTGTGCTGAGCCAGCCCTCAGCACAGAGGGAATTCTGCCCTGGCCTCCCATCCCATCCCATTATCCCATCCCATCCCATCCCATCCNTGGCCATGGGACATGCCCTGCAGAGCTCCTGTGCTGAGCCAGCCCTCAGCACAGAGGGAATTCTGCCCTGGCCTCCCATCCCATCCCATCCCATCCCCTCAGCAGATGTGGCTCCTTCCCAGAGCCACCAGAATCACTCACGGGGATTTTGGTACAGGAACCCCAGAGCGTGGCTCTGGCCCTGGAATTCGGGCTGGGGGTGCTTTTCCCTGGCTCTGCAGCCATCCCAAGGCTCCCTGCTGGTTTTGTGGGCTCCCCAAGGCGGGGCAGGCCGGTGGCAGCTCCGACACCTCCCCTTTGCTCCCCCAGCCAGGGAAAGGGTGCCTGAGCTTCTCCTGCTTTTCCCTCACTCCTGGCTCCCCAAGGCTTGGCCCAGCAGCTGGAGGACTCGTTGGGTTTGATTTCCTGTCTGCTGCAGGTCCCAGATGATGTCACCCCCAGGATATTTATCCTGCTAATTAAAGTCAGATGGTTCCTCTTTCATTTCCACGGCCCCTCCTTGGAAGGGGAACTACAAAACCTTTCCCCTGCAAAAGAGCAGGAGCTGAAAAGCTGAGCCTGTGGAAGCTCCTGCAGAGGGAAGGGTCTGCAAGGGGGTGGCACATGTGGGGAGGGAGCTGACCCAGAGATCTGGGATGAGGAGGGTGAGGAAGAGAGCAGGATTTCAACAGCATCATGGGAAAACCAACATCCAGCAGAGCCAGGGCCAATCCTGGGCTGGAACAGAGTTTGAGGTTCTTTTTCTCACCCGGATCTGACAGAGAAATGTTTCTGTTCAAGAATAATTCCATCTTTTTTTTTATACTTTAGGGCCATGGAGCTGCTCCCAGGGCTGGGAGAGCTGGGAATGCTCCCCTGGAGAGGGGAAGGCTCCAGGGAGAGCTCAGAGCCCCTGGCAGGGCCTGAAGGGGCTCCAGGAGAGCTGCAGAGGGACTGGGGACAAGGGATGGAGGGACAGGACACAGGGAATGGCTCCCACTGCCAGAGGGCAGGGATGGGTGGGAGATTGGGAATGGGGAATTCCTGGCTGGGCTGGGATTGCCAGAGCAGCTGGGGCTGCCCTGGATCCCTGGCAGTGCCCAAGGCCAGGCTGGACACTGGGGCTGGGAGCACCTGGGACAGTGGGAGGAAGGTTGGAATTAGATTCCAAACCCTCCTGAAATTCCAGGACGTGCCCAGTCTCTTCAAAGGCGCAGACTTTGAATGCCCCAATTTAATTCAAATCACAGCTGATTTCTCCCATCACTTTCACCTTTTTAGCTGCTAAAAAATGTCCTGTTCTCCCCTGGCTCCCAGGAGAGCAGCCCAGGGTGGGTCTCACAGAGATGAGAAGCTAAAATTCATCAGGGCTGGGTGGATTTTGGGTTCCATCCCTGCAATTTTGCTGGTGGGGGGTTGGAAACTGTGGGGTTTGTATCAACTGACAGCAAAAATTTCCTTCAGAAAAGGAGGTTTTGGCTCACCCCAGCAGTTTGGGGTTTCTGTGATCTCCTGGAGCGGCTCACAAAGATGTTCTGATAAATTAGGAAGTATCTGACAAAAGGACAACTTCCCCAGGCCCCTGAGCAGCGAAAGTGTCACTGGCAAAGCCCAAATTCAGTGACTGCAGCTCTCAAAGCCGTGTCAAATTTAAGCCCAATTACTGAATGCTCTCAAAGCCCATTTCTGGGTTTGCCTGGATCATTCTCTCCTCACAGACTCGACAGATTCCAGAGGAAGAACTGAAGTTTCTCAGTTCAATCCGCATGAAAACTCCAATATTTTTCTCAGAAGAAAGGGAATTTCTAATGGGCTGGGACACTGCAAAGCCTGCATTAATATTTATCTGACAGCAGAGCCTGGCTCTCAGTAAAGCTCCTTCTCCCAAAAAAGCAGCAATGAAATCCCCAAAGGTTCTTCCCCCTTTTTCATCCTCCTGCCCTCGTTTTGGTGTCGGTTTCCCAAATCCCTGTGCCTCCTCTTAAGGAAAAAAAAACCCCTCTCAGTTGCCAGGGAAACAGGGAGCAGGGAATTGGCAGCTCTAGCACTGCTGAGAGGAGCTGCGGGGAGGCAGCTGGGGCTGGAATTAGGGAGGGAAGGTCCTGGAGCACGGACAGAGCTCTGCCCAGCCAGGCCAGCTCCTGAATTAGGCATTATCCTGGTGAGATCTTCCCAGCCTTCTCCTTTCTCCTCCAAATCTTTCAGCCCAGCTTGGAGAGAGTGGGAGGTGTCCCTGCCCATGGAATGGGATGAGTTCAAACCCTTCCAACCCAAACCAGGCTGGGATTCTGCACAGTTTCTGCCATTCCAGGAATTTCCACACAGCCTGGGTGTCCACACATCCCCAAAAAAAATCTCATTTATCACCCAGAGATGAGGCAGAACCTCCTGGTTTTGCCCAAAAAAGCCACCCTGCACCCCTCCTCAGCTGAGCTCCTGCCTTGTTCTGAGGAGAGGATTCTCCTTCAGTTCATCAATATTTACTAATTATAAAAATTACAATTCAAAAATTGTAATTATAAAAAACCCCTCCCTTCTTAAAAATCTCTTAAAAAAATCTCTCACCTTTAGCTTTCAGGATTCTTTTTTTTTAACACACACAATCCCCAGCTATTAAAAAAATACACTTTTAAAAACAGACCTTTAAAAAAACCAGGTACTTTTAAAAAATACACTTTTTAAAAAATACCCATTTAAAAGAATATTAAAAGATTTTAAAACATGGATTTAAGAAAAAAAAACCCCTCCAAAACCTAATCCAAAAAATGCTGCCCCAGTGCTAAGATGGCTCTGGAGGCAGGAGGAAAATTTTGGCTGGAAAACTCTGTCAGGTCCCGTTTCCGTGGCAGTTTTGGGTATGAGTAAAGACTCTATTTATAACAAAAAGGGGAAATAAGAGAGACAAGGACTAGAAGCTCTAAGTTTAGGTATCAAACACAACTATTTGCACCATGATAAGGAGAACTCAGCTCTTGCTTCCATGCCAACTGCTTCCCTCTGTCCGCCACAATCCCGCTCTACGGAAGCCAACTACGCTGGGAGCTATAATGTGATAACCACGCGTGCTGCAGCCCAGATCCCTCCTCCAGGGGCTGGGCTGTCCCAGCCCGTGTGGCCACCACATTATCCATGGCATGGCAGCAGTGCTGGCCCCGGGGCTCCGTGCCCCGAGGGCACAGCTGCCACTCGGACTTACGGGATCTTCCGGGCGGGAGCGCCATCGGCGGAGCGCAAGGGGAAGCTGCTCCAGAGGCAGTCGGCTGCCAAGCAGC
Source organism: Urocynchramus pylzowi (assembly GCA_013397555.1). Classification (NCBI taxonomy): domain Eukaryota; kingdom Metazoa; phylum Chordata; class Aves; order Passeriformes; family Fringillidae; genus Urocynchramus; species Urocynchramus pylzowi. Next base: position 157,449 of record VZRH01003122.1, read on the forward strand.
TGTGGCAGCGTTTGAGCTCAAGGTGGTCGGGCAGAGAAACCAGTCTGATGGTGGGTGAGAGGAGATGAGAGCACGGGGAAGGATGGGAGGGGTGGGAAGGGTGGGAGAACGGGAAAGAGCGTTCGAGCGGGAAAAGGGAACGGAGGAGACGTCGAAACGGAGATTCAGACAGGTTCAGGAGGAATAAAGGAGATGTGAGAAAGGGAAAAGGGTGGAAGGAAATGAAGAGAAACAATGTAAGAGACATGTAAGGTATTCCTGAGTTAGGCATTCCTAAGCCAAAGCGCTCCTCCCGAGGACACAGCGGAACCGGCACCCCCTGCCAGCTCGGGCTCCGCCACTTCTGGCAGAGCAGTTCAGGAGCAAAGAACACCAAAACCTCTAAAAAACCCCTAAATTAACTGGCCTGGTGATCCTGCTGCACTCCACAGCTGGATTTCTTTCCCAGAGTTCTCCTCCTCTGCATTGCCTGAGGGCTGGGAATTAAAGCTTCCAGGCACAAGGCTTGGAGCCCTCGACCCCAGGGCCAAGACCAGGGCCTGGCACACTACAACCACCTCTGCTGGAAGGGACAGGCTGGAAATGAGGCCTCACCGGCTCCATTTTTGGACTCTGCAATGCTCACAGGATTATGGAGCAAAACTCCATAAAAGCCAAAAAAAGTCCCAAAGGATCCAGCACTCTGAGCTGCATCCTGAGTAACAGTACTGGCAGCTGAGGGTGGTGGCTGGAGTGGGACACCCCAGCAATGGAAGAGAGGTGACTTGTCAACCCATCCTGGGAAGTGATCCTGCCTTTTCCATAAACAAAACTAAAAAAAAGGAATATTGGGAAAGAGAGAGTCAAGAGTGGAATGGTGAGAGGGTGACAGCAGGTTTGGGGGAGGGAAGTGGCCTTTCCAAAGAATCCAACATCCTGCTCATGGCAGCACGGAAGGAACGTGCTGCTGGAAGAGGGAGGACACGGGATGGGACCCAGCTTCCATGGGCCCATGGGAATGTTGAGCACCATTTTGGACAAGGGGAATGGCTTCCTCTGCACAAGGAAACACATCCTCAGCTCATCCTGCCCTTGGGAGTCACTCCTGCCCCAGCTGCTGCCCCTGAGAGGTTCCTTCCACCTCAAGCCACCAATTCCTTCACGTGCCCCACCTCCAGCGGGATGAGAGGGCAGATGAGGGCTGTCCTCGTGGGAAAGGCTGTCCCACTGTGCCAACGGCAGGGACTGCGTACCGGAGCGTGGAGTGCCTGCCGGCGCGGGAGAGGCTGTTCCCCACGGGAGAGGGCAGATTGCTGCCCCTGTGCAGGTCCTCGATGGAGCGGCTCCAGGGCTTGGACTTGTCCATGGAGCTCTCCACGCTGTTCTCCAGGCTCTCAAAGTCAAACCTGCAAGGAAACGCAAATTCCAAGGCCGGGTTAGGCAGGAGAGAGGCGTGCAGAGTTCTCCTTCCCGCTGCAGAATCCCTGGACAAAGCCAAACGGGACAAAGGCAAAGGAAAAGCTCTCCAAGACCATCAAATCCAACTGATCCACCAGCACTGGGAAGGTCCCTTCCCACCCAAAGCATTCCGGGGTTCTGTGATCTCAACAGGAGCAATAATGATGGAAAAGCAGAGTTGTGGTGCTGGAGGGACACGGGAAAGTCCAGGGAAACAGGATGAGCTCCACATGGGGAAAGAAATTCCAGGGCAGGCTGGGAAAGCCCTCCAAGACCATGGAATCCTGCCATTCCCAGCCTTGCCAAGGCCACCAGTGGCCCTTGTCCCCAAGTGCCACATCCACGGGGCTTTGAATCCCTCAGGGACACATCCAAACAGGATCAAACAGCTTCTTCAACATAAAAGAAATCCAACACTGGCTGCTTGCTGAGGAATATCCCTGCCTGGAAGGAAAAACTGGGAATTCTGGGAGCTCTCTCCAGTGAATCTCCATAAATCAGCTGTGCAAGTACCACTTTGGTTTCCTCCATCCCAGTTCGGCCCCACAAACCTCCCAGCACATTCAAATATCACCACAATCACCCCAGATTCCCTGATTTCTGACTCCTTGCCCGTTGTTCTGCTGTTCCAAGCAGGAATTGCTTGTTCCTCTTCCAGCTCCTGAGGTTATTACTCATGTTCCCCATGCGAGAGGGGAAAAACCCAGCGAGCTCTTTGCGTACATTTGTATAAATTTAGGAAGAAAGGCTTTGGACAAACATTTCTTTTTGCTGTGCACGGTTTTTTCCAGTGGGTAACATTTGAAACCATAGGATTTTCCCTCATAAATTTTCCTGCAGCCCCACCACAAATCTCTTTTCTGGGCAGTGACGGACGTAAATCTGATGGCAGCCTTGCTAAAAATAAATTATCGGCTCTCCCCAGCTTGAGTTTCTGTTCCAAAATTATCTTTAACCTAAGGCTTCTCTTTCATTTTTATAGAAAAAAATCTGCTACGATATCCTGAATGAATGTGGATTAATTCCCCATGCCTGGAATTATCCACAGCCAGCTTGGATGGGGTTTGGAGCACCCTGGGATAGGGGAAGGCTCCCTGTCCATGGCAGGGATGGGCTTTAAGGTCCCTCCCAACCCAAACCAGTCTGGGCTGATTCCACGATCATAAAACAAAGTCTCAGCTGAAGATCTCCACTGGAAGCTGATTTTCCCCACTGGTTTTTCAGAGCCCATCTCATGATTTATGACCCAAACAACTAAATCTGATCCCAACGTCCCAGATGTCAGAAAAAACCTCAGTTTCCAGTCTTCCCAACTCCCAGAACGTCCCTGGAATTGCCCCTGAGCTGTGCTGCAGCACATCTGCTGCCCAGCACCCCGGCCCTGCCTGCCAGGAGCCTCGGGAGCAGTGCCTGGAGGGTGGGAATCCCTCTGAACACAGCAGGAACACAAAGCCCTGGGCTCCAACACCAACTGCAAACCTATTTTCAAGGAACCCTGCATCTTCCCACACATTGTGGGATGGGTTTTCCACCCCTAAGATGCTCAGAGACCAAAAAATAAAAAATATGAACAGAGATGAATAATCTCAAGGTTTAAATTCAGGTTTGGGGATTTTTTTTTGTCTGCTGTGATGAAATAATTCCAGACTCACATCAAGATTTCCTCTGCTCTCAGGCCCACAGAATCATGGAATTACTGAGGCTGGAAAAGACCAGAACCAACAAAGACTTCTGTGCCCACCAAGCCACTTTTTGAACAATTCCAGGGATTGTGACCCCACCACTGCCCTGGGCAGCCTGTTCAACGCTTCACCCCTTTGGAGTGAAGGAATATTCCCTAATATCCATGTATTTCCTGGTAGAAAATCCTGGGAATGTCTCACTCACGTGACTGCATACTGGGCAAAGGACAGGTATTCCACCAGGACATCCAGGCCTTTGTTCTCCTCGTTCAGGAACTCCCTGACCCACCTGTGAGAGAAACACCAGACATTAGAGCCTTCCTGGGCCTTTGGGATTCCCTGGGATTCTCAGAAAAACCAGAGACAGAGCCACTGCAGCACTCTGGGTCTCACTCAGGGAAAAAAAGGGTTTTCAAAATGATTTAGAGGACTTTAAAGAGTCCTTTAGATGCCTTTCCAAATGTACCAAATGAGGGGTTTTTTGCTGCACTGTGAAGGTCAACTCCTAACACAGGGACTTGGCTCAGTTTTTATCTCATCCTGATTTCCAGCAGGCTGTAAAAGCAGGAAAAGAATCTCTGATGGATGCCCTGGGTGTACATTTAACAGCAATTCTGCCTCTTTTTTTAAAAGGTGTTCACCTGTCACAGTGAATCCTGGCCCCTGGGTTTTGCAAAATAATTCAGGAAAGTCTGTTATGTTCCAAAGCTTTGATAATGCCAAGAAAAATCTGAAAATCCATCAATTAAGGGGCAAAGCCAGGGGGAAAAGGAACCTCAGCACCCCAGTGGGGCAGCAAATCCCCTGGGAGGGGCTGGGTGCCACTGGAATGAGGGAGTCCAGGGAGGGAAGTGGGAATTCATCACCTCTGACTGATTCTGATCTTCAGGAGGAACATTTTTTACCATTTCCCTACGAAAATAACCAGCCTGGTGTTTCATAAAATGTGTTTTGGAAAGAATCCTTCAGCCAAGGGCCCCAAAGAAATGAGCACTGATGCTGTCCCCTCTTTTATTGCCCTGGGGCAGCACCCAGGCTCCTCCTGCTCATCCCAAATCCAGGAGCATCCATGGGTGCCTCGAGCCTCTGGTGGGGAGTCCCTTGTGCTGGAAAAGGAGGGAACACCTGGCAGGGTGTGGGAGGAGGTTTTGGGATGGTGCAGCTCCAAGGAAGGTTCCCATCCCCACGCTGGGACTGCAATTCCTCCCACAGCTTAAAATACCCCCATTCCCTCAAAATCACAGCAGAATCCCCAAAAATCCCTGGAACTGAGCTGGACACAGGGTGTGACCATGGAGAAAACCACTGGAAAAGCTCCTTGGCTGCTGCCCCAGGGCTGGACCAGCTCCTGGTCCCACAGGAAGGTGAAATTGGTGGGAACGAGGATGGGAAAGGGATGTCTGATAAAAAACTAAACTCTGATAAAAATGAAACCTTTGGCAATTCTACTGCAGCAATTTGGGATGGATTTGCTGCTTTGTGGATAAATCCTGGTGCTGTTATTCCCAGCCAGGTTCCATGTTAAAGCTATAAGACAGCAGGGGGGTGATACATAAATTCATAGTTAAATTTAAAATCTAAAAATTAAATTAATTAATATAAAATTTTAAAATTAAAGAAATAATTTATTTTAAATCTATTATTTATTTAAATTTAAATTCTATATCTTATACATTTATTAAATATATATACAGATTTTTATGTATTTATTCTGGACACAGCTTCACTCCCTGTGCTCTGACTGAGCAGGAGCTGACTCCAACCTTTCCTTAGCCTTCAGAAAAATGTGGATAAATCCATCAGGAAAGGATTAAAGCTGAATTATCCTCCTGAGATGCCCAGCTCCCCTCAACTAAGCCCATCAGGCTTTAATTAGCAATCAAGTGGCATCACTTATTGACACGCAAAGGGGTGTATTCTCAAAGACAGACACATTTAGAAATAAAAAATGAATTATTAAATAATAAAAAATAAAGTCATAAATAAAATATTTTTAAAATAAAATTAATAAAAATGGAAATAATAAAAAATAAAGTCATAAATAAAATATTTTTAAAATAAAATTAATAAAAATTGAAAAAAAAAAAAAAATTGAAGCAGGGGCATCAAAAACTCTCACCCAATGTGGTTTGTCCTCAAGGAAATTTCCAGTTCTCGGAGCACCTGAGTCGACTCCTGGACTCGTCTCCTGAATTTCTGCAATGGAATGAGCAGCAAAAATAACAATTAGGCTCTATTTAAAAATGTCAACATCTCACCCAGCACAGAGGGGATGAAGAAAACACGGAGGAAACTGAGAACTCCTCTAAATCCCCAGGAATGCACAACAACAGCCCAGCAGTCAACAAAAACACGCGTGCAGAAATGCCTTCTGTTCCCAGGAACATCCCGGAGCTTCCAGGATTAAGGAAATTAAAAGCCTGGAGATAAATAAACATTTCCTTATAACCCAAGCTTTGGTTTAACATCAAACTTTCTCCTGAAGGTTGCAGAGCCCCTGTGCTTCAGAAAACGAGGTGGCAGAGAGCCAGTGGGGCACCTCAATCCCACCTGGAGCAGGACTGGAGGATCCTCTTCCCCCTGGGAAGGTGCTAAAGCCGCTGCAGAAATCCCTCTGGAGCAGCTGGTTTGGCACATCCTCGCTCCTGAGCAAGGTGAATGAGAGCTGAGGGGGTGGAGAGGGACAAGGGCAGGCTGAGGTGGGATATTGGGAAGGAATTCCTGGGTGTGAGAGCGGCACAGGCTGGAGGCCAGGTGGAGCCATGCAGCAAAACCAGGGCCAGCACCTCAACGGCAGCAGGACCCCGGGGATGAGCTCTCCCATCCCAGGGAACCTTCCCGGGACAGAGGGGCTGGGGAAGGGCTGTGGGTGAGCCAGAGTGACCCAACAACAGGCAGGAAACCAGGGCAGTCGTTTTTAGGCCCTTTGGCTTTGTCCTTTGTCACGGGAGGCCGGATAAGAAAGGCTCCAATGTGAGCCCACGGAGCGAAGCCAAACACGGAGCAATCTCCAAAACCCTCCGGAGGAAAAACACAAAGACCCCCTTCACCAGGCTGGGAAACATCCACACAGGGAAACGCCAAGGTTTCCTAGGAAATGGCTCCCTGCTCCTGCCTGGAGGCTCCAACAAGAGCAGGGCTGTCCCCAGGCCCCCTCTGCCCCAGGGGAGCGAGGGCAGGATCGTGCTCTCCAAGGGAATCCGCCTCGGATCGCTGTGGGGCACCACAGAGCAGGGCTTGTTGGGCGTGGGGGCAGGACCTGCTGGGCTCTGCTGCATCCTTGGGTGGGCTTTAGAGGCTCCTGTGGCTGTCACCCTGGGTTGAGCTGGTCCCTATGGATGGGAGGTGATCCCTAGGGATGGCCACGGATGGAGCTGTCAGCATGGATAGAGGTGATGCCTGTGGATGGGAGATGATCAGCATGGATGGAGATGTCACCATGGATGGGAATTGTCACCATGGATGGGAGCTGATCATCATAGATGGAGCTGTCAGCATGGAGAGAGGTGATCCCCATGGATGGAGATGTCACCATGGACAGAGGTGATCACCATGGATGGGAATTGTCACCATGGATGGGAATTGTCACCATAGATGGGAGCTGATCACCATAGATGGAGCTGTCAGCATGGATAGAGGTGATCCCCATGGATAGAGATGTCACCATGGACAGAGGTGATCACCATGGATGGGAATTGTCACCATGGATGGGAGCTGATCATCATAGATGGAGCTGTCAGCATGGGTGGAGCAGTCACCATGGATAGAGCTGATCCCCATGGATGGAGCTGTCACCATGGGTGGGAATTGTCACCATGGATGGGAATTGTCACCATAGATGGGAGCTGATCACCATAGATGGAGCTGTCAGCATGGATAGAGGTGATCCCCATGGATGGAGCTGTCAGCATGGATGGAGCTGACCACCATGAACAAACAGTGCACTCAGCTGCACTGAGCCTCTGCCAGGCAAATTCCCAGAGAAAAGGACTCAAAACTTGGACACCCTTTCCCAGGGGTGAGCAAAGGGCCATCAGACAGGGGTTCAGCCAAAGCCAGGCCTAGAGCCCAGCTCAGAGACTATTTGTCAGACCATTTCCTGAAGCCAACGTTATTAAAACAAGCTGTGCTTTGTGTCAGATGGTCCTTGGCTTCCCAACATCTGCTCTCCTTCCCAAGCTGGAAAACTGCAGCAAATTCCCAATTTCTCTCTGTTTCTCCCTGAAACTTTCCAGGGCATTTGCACAAAGGCAGGAAGGAACCTGGACCCCAGGACTATCCTGGCTGAGGAATGAGGGACAGGCAGGAGGAAACAGGATGCTCCTCACCTTCCTGGTCACTGCTGGGTCCAGATATCCCTTCAGCTTCTGGATGTAAGTGTGTGGAGGATTCTTCACTTGGAACCTTTCCTGGAAAAGAGGCAGGAATAAACATCAGCCATTTTTCTGTATTTGCTCTACCCAGAAAACATGTGCACCACGTACATATTAAACAATATATATTTATAATACATTCTATTCCTAAGTGGATAATCTATGCATGCAATTAAAATAGATTTAAATGGATCTGGATATTTATATCAACAGTATAAAAAGACACCTTAAACATTCGGTGGCAATTTGAATTTTAGTTACACATCCATCTGAAGTTCCAGGGTTTCTGCTCAGCAGGAGCATGGAGAGGAAGGAGAAGGGTCAGGAGAGCAGTTGCACGCACCAACACAAAATCCTTTTTAATCACTTGGAAAAAACCTTCCACTGTCCCAGGGTGCTCCAATCCCTGTCCACCCTGGCCTTGGGCACTCCCAGGGATCCAGAGGCAGCCACAGCTTCTCTGGGAATTCCATTCCAGCTCCTCCCCACCCTCCTAGCCGGAAATTCCTTCCCAATCTCCCATCCATCCCTGCCCTCTGGCAGTGGGAAGCCAGTCCTCAAGGTCCCAGCTCCTCCTGCAGGGATCACTCATCTCCAACCCACCCCCCCTCAGCCCCAGATCACAGATTTTGGAGACAAACACCAGCTCTGTCCTCTGAGAGCTCCCTGATGTTTCCCTGCTTTCCCAGGGTGCAGCTGGAAGTTTGTCCCACCAAAGCTGCTGTGAAACACAAGCTGTTCCATGGGCAGTGTGCTGTGTCCAAACCTCCTCACAGCATTCCCAAAAATTCTGATCCTACTTGTATCTTGGAAGAACTTCAAGCTAGTCTGCCCTTTCCCTGGAGGAAAGATCTCATCCCAATCTCCTGAAATTCCCTCTTTCATCTGAAACCTCCCTTTATTAGGTCAGGATGCAATTCTGACTGCATTATCCCGAGCTTATTCCAGAATGAACAGGACACTGCTGCCCAGCCACCAGAACTGTCTGAACACCACAAGTTCTTCCTGTTATTATCTTGCTGCTTGCTGGAAAAGAAGTAATCCACCATGGCCAGCAGGAAAAAATGAAGGAAAAACTCTTCCTTGAGCTCCACCAGCCCTGGTGGGAGCTCTGGAAGTCACAGAGCACTCATGGCTTTCCTCTTTTACAACTGGATTCTTTTTCCATGCACCTCCACACAGCTCTGGAATTGGCATTTCCTATTTTATTTTAAAAAAAAAGCTCAGAAAATGCAAAGTTCTTCACTGAGGGTTCTTCTCTGGACAAAGTGACACCATCAGGGTCTGCCCTGCTCCAGCACCACGTCCACCATCGTGGATTCTTCCTGGCTCTCTCTCAGGGATTCTTGGAGCCAGGTTCACCTCAGTGGCTCCCATGGGGCAGACAGAGATTCCCTGGAACCCCTGAGTGGTTTGGGTTGGAAGAGCCCTTAAGGATCCTCCAATTCCAGCCCCTGCCACGTCCTCCTGGCAGCAGTGTCCCACCCCAACAATGCTCCACGTTCCCTCTCCCATTTGTTCCCCCCTTCCTGGGGGCTCTCTGCTGCTGACAGAGCTGTGCTCAGTCCAATCCCCCAGAGAAGCTCTTTTGCTCTTGTGGATTGATTCCTCTTCCCAAGCAATCCACCCTCGTCTGCTGAAGTGACAGGGGCTTTTCCCAACCACCAGCTTTAATTGCCTGGAATCCTCAAAATGAAATGCTTAAAGAGACTCAAGGAGCACATTTAACAGTCTGGGATGCAGCTACTGGATGTTTTTGTTTGTTTTCTTCAAACCTGGCTGTAATTATGTATTTATGTAATAATCTCTGCAGCAGCTTGTTGTAAAAAGATGCTGCTCGTTCTCTTGGAGTGGAATTATTTGGGTTAAAGGACTTTCCAGACGTTATCCATGAACAGTAAACACCAGCAATGCTCCTACCTGAGGAGTGACCAAAAATTACTTGTGGTAAACATCTCCTAGGCCTGCAAACATTTTTACAGCCCCCTCAAGTGTTTCTTTTTTGCTGGTTTGGAAAGCTACGAGGGATTAGCCTTTAAAATTGCCCTTTCCTGGCTATGATTCCTGTCTGGGTTTATCCAGCTCGGAGTGTTTTACATTAGAGGCTGATTAAGAAGCTGCAAGGGCCAGGCTGTGCAGTGAGGCCTCCAAGTCACCCTGGATGTCTGGTCACAGCCACCCTCTTCCCAAAAATCTGACTGGGAGCTCCCAGGGGGTGGGAACGGAGCTGGTTGCAGGCTGATCTTCCTGGAATCCACTGGGATCCTCTCATGATCATCCTTGGGAGCATCCCACACTTCCCAAGGCACTGCTGTGCCTTAGCAACCATAATTAAAGAGTTAAAAACCCTTGGTTTTTTTTCCTGTCAGCTCCTCCCCTCCACTTCTGGCAATTCCCACCCCCTCCTGGGCCAGCTCTGCTTCCAAACCCAGGATTTAACACCATCTGAATGACGAGGTCGGGCATTTTCACCACACACATGAAAAGCCTAAAATCCGGATTGGAGCGGCCAAACCTTGCTCAGCAAATGCTGTGGGGTGACATCACGACTGGGACATGGTGGCTTCCCTGGATTGAGCCATTCAGACACAACAAAGTTCCTAAATCCTGGCGAAAACCCTTTTTATCTCCACTACGTGACTGCTGTGAGCCCCAGCATTATCTGCAGGCTGAAAGGACACGGGCACGGAGCAGCAGGGACTGCACACTGCCTTTGTCAGCCACCCACAAAGCAAACGAGCTTAATTCCCAAGGATAAAGGTCCTTCCTGACTTGGAAAATCCCTGAGGAGTGGTGTTGTAAGCCAGGATGGAACAGCACAGGGAAAGCAAGGACAGCAGCACTGGAGAGCAACGAGATGAGCTGGGCCCAGCACCCTCCTTTGGGGGAATAAATGGGGAGAATTCACTGGGATAAAATTCTGAGAGGGATTTGGGACAAGGGATGGAGGGACAGGACACAGGGAATGGCTTCTCACTGCCAGAGGGCAGGGATGGGTGGGATATTGGGAAAGAATTCCTGGCTGAGAGGGTGGGGAGGGGCTGGGCTGGAATTCCCAGAGAAGCTGTGGCTGCCCCTGGATCCCTGGGAGAGTCCAAGGCCAGAGTCCCAGGAATAACCTGGGATAGGGGAAGGTGTCCCTGCCATGGAAGGGGTGGGACTGAATGGCCCTAAAGTCCTTTTCAACCCACCCCATTCCATGCTCCCATAATTCAGGGGAAAAGCCGGGATGCAGGAGCACAACACCTCTCCTGTGTTTCACCCAGAATCAGCACTTTCTTTTCTGACAGACACAGAAAAAGGGGGGCTGGGGGGGGGGGGGGTTTGCGGCAGCAGCCAAAAGGAAC
>VZRH01003122.1:168297-216928 GCA_013397555.1 Urocynchramus pylzowi
AAAGAAAAAGGGGGGCGGGGGGGGGGGGGCTTTGCTGCAGCAGCCAAAAGGAACTGCTGGACTTCTGCACTTCCTCTTCCACGTGACCCTACAAGGAACCTGACACATCTCCTGATCACCCAGCTCTGGAAAACTTATTCATGCCGGAACCAGGAAATTGTGCCTTTTCCAACAGTCCTTGGCTCCCAAAGCCATCCAGGGCATTTTTCTGCATCAGCCCATATGTTATTCCCATTATTATCATTATCCCCACTAAGCTGTTTCATTCTTGGGATTCACAGATGCTGGGGAAGCACCAACTCAGGATGAGAATCCCACAGGCTGTGCTGGGAGTGCATAAACCCCACGGATTGGGATCAGGACAAGGAGATGGACAAGGAGATGGGGAGCAGTGAGACAAGGAGATGGGGAGCAGTGTCTCAAACACATCTTGAACATGGTGCAGAGCTCCCCATCTCCCTCAAATCCAGAGGGTGGCTCAGTCCCGTCCCAGCAATCCAGACATTCCCACCAGCAGGACAATGTGTCACTGTGGAAGTGTCCTCGTGGAATGAGGGGACAGCAGCTGCTCATCCCTACACTAACAAGGAGGCAGAACAACCCATTCCCCCCAGATTAATGATCCATTCCCCCAGGATCACTGTCAGCTCCGTGCTGGGCCCAGCTGCTGCTCCCTCCAACCCCAGGGTGCTGAGCCCTTCCCAATCCCAAATCACTGAGCCTGGGACTCCTCGTGCCTTTATCTCCAACCTCTCCATCCCTCCTTGTCTGATCTTCCCTGAGCCTCCTCTCCCAGGGTGACCCAGCCAGATGAATGAAGCCATGAGTGTCCAAAGTCCAACTCCTCCTGAATTCAGTAAATCCCGGGATTTTCCGCCCTGTGTTTACCCCACCAGGGCAGATTCCCTGGAAAACAGCAGGTTTTTTAAGCAAAGGCTCTCAAACCAGAGCTGTAAATGGTTTGTGCAGTGCATGCAAATTGATGGAAAATCCTTGGCTGGGTACTGGCAAAAACCCCATGATCTCTGTTGGGTCAAAGGGATCAAAGGGTCAAAGGCACCATCAGGGCTCCCGGTCCCCTCAGAACATTCCTGAGGACAAATCGGGCTGCACTGAGGAATTTGTGACAAAAAATGGCACAGCACCCCCACAACGCCCTGCTCCTGGCTCAGGCCCTTCTCCATCAGCCACCCATGGATCCCGTGGGCAGGGATCCCCTTGGAAGCCAAGCCGAGGGGTGGCCCAGGACCCCACCCAGCAATGCCACCCCAAGAGCTCCACGTTGGCCACCAGCCTCCAAAAACACCAGCAGCTGCCTTCTCCTGGAGCCCCTTCAGGAAAGGAGGGGTTCCACAAACAGCCCAGGAGGAGATTTTGGGTGCAAACCTCGCAGTTTTGCTGTGGATCTCTTCATCCCTTACTCCCACACCTGCCGTGTGTCCCAAGGCCCGGGTGACAGCCCCTGCCACCATGTGCCATTGGAGGGCAATGAAGGACTCTGCAGGATGTCCCCAAGCCCTTCCCTCCTCGTCCCTCTGCAGCACCTCCTGGCACCCAGCTGGACAGAGGCCTCCAGGACACCAAAAAGCCTCTGAGGATGCCATTTCCTGGATTTCCAGGCCAGGAAGTGGCAGCCTTGTCCCTGCCTGGATCATTCCCAACCCAAGCCCTCAGGTGGCCACCTTGACCCTTTCCAGAGTGGACAATGGATTTCCTGGCCTTCCTCTTTTCCTCCTCCTTGCACCTTATCCTGAGAGGTTGGAGCAAGCTCTGAGGACGACGATTTGGAAGGTTTATAAACAAAGGAAGAGAAAATTCCACTTGGGATGAGTCCTCCACAACCAGCCCGGCAGCCCTCACAATGATTCAAACAATGCAAATAATCCTATTCACGGCAGATTATTATTAATTATTATTATTGTTGTTATTATTATTGTCACCATCATCATGAAACCGGTTCCCCACTTTTGTTAATCTCATTTTTGCAAACGTGAGAGTTCCTTTTTGGGGATTAACTCCTAATATTCTCCAAATATTCCCCAGATAAATATTCAAGATCTGCTGAACAGATTGTTTAGAAAATACCATTTCTGGACACTTTTTCCTTTCAGGTCTAAGTTGAAAACCAGCACAGGAGAGAAAGAGTTCATTTCCTCATTGATTTGCAAGAAAATCCAGGTGAAAATGGCGTAGTGGCCAAAACCAAGGGAAACCAGGAGTGAAAGTTTGCATTTAGAATGAAAAAATCCTGCACAATCCCTGTTCCTGGAAGTGTCCTCATCCCCATTATTCCAGGGCACTATTTATATATTGTGAATGTATAATATATTTATATATTACATATAGTATTTGCATCCATAATATTAATATTATGAACATAATATTTATGTATTCCAGGGCAATATTTCTATATTGTGAATATATAATATATCGTTATTATTATTATTATTATTATTAATAATAATAATAATAATAATAATAATAATATAGTAGTAGTAGTATATTCNTAATAATAATAATAATAATAATAATAATAATAGTAGTAGTAGTAGTAGTAGTAGTATATTCCAGGGCGATATTTCTATATTGTGAATATATGCCATATTTTATATGTGTTATATGTAATTAATAACATTATTATTAATATAGTTAATATTTTGATATTCCAGGGCCATATTTCTACATTGCGAATATAGAAATATTTCACACCCCACATGCTGCATTTTGGTGCTTTTAGTGACTGCTGCTCCCACTGCTGTGATGGAGGGGGGTGGCAGCACCCCCAGGGCGCTGTGACAGACCCCAGCCTGTCCTCCCTGGCCAGTGTGTCCCACGGGATGGCTGGACAGGGGACAGGTGGCACTCGGTCCCCTCGTGCTGCTGGCACTGCTGGCTCCTCGGTGCTGTTACATCACCCCTGCTTCCCTGGGAAGGGACTCATCCCAGCCCGGGGGCGGACTCGGAGTTGTGCAAGGAGATTACTCCAGATTGCAGATTTCCTTCCCATCTGCTCATCCCTGCTATCTCAGCCCGGAGTGAATCAGCAGCAGCTGCAGAGGGTGGATCAGCTCCGAGGTGGGAATTTGCACATCCAGGCTGGGATCGAGCGGCTGCTGCCTGTCCCGCTGCCAGCAGGAACGCAGCACGGAGCTCACACCTCTGCAGGGCGCTCTGGGAACACCCTGACACAATCCCAGAATCCCAGAACGGATCCCTAAAGCCCAGCCAGCGCCACCCCTGCCATGGGCAGGGACACCTCCCACCGTCCCAGAGTGCTCCAAGCCCTGTCCAGCCTGGCCTTGGACACTTCCAGGGATGGGGAATCTGCAATCACTCGCAGCAGCTCCTGCAATTTTTCAAAGTCTCAATAAACTGGATCTTTAAATAGCTCGAGCTTTACATTCTCTGCAAAGGAAACTCATGGGGAAAAAAAGCAATTCTTCATTAAGCTGTACTTTAAGGTACCTGTGCAATGAATCTAAACTGCCAGAGGGCAGGGTTAGATGGGGTATTGGGAAAAAAAAAATCCTTCCCTGTGGGAAGCTGTGGCTGCCCCTGAATCCCTGGAAGTGCCCTATGCCGGGTTGGATGGGGTTTGGAGCAATCTGGGATGGTGGAAGGTGTTCCTTAGGTTGGAACTGTGTGGGCTTTAAGGTTCCCCCCAACCCAAACCAGTCTGGAATTCCATGACTGTATCAGACACCCCACCACTGAATAGGAAGTGTCCCATAAATGTCTTTATCCCAGTGTCCCTCACCTCCTGCCAAGCTCTCACCCTGGTCCTGCTGAGTTTCCATCCCAAGGGAACATCTCACTTTCCCAGTGCTGGATCAATTATTTTCATTAGCCATTACTGCTGAACTTCCTGGCATGTTGCTGCTGGCTCCCAAATTGAAATCCCACTTTGTCACATTTTGTTTCCCCTCTCCCCACAAAATGCCATTCTTGCTTATCCATCACATCCTGCTAATTGCTGCACACCCTGCACAGCTGACGAGGAGATGCCTCAGCATCTGGCACTGCCTCACCCGAGGCTGTTCCCAGCCTCTGGAGGTGAACAGGGGGTCAGCCTCCTGTCCCTGGAGGTGACAGCTCCAGCCATCACCACGGAGCGTGACGTGGGCAGCCAAACACTGCCTGGACTGAGATCATCTGATCATTTGATCATTTGTTTATTTGATCATTTGTTCTTGTTTGCAAGATTCTGAGGTCAGGCTGAGCCTGTGCAGGGCAAAACCAGCAGCATTCAGCAGCCAGTGGGAATCCAGGATGGAAACATCAGAGGGGAAAGGGACATCCCTCTGTGAGGTGGGAACTGGCACCTCCAGGCTGGGATCAAACAGCTTCTGTCTGACCTGCTGCCTGCACAGACTCCAGCACAGAGCTCACAGCCCTCTGGGACACGGAGAAACATCCATGGCACAAATCATGGAATGACAGAATCCCAGGGTGGCTTGGGGTGGCCGTGTTACCACTGCAGGGCCTCTAGGAGGGGTTACCAACAAGGGAGTGAAAGGAATGAGGCCTGAAGCTCCTGGGAGCAGGGCCCCTGTGAGGTCCTGCTCAGCCCAGGGACGCTGTGGATGGAGCAGTTGGGAAGAGGCATCTCCAAAGGCTCTCCAGAGGCTCCTCACCTGGTCACAGATGAGCTCCCACTTCTTCTCGTTGTCGTACTGCCGCAGGAGCCGCGCTTTGTCGGGAGGCAGGTTCATGGCATTCTGTGGAGAGACAGCAACGTTGTGAGGGATCAACCGCAGCCAAATCCAGCTGCAGCAAACCAAGGCAGCGTGGCTGCGGCTGTTGGATGGTTTCCTGTGAATTCCTGATGCCAGAGCTGCTCAGGAACGTTCCCTCCCCGTGTTGGTTTTGGCCCCCAAAGCGCCGGTGAATCACGAGGCACCCAAGGGCAGAGCTGGGCCACGCTGGCACACACGAGGTGAGCGACTGAGGGCCTCCCTGAGCTCCACTTCCTGGGTTTTTAGGAAAAAACTGTTCCCTGTGAGGGTGGGGAGGCCCTGGCAGAGCTTCCCAGAGCAGCTGTGGCTGCCCCTGGATCCCTGAAGTGTCCAAGGCCAGGTTGGACAGGGCTTGGAGCAGCCTGGGATGGTGGAAGGTGTCCCTGCCTGCGGGATGAGCTTTAAGACCCCTTCCAATCCAAACTATTTTTGGATTCTGTGCCCATCCACCTCCCTCCAGCAGAGAGGACAGGATTCCCTGGGCTGCCACAGCACAGGAGCCACTCTGTGCCCCAGCCAGGTCCCATTCCCTTCCCCTGAGCACATTCCTAAGGGAAACACCTCCCACTGCAGCTGGGGCTGCAGGACAGTCCTCTCCCAACAGGACCATGAAATGCCAATCCATTTTACTCCAACATCTATCCAGGCTGGAAAAGTCACCACACACCACCTTATCTGGATGATACAGATCCTGGAGTCAGGATTGCTGCTGCCCAACCCCCAGAGATAACAATCCCAGACTGTGAGTGACAGGAGTCAGAAGGAAGGGGAGAGGCAGCAATTATTTGATCCCTATCGTTGCTGGCTCCTTTGATGTGAGCTCTCCTTCCAGGGCAGCTCTCTGGGAAGGGAGGCTTTCCCAAGAGCCCTGTCCTGGAATGTGCAGCATAACTGTTGTGCTTGTGCTCCTGGAGAACCCAGGAACCGTGGATGGGACCCAGGAACCCTGGATGGGACCCAGGCACCCTGGATGGGACCCAGGAACACCTGGAGAGCTCTGCAGAAGGTCTGGAAAAGATCCCGATCAGCCCGGCCGAGCACAGCAAGGCCAAGTGGTGGGTGGGGAATCTGCTGAGCACCTCTTGGACTCCAGCACCTCCTGGGCTCCAGCTGGAATTCCCAGACTGACCCCAGTTAACCCAGTTAACCCCTGGGGACCACAGGCCTCTGTCAGTCCATTCCCAGTGAGGAAGAGCTGGGCCAGTCCCGGTGGCACTGGACACAACAAATCAGTTTTGGACTGAAATCCCACTCCAGGAGCACCTTCCCAAGATGTGTGACACACAACCTCCAGATTTATTCCAGCAGCCTGTCCTGGGGGAACCTGGAACCATCCAGATCCATCCTCTGCCCAGACTTCCTTTGTTTCCTTGCACAGGCAAGGGAAGAGGAGGGATGTGGACCAGCAGCACCTGTGGGGATCAGCCAACCAGGACACCTCCCTGGCAGCTGGAAAATCAGAATTTAAGGAAGCTCCTGGCAGGATCACAGGTGCCAAGGGCAATTCTGTGCCAGGGGATGTGCTGAGCAGTCTGATGAGCACCAGGACAGCCAGGCAAGCCTTGGGAATGAGGGACAGCTGAGGATTTGCTCCATCCCAGCCAAGGAGTGTTCCTGCTCCTGGGGATCCCCTCCACGCCTCCTGCTCCCATGGCTGCTCCTCCCACAGCTTGTTTTCCATCAGATAACAATGCCTCTTTCTCCTGCTCATCTCTGCTGTCATGTTGACAGTATTTATAGGCTCTGATCGTATCTGTGCTTGCTTCTCCTCTCAGTCTCTCACCAGGCACCTTATCAGCTCTGCTTATCATTTCATGCACTTCTTGGTATTTTTCCTGAGGGTTCTTCCAGCGCCATTCCTGACTCCTGAGCCATATTTCACAGCTCCACCAGCTCTCAGCTGGAGGAAAAGCTCCAGTGTTTACCTGCAATGCAGCCCTTGTCAAGCTCTGATCTCCTTAGAGCTAATCAGCTTATGCAGCCCGGCTGGCAGCGGGACAAGAAACCTGGAAAAAACCTGGGCAGGGCTCGGCCATGGCAGGCCCTCAGCAGGGATGAGAGCCTGAGAGGGGAAAACGAGAGCCAGGCAGCAGGCTGCAGTGATCTCACTCCCAAACGAAGCCATCTGATCTCAGTCTGCAGCGGGAGGTGCTTTGCTTTGCTCCACACAACCGCCCCACGGCCCTCAGAGCTCGCTCCAGACATTCCTGCCCTCTCCCACGGGGAAAATCCTCTCTGGACGCCCTGTGCAGCCAGGCTGGGCTCCCCATGTGCAAGCTGAGGGTGAACTGCACCTACTCACTTCCCAAAAGGAGATTTAAAGTGTCACCACGGTATGGACAGCACCAGGGCTCACTCCACAGTCCCTCCAGCCCTTGGCTCAATCTCTGCTGGAGGAACTGGGAAGGACAGAACCACCTTGGTTATGTGCCCAGCCTGAGGGAGGTTTAGATCTGCCAGTGAGTGCCCCAAGGAGGGGCACAGGGATGAGGAAGGACAGACGTGGAGCATTTGAGGTCACTGGGTTTGTGCAGCTGCAGAAGAGGAGACTGAGGGGAGACATCTCAGTCTGGAGCTTCCTCCTCAGGGACAGCCCTGACCTCTGCTCCCTGTGATCAGGGACAGAACCTGAGGAATGGCTGGAGCTGTGCCGTGGAATTTCAGGTTGGAGATCGGGGAAAGGCTCTTCCCCCCGAGGGTGCTGTCACTGCCCGGGCTCCCCAGGGAATGGCCTCGAGGCTGCCAGAGCTCCAGGAGGGTTTGGACACCAGGGATGCCCAGGGTGGGATTGTTGGGGTGTCTGTGCAGGGCCAGGAGCTGGACCATGATCCTTCTCACTCAGGATATTCCAGCATTCTCTGAAACCTGGACTAAGGATTTTCTTACTCTCAACAGCCATTCCCTGCTGGCAAACAGGATCCTAAACCACAATATTTTTACCTCCATGGGAAGCAGTAAGTTTTTTTTACATCCCTGCATGGCACTACCCCAAGTGGCTCCTGAAATCCAATTGCACTGCTCCCAGGTCCCTAACTGCAGCCACAGCAGCAGGAGCCGAGGCAGAGGCTACTGAGCTGGCTCCAGGAGCTTTGCTGGAGTCACACCCCACCAGACACATTGGTCGTCTGGATTTCTTATTCCCTGTGGATCCCTGGAATGACTCACCAACGTCTCCTGGCCACTTCCAGCTCTTACAGCCGTGGGCTTCACACATCCCAGTGTTCTTTAGTTAATGACAGGTCTATGTCCTGTGGTTTCCCTTTCCATCTTTTCCCAATTAGAGCTCTGGAGGCTTCTGAGAGCAGAACTATTCCCTTCCTAAAACAATCCAAGCTCCTGCCTGTGTCCCCTGTGTCACCACCCACTTGTGCAGCTGGAGACACTTTGCCAGCAGAGCAGATTTCCAGCAGCTCAGGAAGAGCTGCACCTTTAATCAGATCCCCAGCTTCCATGAGGATCCCATGAAACGCTTTTGTGCCAGTGGGAATTGAAGCAGCCTCATCTTGTGCCCCACTGCTCTGTAACCTCATTTCCATCCTCATCCCCATCCCTGGCTGGCCCTGCCAGGCATGGCTCCTACCAATCCAGGCAAAAAATAACCTTCCAGTTATTTTATTTTAAAATTTCGATTTTATTTAAAAAATTTATTTTAACCTGGATTTTACCAATCCAGGTTAAAAATAAATTTGTGGCCAGGCTATTTTGCCCCCTTGGCCGAGCAGCCGAGCCCAGGTGAGCCCCGCAGCTTCGCCCCGCTCCTTCCTCCCCCAGCCTCAGGAGATCAGTCCCACCTTCCTCACTTGCAACTTTCCACTACCTCATGGTGCTTCCAGGCCTGGGGAGGGGGGAAAAGCCAAGCTCTGGCACGTCCTCCTGCCTGGAGAGGCTGCAGGAAACCGGAGCCCTCCGCTTCCGACTGCTCAGCAACACCTCCCAAGACAAACCTGGAGGAAGCACAGCTGGATCCTGCACAGCCTCCTGCTGTCTGCAAGGGCTCCTGTCCAACCCCATCCTGGCCCAGGAACACGGGACCTCGCTTTTCCCCCCCGAATTCCAAAGTTATTCATGTCTGCTGCTCCGTGCCAAACAATCTAGGTAAGGTTTCCATTCCTTCGGTTTGCTCCGGGTTGGCTGGATAAAGCTGGGCCTTAAATTAATCACAGTAGCAGATGGAAAAGCAGGGGGAGTACAAGCAGACCTCCAAAATATTAAATTGCTGAAGAGTTAAAAATAAAACCAGAGTGCAACAAGGAAATTTATGTATTTTTAACCTATGAAACAAAGCCCAGCTCCATCCGAACTGGCGGAGCCTCCAATTCCAGGTTTTGGCACTAAAAATCTCATTTGTGGATCAGTCCTGATCTGCAGGACTTGGGCACCACCACCATGGCTTGACTTTGTCCTTGGTCTCAAACATGTCCCTTGGGGTTGTCCTGCTGTCCCCTGCCATGGAAAAAGGGCACTGAGGGAGCTGCTGGTGACCACACGTGGTGGTTTTGGGAAAGTGCTCCTGCAGCCAGACTATCCATGGAAAATGGATGCACAGATCCCATACATGCCATGTGTCAGAGGGGGATAAAGCACCCAGCTGGAAAGGGAAGCACCAGCAGATGCCTCCAGGTGCCACCTGCAGCCCAGGTCACACCAGCACCAATTCCAGGGCCAGTGGTGGAATGACTGAGCTGTGCTTTTTCCAACTTATTCCTCGTTTTCCTGAGGATTAAAAGGCCCAATGTTTTGGAAAAATCAGTGTAGCAGCAACTCAACTGACTCAAAAGCATGAGCATTGCTAATTAATAGCATTGCTAATTAATAGCACCGGGCTGCTGCTCTTATTGATCACATCCTCTTCAAGTCCACATCCTTTATATTAATGAATCCTGACTTTAATTGTGCTGGGAATGAGCACAGAGTCCTCCTGATCCATTTGTTCCCATGAACGGCCCTGGATGTGTCAGTAGGAGCTCATGAGGCCCTAAAATGTGGGATGTGCTCACCATCCAATGGATGGGGATGGAAAAAGGCAGGAAAGCAGAGCCTGGCAAGGGAAGGTGAGTCTGACCAACACCAGCACTGGAGGAAGGGACATTAAAAACCACCCCAGCGAAGAGTTAAACTTCCCACTTCCATAAAGGCATTGCTGGCCTTGAAAGGAATAAAGGTATCCCAGGGAAACCTCATCTGCCAGGACACACCCTGATGTGGCAGGTGAGGGTGAAGGGAATTCCCACTCCTCCTCCATGAGATGCTGCACAGTAACTCAAAGTCCTGAGAACTAATTTCCAGTTGGCTTTCTCCTCCTGTCCTCCCTCTGGCTGGGACTACTCCCACCTTCCACTACTCCCAGAGAGATGGAAAAGCAAACCTGGATCATTTCTGGCTTCCCAACAGCACTTAGGAAAAAGATCAGGGCTTTAAAACACTTCAAACAAGTCTCGGTCCTCGTGACTCAGACTCCGATTTACACACCCACATCAAAGCTCTGCTCTTTCTCCAGGCTTCAAGGACTCCCTGTCCTCACCTGGAACTTCCCAATCTGAGTTTATTCTCCAGCCCATCCAATTCCAATTCCTCAGTTCAGCACAGCACTTGGCCTGCAGCTCCCTGGGGTTTATCTCACTGTCTCCACCATCACGAGCTGCAATCCTGATTTTTCCTGCATCTCACTCAGGGCTGTTTTAAGGCAGAGCCTGAAGTATTTTTAACTTTTATTAATGCCCAGTGAGTTCTTACAAAGCAGACCCAGAACTGGCTCATAAGTCAAGTCCATACCTCCCACCTCCCTAACACTGAGGCAGAGCAGCCCTCCCCTGGCTGGAGAGAGCCTGAGAACCAAATCCCAGCTCCTGAGTGGGTCCAAGTTTCCTTCCTGGCACTGAGCTGCCCACATCCTCCCAGTGACCAGGATCCAAGAGCAACCAAATTCCAAAACCATTAAAAAGAGAATGAAAAGCAACATAAATCAGTTCAGATGGGTTCATGTGACACTGTCACCCTTGGCTGTCAGAGATGTGATGGCTGAGGCTGGAAATGCTCCCTCACAATCCCTAAATTTAGCTGGTGTGAAAAGGATCCAGTTTAGAACGAGGAGGGTGCCCAGGCAGGAGCAAACCCAGGGCTCTGTGCTCATCCTTGGAGGCTGGAGCAGGACAGCTCCAACTTCCCAACTCATCCTCTCCTGGGACAAGCAAGGGGCCAGGGGCTGTTTGGTGGTGGCTTGGAGCCACCAAGAGTCACCAGTGGGACCTCCTGCCTCACCCACTCACTAAATCACCTCAAACCAGAGGTTTCCCAAAGCTCTACAACATCTGGGTATGGCATTGACAGGTGCATGTGGCACCTGGGGACAGAGTCAGAAGTGGCCTTGGCAGTGCAGGAGGAATGGGTGGATCTGATGATCCTGGAGGGCTTTTCCAACCTTAATGATTGGGAAATTCTTCATCCCAACACGCTTCCCAGGTGAAACACCCATTGAGCAGATCACCCACGGTGCCAACCAGGTCTCTTTAGCCTGGGGGAAATTCCCAAAATCCCAGAATCATCCAGTGGGAAGAGACCTTGAAGATCATCGAGTTCATCAACCCTAAACCATGTCCCCAAGTGCCACATCCAGACACCTCCTGAACACTCTTAGAGATGGTGACTCCGCCACATCCTTGGGCAGCTCATTCCAATGCCTGACTGCTCTTCCAGGGAAAAAAAACTCCCAGTATTTAACCTGAACCTCCCCTGGTGCAACTTAGGGTCATTTCCTGTCATCCCTTCACTTGGGACATGGCAGAAGACCCCAAGCCCACCTCACTCTAGCCTCCTGTCAAGGAGCTGTAGAGATCAATGAGGTTCTCCCCGTGCCTGCTCTTTTCCAGACAAAAATTCCAGAAGAAATTACAAAATTCCAGAAGAAGCACATCCTGGCCCCAAACCCTGCTCACTTGCCATGGCTGGAGAAGGTTCCTCACCCTGCCCTAACTGTGACCCTTTCTGCAGAAAAAGCCTCTGTGTAGCTCCAGGAGCTGCCTACCAAAACAACCTTGGGATTTTTGTACAGCATTCAAATTTCATTCCAGGGCCTGGCCTGTAAAACAGCCCTTAATATTCTCCCAGAATATTAAAATGCAACTTTTTGCAATTTTCTGTGCTACTTAACTTCCCAGCCCTGCTCCAGTGTGTTTATTTAGGAAAGCCAGAGGCAACTGAAGCAAGCTCCAAGTTCCCTGACTTTATGAGGAATCCGAGCTAGGCTAAAATTAAATGTGCTTATTGTTCTAGTCCTCCTTCTCCTCTCCTGTTTTTGTTTTTTTTTATTAAACTTGTCTTTGATCTAAAAATACCAATGCTCTGCCTGCACCAGGCCTTTCTCCTCCTGCAGCCGCCCTGGATCCGTAGGGAAGAGCAGGAGAAGCTCCTGAGCATGGAGGGACCTGCTGAGGAGAGAGGACAGGGCGTGTGGAGTTCATCCTCAGGGAATGATTGGAAAAAACCCAAGTCAACCTCTTGAATTCTGGATCCATGATTCCCCAGGAGCATCTCTGTGGGCCTGAGGTCATCCAGGAACATCCACTTCGTATTTGGAAAGGGAAAGCTGGGATGTAGAAAACTGTGGGGACAACCTGTGGTTCCTCAGCTGATAAGGAAGGACTAAAGCATCCAGGAATGCTGTGGAAGGGAAGGGGGGATATTCCTTGGGACACCATCCCTTCCTGGGTGTTTATGGCCCTGCTACAACATCAGCCTGGAATCCTGATGGAGCCTGACTGGAGACAGCCAGGGGCTCCTGCCCCACGGGCAAGGCAGACTCTCACATTCCCAAGTTTTGCCACCACTCTGGTTTTCCAAGACTTTTCTGAGCCTCTCTGTGTCCCCCACCCCCTCCCCACGATCAGCACTGCCATTTGCATATTTATCATAAATTAGCATTTCCTTCCCAGCTCTTCCCAGAGGTTAATCCGGGCATTGTAGGGATGGAAGCAGGACAGGGAGCCACTGTGGGATTGCTCCCTGAGTGATGGGACAGACTGGACAGGAGGGACAATGTCCTCATGGAAAGGGTGCTCAGGCACTGGAATGGGCTGCCCAGGGCAGTGGAATCCCCATTCCTGAGGAGTTCAAAGCCATGTGGATGTAGCACTTGGGAACATGTGGCTGGATTGGAGATCTTGGAGAGCTTTTCCAACCTTGTAGATTCTCTGATCCTAAACCTCTTCTCCTCACACAGCAAGTGGGGCCTCACTGGGAGAGGCACGATGTCTCCAGCCCCACTGAGGGAACTTTATCCAGGAAACCTCTGGAAGGTTTTGGGGACCAAGGGCTGCAGTGACCACAGAGCTGCTTGTTCCTCTCAAAAATCCCGACTCAGCTTAATGGCCTCACGTTTTGGGAAAGCTGAAACCTCATTAATTCACCACTGGAAAAGAATTCCATGGTAGGAATGCTTCAAAGGCCAAGCCAGGCCTGACTCACTCCAAGCTCTGAGCTCGTCCCATGGCTTTATAAAATCGCTCACTGCTGATAAGGCAAACCACAAAATCCAAAATTAAAGCCCTTTCAGTGAAATGTCAGAGAAAGTGGCTCCCAAAGAACCAAGATGTGTATTCCAAAGGCTGTGCTGGGAATGGCACAGATGGTGGGCAGTGCCCACGACTCCACTCATGGGGCAGCCCGGAGTGCTGGGAGCTGCAGGGCACAAAAATGCTGGAAAACACACAAAAAAAGGAGTTCCAGCAATTTTTACATCTTTTCTACTCCTGTGTTGCCTCACAGCAGCACAGACAGAGCGGTGAGGCCCAAGCATCCCTACAATTATCCCAAATACACCAAGGGATTTTGGTTTTTCTCTGGAACTTTTCCCCAGATCCCATTAAAAAAGCAGCTTTGCTGTGAGTCAGAAGATCCCATCCCCTCAGGCTGTTCCCTACAAACCCTCTGGAAGTGGAGCATTGTCACCTGTGGGCCTGCACTGCTGCTCATCCATCAGCTGCTCAGGAGGAAAAGGAAAACTCCGGGCAGCAGCTCCAACAGCTGGCAAAGGCCATCTGGCAGCTGTGCACACCCCACTGCACCACAGCTGGAGGGCATTTTGGGCAGGAATTCCTCCCTGGGAGGGTAGGAAGGCCGAGGCACAGATTCCCAGAGAAGCTGTGGCTGCCCCTGGATCCCTGGAAGTGTCCAAGGCCAGGCTGGAGTGCCCTGGGATAGAGGAAGGTGTCCCTGGCCATGGCAGGGTGGAATGGAGTGGGATTGAATATCCCATCCCAAACCAGTCTGGGATTCTGAGAAGGGATTTTCAGAGGGTGGGTGGAACAAAACCCCTCCAAGCTCCCCTCACATGGAGGATCCCTCCAAAAGGATGAGCTGGTCAGGGACCTCGGCCAAGATAACCTCATTCAGGAAAAGCTGGATAAAATTCTCATCAAAACACTTAAAGTTCACCTAACTGCAATTCTTAGGGCAGTTGACAATCCCAAATTATCCTACACACTCTTCTATGACAGAGATAACGTGTGTTTTGCCATCAGAAATCATGGAATTCCAGAGAGGCTTGGATTGGGAAGGACCCTAAAGCCCATCCCATCCACCCCCTGCCATGGCAGGGACACCTTCCACGGTCCCAGGCTGCTCCAAGCCCTGTCCAACCCAGCTTTGGACACTTCCAGGGATGCCACAGCTTCTCTGGACAACCTGTGCCCACAAACACTCTCCACCCATGTGGATAAAAACCCATGGAAAAATTCATTCCAAGTGAGCTCCTTATGCAACACCAACTGAGATTTCAACTACAGCACCCACGAAAAACCCCCACGTGGCAAAACCCCACCACCATCCCCACAAACAGATGGATAACACCCCCCCCAAAGCCAGAATAAAATAAACCATGGGGATTATTGTGTTTAAAGGGACACAAATAAAATCCAAGAGCAAATCCAACCCCCGGGGCCGGCACGGTTTAGTCCCAGGACAGAGGAAACCCTGATGGATGCTGCTCCAGCAACAAAACCTTCATTTGAATAATATTAAGGGTCAGATAAACCAAGAAAAATAAATGAAGTCAGGGATAAAAAGCCTGGCCCAGGGCCTGGTCCCAGGTTTTCTGTCTCCAGTGAATGTCAGCACGAACCCTCCTTGGAAAACCAGGTCCCAGACAAAACTGCTGCTTTGGAGGCAGCCAGGAACTCACTCAGATGCTCAGGATTGGAGCCTTTGGAGCCCATTTTTAATTTTTTAATTCTCCCTGAGCTCCCCTCTCTTCCCAACATCCTCCAGCCAATCCAGGTCTCTGCACTCCCCTCACACTGCCCAGAGGGAGCAGATAAATCAAAAGAACTCCTTAAAAAATTATTTACAAAATTATTTACATCCCTCTTTGCTGCACTCAAGTACTTGCTGAACAGGGAAAGCAATTTATTTGGAAGTCTATTACACCTAAAAATGTAAACATCAGAAAAAGCTCTCACACACCAAGCCTCAATCCCAAGGGAATTTTTCACAGCAAGTTACAAACTTGGATTTATACTGGAAATATTTACAGGTCTCACTACTACAGGCACCACTCCAGCCCGGCAGAGGAGGTGCAGGGAAGCCAAAACAAACCCAAATCCTGTGATTTTCCAGCCATAAGGAGCAGTAATTCCTGCAGCAGGGCTGCTGTGTCCTGTGCTCCGGTGGCTCCCTGACATTGTCTGCCTGGGCTGGCAATAAATCACTAAAAAGGTGTCTCTCACACACATGGGCATTGTGTGAGTGACTGTAAGTGACTAAACTCCAGCATTTTCAGACACCAGCCCTGGCTTTTGCTGCTTCACTGGACACAGGTTTCACGGCACCTTTCTGAAATATTTTTTCTGAAGTGTTCAAGGCTCCATGGATTTGCCAAGAATGAGGCATCAGGATTTCAGGGAATGCAGGTGGCCCTGAGCAAACACCTCTGTCTGCCCTCCCTTCGTTCCTTTCCCAGAAAACCTGGTTTTTGCTGTGTCCTAATTCCAAATTCACCCACACGTCCTGCCTGGTCCCGCTCCCTCCTCCTGGACACGGATATTTTACGGATGTCAGACCCAGGAATGCATCAGCACTAAGTTTCCTTCAGTGTCCCTGGAGCTGGGGGAGTTTATCCCCACTTTCATTGGATTTCCATGGATCTTGGGGTGGGTAACCCCACTTTCCCTGAGTTTCCCTGGATCTAGGGGGGTTTACACCTTATTTCTTTGAGTTTCCCTGGATCTCAGGGGGTTTAAACCTTATTTCCTTGCCTTACCCTGGATCTAGAGGGGTTTATCCCCACTTGCCTTGAGTTTCCTGGATCTGGGGGAGGGTTTATCCCTTTTTTCCTTGAGTTTTCCATACGAGGAGCAGATGAGGGCACTTGGTTTGTTGGAGAAAAAGACTGAGGGGAGACTTATCCCACTTTGGAGCTTCCTCCTGAGGGATCACTTTGCTTATTCCTTAAGCACTTTTACTGTGGCTGTCCCCAGTCCAGTCCCAAAGGTAGGTGCTAGACCAATAAATGTTTGAACTCGCCCATAAAATCCCTACTAGGTTACTTTTTCCAAATAAATCTGTGGCTGTGTTGGCTGGGCTCCCATTCCTGAGGCAGTTCTGGATGCTATTTTTAATCTCTGTGAGAAGATGAATCCCAAATTTCTGGACAATGTAAGCAGGCACCTAAACTCAGGAAAAGAAGGGAAGGGGAAAAAGGAGGAGAGAAGAGAAGAGAAGAGAAGAGAAGAGAAGAGAAGAGAAGAGAAGAGAAGAGAAGAGAAGAGAAGAGAAGAGAAGAGAAGAGAAGAGAAGAGAAGAGAGAATTTCTTTCCAGCTCCTGTCATCCCAGAGTCATCCTTACAACTGAATCCCACAGGATTTCTCACCTGATGGCAACACATGTTTACAATTCCCTTTGTTTATCCACAAATACATTTCTAATTTCATCTTTTCATGTCAGACACACTTCACCTGCTCACCCTCCCAGACATTCACCTCGTGATTTTCCTGCTGCAGGAAGCCTGTAACCAGACAAAACTTGTATTTCATCAAAATTCCCTTTGATGAATGTTTATAAACTGTAAAACAACCGGAATTGTGACGGAGAATTGTGCTGCAACACCACAGGGGTATCTCCTGCCAGGAGCACACCGAGGGTGCTGCCAAAATCCTGGAATCACTGAGGTTGGAAAAGACCTCCAAGACCACTGAATCCAACCTGTGATGGACCATCCAGCCCAGACCACTCAAGCTAAGGTGCTGATGGCACAAAAATGGGGAAATCATTCCACACACCTGCTTTTCCTCAGGCTCTCTAAGGCACAACTGTCCCTAATTCCTGGCTGCATTAATCTGACTGTCAGGATGGTTCTGGAGAAGGAAGCTGGATTCAGCTATCAGTGAGTATCCAAGGACTGTGAGGTGCAGATCCCAGGCAGAAGGAGCTGGGCTGGCTGTCAGCACAATCAGGAACTGAACAGATTCAGGCTTGAAGACAGTAACGGCCAAACATTATTTATAAAGAGGCTTTCCTGGGAATATTTTAATCCCCAAGTCGTTCCCCTGGGGGCAGGTGCCTGTGGCATGTGGCACCTGTGTGCAAGGGTGTCACCCATGAGCGAAACTCTGGGATTTTCACGTCTGGCTTTGGAAGTGCTGACATGAAGAGAGCTTTGTAAGAGGAGCTCTGGCTCTCCTCGGCTTCCCACGCCAGGAGCTGGGAATGGGAATTAGGTTAAAGAGCTCCTGGGCTCCCAGGCAGAGCATGGCACGGAATGAAAAGGAGCCCTGGCCAGCACATGACCGGGATGAGCAGCAGGATTAATCCCACCCTGGCACCAGGAGCAACCAGCTCCCGGCCTGGCGTCGGGACAAGCACCGGGCCCGGCCGGAATACCTCAAATTCCACTTGAAACGGTACAAAAACAAACCAAAAAATCCTTTTATCCACTAAGTATGATCCAAGTCTGGCACGGGCAGCTCCATCCTCGGAGGGCAAATGGGAGCCAGCCCTGAGCAACGCCTCAGCCTGTCAGGGATTCCAGGGAAACCCACTGGTGATGGGAGAAGCAGCAGCAATCCCACAGCACAGGAAAGACAGAGCTGAGGAAGCTCTGTGCTGCAGAGCACAAACAGCTTTTACCTTTAGCTGGAGTTGGCAAAGCAGAAGTATTTTTCCCAGCAATGGTGCTTCCTTATCAGCCTCACACTTCATCATCCTTATCTGCAAGAACTCCGAGATGCTATCGGCAGGTCCCCACTTCCGTGGCTGAGGGAATGCCAAAAAAACAGCCAAATTCCCTCTGAGCTGTGAGCTCAGCCACGCTCCCTGGATGGGGTGCACGGGGAAGCAAGGGATCAGCTCCCCCTCCAAGCCTCAGAACAGGTCCCACTGCCAACAACAGCTCCCAGCCCAGGGGGGAGACGATCCCTGCCTGGGAGCTGTGTGTTCCTGAGGCTGCTGTGCCTCCCCTGGATCATGCCTCAGCTCCAGGGCTTCCACACAACACCAGCCTGTGACTCCTGCACCTCTAGAACCGGGTGAGGGTGTCTGGAAGCTCTGCTGAAAGCATTCCCACGAGACCCAAATTTTGGGTCCCACACACCATGATGTGGTGCCACTCTGGAGACTTTGGGGAATTCTCTCCTCCCAGCCTCACCTGCCCTTCCAGTTGTCTGGGAACCTCTCAGGGATGGCCAGCATGATTTGTGGGTTTATTTTTGGGGCACAAAGATGAAAAGAGAGCCCCACACCAAAGGAGAGCTGTGGATCTGGCTGTACCCACCAGCTGCCACCAACATGGAGCAGTGACACCAGCATCCCAGAGGAGAGGGGAGTGATGGCACAGCCAGTGGAGCAGGTGCTGCAGGACAAATCCAAATATCTCCCATGGCAATGGAGCTCCTGGATGGTGCTCCAGCACCACAGATCCCCTGAGGAGAGGCTCCAATCCCAGGGTGCCACCAGCACCCCTATTCCCAATGGGAGCCGGTGGGCACAGGCCAGACCCATCCTTCCAGAAGGCTCCAACCCCTCAGCTGCCTTTGGGAATGTCTTCTCCAGCTCAACAGGCACCAGAGATTATGGGAAGATTGTAAATCCCAGCATTACCAAGGCTGCAACCAATTGCTCCTAATGATGCCCCTTTGGAACATATGCTCAGCCTTCTGTCACCACGCTCAAAGTGGCTTTGGAAGCAGGGACCCCCCAGCACAGCCCCACAAACAGGATTTCACACTTCCAGGGTGGAGCTGTGCCTTTGATCAGGCACTGGGGGACACAGCAGCACACCCAAGCACCCACACAGCTCCATAGGGAAGGACCAAATTGGAAGATCTGGGTTGAGACTTGGCAAAACTTAGCTCCTTAAAATTTAGCTCCTGCATGGTGTCCAGGCAGGGGGATGGCCCTGATCCCTGGGGAATGTCACATTCCCAAGGCTGCCAGAGCTCAGGGAATGCTTGGACAAGGCTTTCAGGGATGCACAGGTGGGGTGTGTGCAGGACCAGGGGTTGGATCCACGATCCTGTGGGTGCCTTCCAGCTCTGGTTTAAGGTGGAAAGGGAAATTCCTACACCAGCCAGGCACCTGCAGCACTCATGGGAAATGGGGATGGGGGGAGTGTGGGGCCCCCAAAGCAGGGAGGACACGCTGAGCAGGAGCAGCAGCACGGCCCTGGCAGCTCCGAAGATCCCGGCCATTCCCGTGGCGCCACGGAGGGAGCCTGGCTCTGCTCCTGGGAACAGCACACACAGAGCCACGCTGGGCACAGCACAGCTAATTAGTGTCCTTTTCTGTCACTAATGAGGGTGGGAAACAGCACTGGACGTGTGATGTCTGTGTTCCAGGACAGCTGACAAGCTTTCCCGGCCGGAGCTGCTCGGCTGAGCAAGGGGCTGGGATAAATTCCCTCTGCAGGGAGGGAATCCCAGCTCCAGGCAGGACTGGCAGCTCCACACCTTCCTGCCAGGGTGACACAGGTGACAGCACTGAGGAGCACCCAGCCATGCTGCTCTTCCATCCACTCCCAGCAGGGAGGAATCCTGATTTACAGTCTTCATTTCCTCTGGGATGCCCAATCCAGGTGGTTTTCCCACCAAAAAAGGTGCCCACACTGAGCTGGCCCAGGGTGAGGAAACCAAACCAACCCAAACCCCACAACCCAAACCTCACACAAAGCACCAATCTTATAAACACATCTTCCCCTTTCCTTTGGACAGTGAGGTCTGTGCCAGCTTCAAAAGTGCAAAAGCTCAATCCTTTTCCATAATCCCATTTATTTCTCCAGCTGTATTTTAGCCTTTTAAATAATGTAAGATGAAGGCCCACCTGCAATTCCCTCTTAATGCCTGTGCTCCAGGCCAATCCAGGGAACAGCCCCACAACACCTTCATTTCAAATGTCACCTCAACAGATGGTAGAGAAGAGCCCAGGAGGGACAGGTGACAGCAAAGGCAGCAAAGCAGAAAGCCTGCTGGGAACTTTCCTTGGAAATGATGTGGCATCAAAACCGACTTGGCACAAGTGACAATTGTGGAATTAGGGCAGGACCCGGACACAGCCTCTTCCCACCCTTCCACCAGCTATCTGGGGAATCTGAGCTGATACTCTGTTATTAAACAGCCTTTCTTTTATATTTCTAAGGTACAAGGTAGATTTGGTGTACAAGGATTTATTCCAGAAACTCCTCACAATTTAAGGTGAAACAAATCCTCAAATTTGAGCAAAATGGTGGAAACTGATTATCCCAACAGATTCCAGGATACTGCCAGCTGAGCTTGGTAGGATGGATGGATGCTGATGAGGATGGGGCTGTACCAAGGACAGGGGCACAGGGCAGCAGCTCAAATCCCCACGAAATCATGGAATCATTCATGAAAGAGACATCGAGTCCAAGCCAGCCCAACCCCAGCAGCAGGGCCCATCCTGCCACAGCATGGTCAGAACTCTCTGCCCTTCCAACCTACACAGAATTCCAGGAATTCAGCCCAAAACCTCAAGCTCAAAGTCACCTGAACAGCACATCCACAGGGATGAACACAAATCCACACAAGAGCTGCCAGTCTCCAGAGCATCCAGAGGGGAACAAGGAGAGAGGCTGGGACTGTTCCAGCTGGGAAATGGGTCACTGAAACAGGACTTGGCTCATAATTAACCCCCTGCATTAATCAGGCTCCTTGGAAGGGTGGAATCCAGCAGGAAGAGCTCAGGAGTTCCTGCCTGGATGCCCAGAGCTCCCATCTCAGCACCCACCAGGGCAGGAGCTCTGTCCCACAGGGAATGTTTCCCCCTCCTAGGCATCAACTGGGAGCTCGGCTCAAACCTTGGAATGAGATTTATGTGCCCTGGAAGAAGCAGCAGCTCTGGGGAGCAGCAGGAGCCCTGGGAATTCTCCTCTGTGCCATGCCAACGTGGGAATGGGGCTGCCTCCATGGGAAGCAGGGAAATCCTGCATGGATCAAAGACAAACTCCTGCACGTGCTGGGGGCTTAGCAGGAATCCAGGCTGATCCCTAGGGAACGTGACAGCAGCAGTGTCCCTGCACTCTGCCTTGGGCTGGAAATTCAGGACAGAATTCAGGATATAATCCAGAGCGCGTGGGAGTCAATAACCGCCCACCTTTTTTATGTAAGGCAGCAAAATAACTCAGATAAATCCAGCATTTAGAGCAAAATGTGGCTATTTTGCTCCTAAGTTCCCAACCCTGCACCTCCAGCAGGTGCTGGGGAGCAGAGATTGGATGCTTCAAAATCCCACTTTGCCTCTTCACCTGTATCCCAGTTTCCTTCCCAGCTCCCAGTTCAGGAAGGAAAACAAGCATCCCTCATGGACAAGGGCCAGGGGAATGCTCCTTGCCCCAGGCTAAGAGACCAGAAAGTTTCACTGTGGCCAAAATGTTATTTTTATAAATATTTGCCAAGCTTAATTACAACAAAAATATTCCAAACTTTTTTTTTTCCCCATCTCACAGAAAGCAGCAATCGAAGCCTGTTGCTAAAGGTTCCCTTGGAGGAGTTGAAACCCAACCAAGCAGAGCCTTCTGAAATGCAAACCCTCCCTGAACAAGTTAAAAGCAAAAATGGGATGCTGGAACAGCTTCTGTGTCCAAACAGACAGGAAAACAAGCATGGATAAAAGGAAAAATCCGGGCAGAGAACAAGGAGTGGTGGAACTGCTCGGTGTGGGCTCGGGGCAGGTGGCCAGGCAGATGGGAACAGCCTCATCCCAGATGGACACACGGCTCCAGAGCAACAGCACGGAGCAGGAACCCCTGACAATGTGACAGCAGGGCTGGAGCAGGGCCAGGGAAGGGAACGGAGCTGGGAAGGGCTGGAGAATTCCTGAGGGAGCTGGGAAGGGGCTGGAGGATTCCTGAGGGAGATGGGAAGGGGCTGGAGAATTCCTGAGGGGGCTGGAGAACTCCTGAGGAGCTGGGAAGGGGCTGGAGAATTCCTGAGGGAGCTGGGAAGGGACTGGAGAACTCCTGAGGGAGCTGGGAAGGGGCTCAGCCTGGAGCAAAGGAGGATCCAGAGGGATCTTTTCCCTCTCTGCAATTCCCTGCCAGGAGGGGACAGCCGGGGGGGTCGGGCTCTGCTCCCAGGGAACAGGGACAGGAGGAGAGGGAACGGCCTCGGGCTGGGCCAGGGGAGCTCAGGGTGGATTTGGGGGAAATTCCTTCAGGAAAAGGTGCTCAGCTGGAGTCCCCATCCCTGGTGGGATGTAAAAGCCCTGTGGATGTGGCACTGGGGACATGGGGCAGTGGTGGCCTGGGCAGTGCTGGGCATGGTTGGACTCCATGGCCTCGGAGGGCTTTCCCAACCCAGTGGATCCTGTGGGTCCGTGGCAGCTGACCAGAACAGCTCCATCCTCTGCAAACAAACACCTGAAGCAGAACTGGTTCCAAGCCCTTTGCTCATCCCAGCTAATCCTGGATGTCCTGAGGCCAGGCCAGCAGGAATTCCTGGCTATCACTGTTCCTACCAGCCAGGCTGTCAGGAAAGGGAACACAAACACTTGGGATTCCACAACCAGTGCCTCCCATTAACTGCAATCCATGGAATTAAAAAGGGCACTTTTACTGCTCAGTCCTACCATTAATACCAGCTAAAATTCCAGGCTCTTGGCTTAAAACGAAACCAAAAGAGAGCATTATAAAACCAGTGTGAAACCTTCCAGCACCACATCCATCTTAATCCCTCTGGATTCCCTAACATAAGACAGAAATACTGGAAGACACAAAAGGCCGTGCTGGACACCTGTGAAAGGGGAGGGCAAGACAATGCTGTTCTTTAACCACAAAATCATGGAATTCCAGACAGGTTTGTGTGGGAAGGGACCTTAAAAACTTCTCATTCCACCTCCTGCTATGGGCAGGGACTTCCATAAAAACTTCTCATTCCACCTCCTGCTATGGGCAGGGACACCTTCCACTGGACCAGGCTGCTCCAAGCCCTGTCCAACCTAGATTTGAACACCTTATTTTTTTGCCTCTCTGTGCCCCTGAGAAAACACCTCCCTCACTGTGCTTCATTAATAAACCTCTCCCAAGTGCTCTGAGTATCCAGGTTATTATTTCTACCAGAAAAGTGATCAAATCACCTCTATAAATACATCACAAGAGACATTGCTGCAGGTCCTTTCCTGATTTAACAGAAAAGCAGGAACTGGGCCCTGCATCCCCCCCCAAACCCACAGCCCTACACCCTGATGTGGTGGTGATGAATCAGTTTGTGGAATCAAGTTCACACCACCCTGAGAAACACAGGCCTTTGTCCAAAAGCATTTGTCAGAACAAAAACAGAACCACCCAAAATTGAACTGCACTCAAGTACTTAAAAAAGGAGGAAGGGCAAGGAAGGAGCAGACAGGGCTGGACATGAGGGATTTGGGCTGGAAGGGACCATCTCACAACGGTACCTACAAATTAAGGAATGAAAGAGGCAGGAGAGGGATTGATGCAGTATCTTCTGCAGGGTGGCAAGATTTCTATCAGGGAGATGCTGTCTGCCACCCTCAGGGGCTGAGGTGGCAGTGGGAGCTGTGCTGTCCCCAACACCTTCCATGGAAAAACACCTTTCTGCTAACAAGGCCCCACAAAGCAACTGCAAACCACCCCAAAAGCAGGATCAGGGGCACTCGTGTCCCTAAGGATAAAGCCAAGTGGAGCACAAGAAAAAATGCTTTTACTAGGAATTGCATTAAAACTGGAATTGATTTATATCTTCTAAATCTGCCCTGGTTTTCCCTTCACCAGCAGCATCACCACTGACCCCGTGGTGATGGGATCCAAAGGGAACTTTCAGTGATCACAGAATTCTAAAATGGTTTGTAAAGGAACTTGGTGCTCACCCAGTGCCACCTCTGCAATGGGCAGGGACACCTTCCACTATCCCAGGGGGCTCCAAGCCCTGTCCAGCCTGGCCTTGGACACTGCCAGGGATGAGGAGTTCCCAGAGTGAGGATGGGATCCCAAAGGGCAGGGAGAGAGGATGGGATCCCTTTGGGATGTGCCCTGGGATGACCCTGCTCCAGCAGGGAGGTTGGACCAGATCACCCCGCTGGGGTCCCCTCCAGCCCGACCCATCCCATGAGGGCCACCAGGAAGGCCATGAAAACCCAAACCTGGAAAGCTCCAGCCTGGAGGAAGCTGGGAAGATGCCAGGGGAGCAGGAGCAGGCAGAGAGGAGGGATCTGAGGGACGTGCCAAGGCCCCAGCCCCTGCCCAGGTCGCTGGTGCCACGCAGGTGTGAGAAAACCCCAGTGGGCTCTCCCAGCCCAGCAGCTCCCGTGGCTTTGCCGAGGAAGCAGGGCCAGCTGGCATCCCAGCCCCGAGCCCAGCTGGCCCCGAGCTCCTGCAGATCCACCCAGCAACCTCGGGCCAGCGCAATCCGGGCGCGGCCCCGCGCAGATCTCGGCGTTCCGGCGCTTCCCTGACAACCACGCATCCCACGGAAAGCCAAGCACGAGGGCAGAGGGCTCTTCTCACTGAACATGTTTTACTGATTAGGGCCTCGTGGTGGCCACCAAAACATCCAAGACAACACAGCAAAGCCATTAATAAAGCCGAGACACGGAGCGGGGTTTTAGGGACACTGCACGCTCCGGGTCCTCTCCCGGCTCCAACACTCACCAGAACCCCAGGATGCTGCCTAAGATGCTCTAATTAATTAGAGTAATTACCCAAGTCATGCTGTTTCCCTGTTCAGATACATTTAAACTTCGTTATTTCATCCCAGGATTTTCTCCTGTTGCAGCTTTCCACACACCAGCTCGGCCATGGCCATTTTCTGCTCCGGGAGGGACAGAAATCCCTGGATCTCCAGTGGCCAAGGGAGGGACACAGCTGGCTGCAGCCAGCACCTACAGGGCAGCAAAGGCTGTTCAGGGAGGAATCCCAGGCAATTATGAATAATGCAGGGATCTCAGCACCGATCAAGGCCTGTTAGGATTTCATCTAGCAGAAAACAGGGATCATTCTGCCTGTTATTAAACCCAAAACTCCTTCCCACCCTGTGCTGTTCAATTAAACGTAACAAGCTCCATACTGAGAGCCA
This sequence comes from Urocynchramus pylzowi, assembly GCA_013397555.1. Classification (NCBI taxonomy): domain Eukaryota; kingdom Metazoa; phylum Chordata; class Aves; order Passeriformes; family Fringillidae; genus Urocynchramus; species Urocynchramus pylzowi. Next base: position 193,563 of record VZRH01003122.1, read on the forward strand.
GGATGCTCCTTTTTCCACATCCCAGGATTTCCAGGCACTGCTGTCAATGCTTTCCATCCAGTCTTAGAGGAGATTTATTATCAGTATCGAGCTTGCTTTTGTTCTTAGCAAAGCCTGACAGTTCTACAGAACTTTCAGCCTCATTATGGGTCCAAAGAGCTCAGTCAGCCCCCATTGCACCTGAAATCCAACATATCCTAAAGATGGGAATCCACCTCAGCATATTCCTCTTCCACCTCTTCAATCCAAGCTCTTCCAGCACCTCTTTCCCAGGTGAATCTCAGCCCAAAACTCCCAGCAGTAACAAACCCCAGAATCCTCATCCATTACTTCCATCTGCACCCAGCCACTCCCTCCATTTCCAGGGCTCTCTGATGCCCCCAGTTGTGCAGCCAGGCTCGGCCTCTGGAAGCAGGACAATGCCAGGAGGCTTCCCTGAGGCTCAGGACTGCATCCCAAGGATATCCTGCACACCAGCACTATCCCGAGGGAGCTCTGACTGTGCCTTCAGCTATTTTTCTGCACTGCTCACAAAGAACAGGCCGTTTTCTCAGGATTCAGTAAACAGGCTCCTTCTGCCAATTATGCAAATCAGATGCAGATTTATCCCACCAGACTTGGCCAGTCCCACCAAAGAGAGGGAAACAGCAGCATCCCGATGGTATCGGCCCCGTCCTGGTGCTCCGTGAGGGGATCCAGAGCCAAAACCATGCCCTGACACGCCTGGAAGGGCTCCCCTCACTGCCCCCCACCCTGCAAAGCAGAGCCAGGGCATCTCTTCCATCCCAAACTTCCAACCATCCCACATCTGGATCACCTTTGGTTTGATTTCCAAGATTCTGGCTGGTTTTCCTCAATCCTTCATGGAAGTGACACGCATGGCCCACAGACCTCTCCTGCTCCATCCTCACCTTTGGAACTGGAGCATCTACACAGTCAGGGAACAAACATTCCTTACACCAAAACCCCAACTTCAGCCCCAAACCCCATGGGAGATCGTGCTGGTTGTGGGAATGATGTGGCACAGCCCTGAGGGGAGGTGGCACCAAATGTGAGGCCCATCACCTCCAACACCTTCCATCCACACTCCTGCTCTTCCCCACGGCAAATAATCTCCTTTTTGAAGGCTCTGACACCACCTGGGTGCTAAATCCTGACTCTGCTGCTCAGCTCTCCTGCAGAACATAGCTCTGGTTTGGAAAAGCATCCTATGGATTTCCTGGTACACGGCGTGTGCTGAGATGGGTTTTGGGATTTGCTTCCTGCAGGAGCTGTTTTAAGCCAAATTTACAAAGTCTCAGCATAAAGCTGAGGATCATGCTGCTAATATGATGCACTCTAAAAAANTTTTGAAGGCTCTGACACCACCTGGGTGCTAAATCCTGACTCTGCTGCTCAGCTCTCCTGCAGAACATAGCTCTGGTTTGGAAAAGCATCCTATGGATTTCCTGGTACACGGCGTGTGCTGAGATGGGTTTTGGGATTTGCTTCCTGCAGGAGCTGTTTTAAGCCAAATTACAAAGTCTCAGCATAAAGCTGAGGATCATGCTGCTAATATGATGCACTCTAAAAACAGTGGGGTTATTTTATTCTTAAATTTTTTTTTACAGAATTGTTTGATTATGTTTTCTGGGCTCCACAGCCACCTGGCAAACAGGAGGTGCCATAAACTCCCATGGAAGGCAGCAGGAATTCTTTGCCACGCTGAGCATTTTCCCACCCTGCACTTCAGAACATCCCCTCCCTTACATAACGACTCCCTGCTGGAATTGCCTTTCTAAACCCACATCCAGACGTGTTTTGGAAAATTTGACTTGGAAGATGTTCCAGATGAGCCCTTCTGGAGACCAACACGGCCCCTCCCAGGGTCACACCTGGGGCCTGGGGGCTCCCCCCTCTTCCTGCTCAGGGGAACTTTGCAGAACTCCCTGGAACCTGCTCCAGACACAGGATTAGGACTCGGATCAGGACCTGAGCCCAGCTTTGGAGTCGGCTGCTGACCAGCTCTGCACTTAGGAACACAGAGACACACCCTTGGGACAGGAACTGGCTTGTTTGGGGATCACTCAAGGATTCAGGAGCTGATCTTTAGATCCCAGGAAGTTCTCTTAATTGCTAATGAAGGAGTGGCCAAATTGTTAGGAAGAGTGGTGGGATTGAGGGAATAATCCATGGACACAGAGCAAGAGAAGATCCAATGAGATGTATTCAACAGGGACTTGGCACCCACAGCAGCAAGGCTGAGTGCTTGGGTAACTGATCCCAAACTCTGTCCTTCCTCCCAACATTCCTCCCAGCCCTGAATTACCAGGGAGCAGGTCAGGATTGCTCAGGAGTCCATCATTACCACACATCACAAACACACACTTAATATTTCTCATACTATCCCTAATTTCAGTAAGCATCTCTAATCTCAAAGTTCTTCCCCTCCAAAAAATGTCTTTAAAAGGAACAACAGCCAACCCCACCTAAAATCCAACTCACAAACAAATTTTTCACCCCCCGAGAAAGCCCCAAAGTGCAAAAACCCAAAGACACCAGGACGAGGGAGGTCACTAATTAAAACATTAGCAGGGAAAAAAACCCCCCACCAAACCCCAGACCTGCTTACGGTTGCTCTTTAATTAGATTTGTTTACAATAGCAATAGTATTGCTCTGGAGATATTCTGGGAAGCTCCTGCCAGAAGTGATTTACCTTCCTCAGCAGGAAAGGTCAGGCAGGGAGCAGCTTTTAGCACTTTCATGGACATCTGCTGATGCATCCGGAACACAAAGGAGGAGGCAGGAAAGGCTGGAGTCAGACAAACCCTCTGAAATATGTTTTTGTCCAAACAATTTTTTTTTTCTTTTGGTATCCCAAGAACAATCAAGTAAACTTAGCTGGGTGTGTTTCAGTGCTTATTAAAGTGCTCTCCAAATTCTGCTTTTTTGTTACTACAAAACGGGGCTGGGGCTGGGGCTGATGTCAAGCTTTGACAGGCTCCAAGAGCCCAGAGAAGCTGACAGAGCTGCAGCCTCATCCCAAGAGCCTCCACTCAATGGGAAGCAGCAAAAACCATCCCCATCCCCACTTGTGGCTGAAGAATTCAAATTAATTACAGCCAAACAAGGCAGGACCTCCAAATGGAGGGGAATTGTCACTGGGAATTGCTGGCATCTGCTGGATGCCTTTCATTCCTGGATCAAAGTTCTTTAGGAACCTGAAGCAATTAAGGTTCACAAAGCCTGTGTGAATCACAGAGGCTTTTATTGGGATTTCTCCAGGCTCAGCTGAGAGCAGACACACTCTGGTGCTCTGAAGGTGATTTGCTTGCCCAGGACAGAGGTGAGAGTTCTCTGTGACCTTCCCATCCCTGGCAGTGTCCCAGGCCAGGCTGGACAGGGCTTGGAGCACCCAGGGACAGTGGCAGGTGTCCCTGCCCGTAGCAGGGGGTGACACTGGATGAGCTTTAAGGTCCCTTCCAGCCCAAATCATTCCAGGATTCCATGATCACTGAAAGTTCTAGGATGCTTCCAAAAGTCTGAAGTTTATGTGGAAAGCCATGAAAATCCAGGATTTACCTGCACTGCAGGCTCCAGCCCTGACAGCATCCAGGGAACGGGGATCCCTCCCTCGTTCTCTCCCATGGTTTGACCCCCTCCTTAACCCCATTTGCATAACTAATTACCACACTGGGCTTGCTGCACTTAAATTTTACCAACCCTCAAGGCTCTGAAAAGAGATTTACAAGTTCATGTATCACAAAATCCCAGGATCCCTGGGTTGGAAAAGCCCTCCCAGCCCATGGAGTCCCAGCAGTGCCCATCCCCACCCTGTCCCCAGCCCAGAGCCCTCAGTGCCACCTCCAGAATTCCTGGGACACCTCCAGGGATGGGCACTCCAAACCTCCCTGGGCAGCCCCTGCCAAGGCCTGGCACCCTTTCCATGGGGAAATTCCTGCTGCTGCCCACCCTGAGCTCCCTGGCCCAGCCCGAGGCCGTTCCCTCTCCTCCTGTCCCTGTTCCCTGGGAGCAGAGCCCGACCCCCCCGGCTGTCCCCTCCTGGCAGGGAATTGCAGAGAGGGAAAAGATCCCTCTGGATCCTCCTTTGCTCCAGGCTGAGCCCCTTCCCAGCTCCCTCAGGAATTCTCCAGCCCCTCCCAGCTCCCTCAGGAATCCTCCAGCCCCTTCCCAGCTCCCTCAGGAATCCTCCAGCCCCTTCCCAGCTCCATTCCCTTCCCTGGACATGCTCCAGCCCCTCAGGGTCCTTTTTGTCATGTGGAGAGAATTAAAAAATGGGAAAAAAGTACGGGGGAAAAAAAAAACCAACATGAGGGAAGTTTGTAGAGGGCTCTGCTTCCCTCTGGATGCTCTGGGATGCTCGTTGGGCATCACAGCAGCTCCAGAACAGATCCCTGCCAGCCTCTGCTGCTGCCCAAAGCTCACACTCCTGCAGCTCCAGCAGTGCTGGAAGTGGAGCACAGAGTGGAGCATCCCACCCCTGCACCAGGGCAGAGGTAAAGGAAAACCACCAGGAGTTTGGGGAAAGGGGAAAAACGAGCTCTGTAAACACACTCAGTGTTCCTGGGTGGTCTTCCAGGAAACCCAGAGTCCCTTGGAGGCAGCTGGAGCAGCTCCTGTGGGGTGTCAGATCCTCGGTGCTGCAGCACCAGTGAGCCAGGTAACTCTGGCTATGCTCCACACCTGGGAATGTGCTCAGGAGAGACACATTCCCAAAAACCAGAAAACCCCACAGCTCTGGAGGACTCCAGGCCCAACACCAGCTCCCACTCCCAGAACAAATTCCCTCATTCCCACCAACCCTGATCCCCAGCACTTCATCTCCACCCTGCTAAAGGGAAGTGCAAGGAAAGTATTCCAGTTTTTGTGGAGTTACTTCCTACATGTTGTGTGTGGAGTACCCGGAATTCTCTGTCCCAGCTGCTCCCTGAGCTAATTCCTGTCAACTCTCTGACCCTCCCTGGCAGCCCAAAAAGGCATCTGGGTCAAAGAGAAGACAAAGAGATTTTTTTGTTTCTCTTGTTGTGTTCTATTTCTCAGTAAAATACCAGAAAAACGCTGAGAAACCCACTTTAAACTGAGAACAAAACATCTTGCTGGCTCAACATATATTAACCCCAAAATTCTGTATATAAACAGCTGAGAGCCTTAGTGAGAACCCAGGAACAGGGATTGTTTTGGAATTACACCACTCAGTGAAAGCAGAATCTGGCCCCAAAGCCTTCCATCCAGCTGCTGATGCCATGTGTACATATCTGCAATGAAGTAAACAACAAATTTTTGGACAAAAATTAGAATAACAACTTGAAGTGAGGCTTTTGGCATCCTTTCCTTCAGCAATTCCTGCAGCAAACCCACAAATCTGTGGTTAAAAATGACTCTGGAAAACGGGGCAGGACTAGGAAAAGTAACAAAAGCTTTTTTAAGTCAAGTTGTTGCAGTTTTAAGAATAATGACCTCTGGCCACCACAGATGTCCATGGATTCTGAGTGGAGAGGGATGGCAGGAGCACCTGGAGATGTCCAACCTGTGGTGCTCACATCCCTGCTTTACCCATCCACCCATGATGGGTCAGAGCCAGACCTCAGCTGATCCAAATTCACCAAGAATTAATTAGGCTTTCCATTATCACTGCTGCTGCTGCTGCTGCCTGAGCTCATTGTGTCCCCAGCTAAGCCAAAAATAGTGTTTGTGACCCAATTAAATTGCCATCCAGGATGACAAAAGGTGAGGAGAGGGGAGAAGGCAACTGGAGCAACCTCAATTAACAGGAATTAATTTGAAACTCAGCCCTCCTTGCCCACTGCTGAGCCACCTACGGGAGAAATAAATGCCATATGTTAAAAAGGGGATTTAGGCAGCTCACTGCTCTTAGGTGTTTCAGTGGCTCAGATTTACATGAATTATAATCTCTGGGGTTTGATCTCGTGTTCCCTGCTCCCCATGCCCTTCCTTTTGATGTCACTGGGAATTTTCCCTGTGTGGGATTGCAAGGCAGGGACCTCTCTCTTCCTGTGAGACACAGACACAGGAATGGCTCCCTGGGGTCATCCCTGGCCTTACACAACACGGGAAGCACAACCAAGCCTGGACACTTCTAAAAAGTCTGAGTAGAGCACTGAAATCCTGCTCAGAGAGAAGAAAACAGCAATGAACCCTCTCAGCCTCAATCAAGCTAAGATTTCACTGCCTGCATCTGACATTTTATCTCCTGACTTCCCTGATCAGATACCAAAAAATCCCCCGGCAGTTTGTTTTTAATAACAGATATTTTTGTGATTAATTCCCCTTTACTGTCTGTGGAAAACTCCCAGTGCTTTGATACTCCAGGCAGCATTAAACTTCTGGATGCCTCCAACACCCCCTGCCCACCTTCAGAAATGCTGCTTGGGAGGAAAAGCTGGGGAAGAGCAGGGGTTGTGTGCAAAGCAAAGACAAATAAAGAGAGGAGAGCAGGAAGCTGGAGGCTCCTGCACACTCCAGCTCACACCAGCCCATCCTACACCCACTCCTTTGGGGCAGCAGCTCGAGCCAAGAGCCCTTCCCAGCACGGAGGGAGGGATGAGCACAGATCCACTGCCTTCCCTCAGCTCTTCCATCCCCCTCATCTCCCCTTCCACCCTGGGAAAATGATTCCTGTGGATTGGCTTGCCACGTTAATTGGTTAAAATCTTATTGCTGTGGCATCTAAAATCTGCTGTGCAACAATAATAGTAATAAAACAAAATACAGTGCCCTCCAAAGTGGGGAAAATCACTATTGTATCCATGAATCCGACAGATCTGACAAGAAACTGATGCAGGACAAGGTACAAGGAGGATTAGATGGGATACTGGGAGGGAATCCCTGGGAGGGTGGGGAGGCCCTCAGGTTCCCAGAGCAGCTGGGGCTGCCCCTGGATCCCTGGCAGTGTCCAAGGCCAGCCTGGACAGGTCCAAATCCCTCCCATCCCTCTGTGCCAGGCTCCTGCTGGTTGTGCACCTGCTTAAAATAAAACGTTGGCATCTGTGGGTGTAAGAGGGGGGAAATGCATGAAAAGGGCTTTAAAACACCAACTTGCTCCTGAGAAATCTGCAATAACTTGGAGTTAACTTCTAATTCCTTGGATAATTCCCTCTCTTCCTTGCCCCCTGCACTCTTTGGAGGATTTGCTGGGATCCCCATCCTGCTCACATCCAGGGAAATGGGTCCTGGCTGTTTGGGACCTCTGGGAGCAGCAATCCATGGCATGCATCCCCCAAACCAGCAACACCCTCAGCACAGAAATCAGTAAAACCCCATGATTTCCTCAGGGAGGTTTTTGGAGCATCCCAAAACCAGCAACACCCTCAGCACAGAAATCAGTAAAACCCCCATGATTTTTTCCTCAGGGAGGTTTTTGGAGCATCCCAAACCAGCAACACCCTCAGCACAGAAATCAGTAAAACCCCTGTGATTTCCTCAGGGAGGTTTTTGGAGCACCCCAAACCAGCAACACCCTCAGCACAGAAATCAGTAAAACCCCCATGATTTCCTGAGGGAGGTTTTTGGAGGTGTTTGGAGCATTCCCAAGGCNTCCCTGGGAGGGTGGGGAGGCCCTCAGGTTCCCAGAGCAGCTGGGGCTGCCCCTGGATCCCTGGCAGTGTCCAAGGCCAGCCTGGACAGGTCCAAATCCCTCCCATCCCTCTGTGCCAGGCTCCTGCTGGTTGTGCACCTGCTTAAAATAAAACGTTGGCATCTGTGGGTGTAAGAGGGGGGAAATGCATGAAAAGGGCTTTAAAACACCAACTTGCTCCTGAGAAATCTGCAATAACTTGGAGTTAACTTCTAATTCCTTGGATAATTCCCTCTCTTCCTTGCCCCCTGCACTCTTTGGAGGATTTGCTGGGATCCCCATCCTGCTCACATCCAGGGAAATGGGTCCTGGCTGTTTGGGACCTCTGGGAGCAGCAATCCATGGCATGCATCCCCCAAACCAGCAACACCCTCAGCACAGAAATCAGTAAAACCCCATGATTTCCTCAGGGAGGTTTTTGGAGCATCCCAAAACCAGCAACACCCTCAGCACAGAAATCAGTAAAACCCCCATGATTTTTTCCTCAGGGAGGTTTTTGGAGCATCCCAAACCAGCAACACCCTCAGCACAGAAATCAGTAAAACCCCCATGATTTCCTCAGGGAGGTTTTTGGAGGTTTTTGGAGGTTTTTGGAGGTGTTTGGAGCGTTCCCAAGGCAGGGACACGGTCCCTGCTCTCGGCCGGGACACCCGGGATCTGGAACGCCGCGCTTCCCGCCCGGGGTGCAGCCGCCGTTGTTCCTCCTCACGGTGAGCTCACACCAGATAATTCTTGGAAGCAGCCACAGGAATACTGATGGGAAACATCTGGCAAAGGATGCAGAGTTACCTCAGCTCCCCCGGCCCCCAGCGCTCCGTGGACGCGCTTCCCACCGCGGCGGCTCGGCCCCTCCGGACACCGCCCGGAGCCTCGCCGCTGTGCTCCTGGCAGACCCCAGACTGCCCCTCCTCGTCCATCCATCTCCTTGCCCTCCTCCTTTCCAACACCCCTCTGGGCCAAGTGGCACCAGGAGCCACCTGGATGACACGAGGCAGCTCTGGATTTCAGCCCCCTCCTGAATTCTGGGAGCAGGGAATGCTGTGCCACATCCCCGGCTCTCTTTCCAAAGGATGGGCTCCCAGGGGAGCCAGCCCTGCTCACTCCCACTCCAGGCACCCCAACCCTCATGGAATCACGGTCTAGAATCCCACAATTGTCCAAGTTGGAAGGGACATTAAGGATTATCCAGTCCCACCCCCTGCCACGGCAGGGACACCTTGCACTGTCCCAGGGATGCAGGATATGGATACAAGCTCTCAGCATTATGGCAAAATGTTCCCAATTTGTCACTCCCCGTGACATGGAGCTTCCTGCAGCCGCCTCTCAGGGACACACAGCGGGAATTTCAGCATCTCCACAGGAAAATACGTTTTGCTAAATTTCCTACAGCTTTTTTTCTGGAATATAAAGGGATAACAAACACCTTCCCTCATCCTTCCAGGGCAGTTCTGCTACACTGCAGCCTCCACTCCAAACGGGACAATTCCTTTGGTGATGTCTCAGTCACTCTGGGCCCTCAGATTGAGTATTTTTACCTGCAATAATCCAACACCCCACCCACAGACTATTCCATGCCCTTTGAATCCAATGGCTTTCAGGGAAAACAGAAAACATTTCCAGCACCAATTCAATAAAGGCACCAAAACGGATAATTTTGTCTTGATAATTTTAACGTCTTATTTGGCACCTCCTTGGTTTAACCATCTGCTTAAACCCACACAGCCCTGTCACTTGGGGAGCTCTCAGGAGCTCCAGGGTAGATGATGGAGAATTCCATGGAATCACAGAACCACTGAGGTGGGAAAAGGCCTATGAGACCATGGAGTCCCAGCTGAGCCCCATGCCCACCTTGTCCCCAGCCCAGAGCACTGAGGGCCACCTCCAGGTGTTCCCTGGACACCTCCAGGATGGGCACTCCAAATCTCCCTGGGCTCTACATTCCAATGTTTTACAACCCTCTCAGTGAAGGAATTTTTCCTGCTTTCCACCCTGAGCTCCCCTGGGCCAGCCCGAGGCCGTTCCCTCTCCTCCTGTCCCTGTTCCCTGGGAGCAGAGCCCGACCCCCCCGGCTGTCCCCTCCTGGCAGGGAATTGTGCAGAGCCACAAGGTCCCCCTGAGCCTCCTTTTCTCCCCTTCCCAGCTCCCTCATCCTCTCTCCAGATGATTCACTCTCCAAACCCTTCATTTTCATGGCCAGGTGTGACACGGATGATGCTGAACCTCAACACTGATGACACTGAACTGAGGAAGCACAACAAAAATGATGGGGGATTCCTTTCCCTGTGGATCTGGGCTCTTCTCCTGGCCTGGGACACTTCTTGTCCCTCTGAGGTCAAAGAACTTTGTGGCCAACACAGAGGAACGAGCACATCCAGTGATGCCTTGAGAAGGCTGCCCTAGAGCAGAGGCTGGGCAGAGCTCCAGAATAAAGCAGAGATTTATGGAAAGGATCTCCTCCATGGATCCACCTTGGGCAGCACCAGAGCCCAGCCAGGCCTGCACCCAAGATGACCCAAAATGGCCCCAAAATGCACGGCCGCTCCCGGGGGCTCTCACTTTGACAAGTTCTGCTCCATTTGCACCTTGGAGTTCATTGTCCCATTCCAGCTTTAGCCCAGGCAGCCCCACCCTGCTTGTTTTTCTCTCTCCAGCCCACCTTGGTTGTGCTCTTGGGCCTGAGCTTTGGATCATTTGTCCTTGGTGCCCAGCTGGAGCAGGAATTGTTTTGTCTCCCTGCTCTGTGCAGAGAGCTCACCAACCCTTACTGTGAAGCTCAGAGCTGCACACTAAAGCAGCACAGAGCCTGAAAAATAGAAAAGCTGAACCTGAGGCATCACCAGCACTGCCCTGCAGAACTGCCAGGGCCACAGCGCGCCCAGCCCCGAGCTCCCGTTCCTCCTCGTGCTACAGGGAGCCAGTTCTGCTGTAAACAACTCCAAGAGCCACTCCAGAGGGAGAGGAACACCCTCCCTGTGCCCGGGGTGGGCACTTCCCACTGGCAATTAGAGCCCAGCTGGAAGGGCCCAGCTTTTAACGTGATCGGATGCTTGGAAAATCCGGTTGTTCATTTATTACTTCAAGAGGAGCTGAGCTCGTTTGAAAATCTAGTCCTGACTAGCCACTGAGCCTCTGCATAAAACTGGTCCTTAATCTCGCCACATCTTGGTTTCCTCACCTTTAATTAAAAGGTATTTAATATATAAACCTCCTCCACTGAGACTCTGTCAAGTAAACTCCGTCAGTTTTCCCATCCTGGGAAGGATTGTGCAAGCTTTCCCTCCGTGACAGACACAAAGGAATCGCTCAAAAATTGTGGGATCCCCCCCAAAAAAAGCCAAGGGGGACACCCCAATGGAAAAGAGATCTCGTATTTTCTTATTTCATGGTGATGGGTACTGCAGGCAGCAGGGTCACACAGACTCCTCATCCCTGGTCCTGCAGTATTCCCTGAATCCCCCAGCGTGGCTGGAGGAGCTGTGGATACCACAGCCAGTCCCAGCAGGTGTCCTGACTCCCAGAGCAGAGCTGCAGCGAGGAGAAACCCTGGCTGAGGTGGGAGGGCATCCCCCAGCCAGGGACTGGATGCAGATATGGATTAGGGCTCTAATAAAACAAGCCTTCAGTTAATCCCAGGGGGAAACACATCCCAGGCACAAAATCCCTGCACGGTCTGGCACAGAGGGAAAGCTCTTCCCAAGAAGAGGGAAAAGCAGGGATGAGGGAGGGACTGGGGAGTCTGGTTAGCCCTGCACAAGCACTCCCAGCCTTTCCCTTTCCCAGGCACAAAAACCCCTGTGGAACTGGACTCCCCACAGGAGAAACAACTCCCAGGCAGGCAGACACAGCCCAGGATGTCAGGGGTGGCTCTCAGGGAAGGGCTGCACTTGTCTGGGGGAGCTGTGGCCCCGGTGTCCAGCACTGACCACATCCCCTGGCCACAGCCCACAGCTGGAACCACTTACCCTGTCCACAAGGCTGCTCTTGCAACACTCCCCAGCTGGGTGTTCTCCTTTCCCATCACCCTGTTCCCACTCTGAGTGCCATCCCGTCCCTCTGGCTCCCACCCTCAGGAACAGCAGCTTTTCCTGCTTCTTCCTCACTCCCAGGTGGTTCCCAACACCAGGAATAACAACAGGAACCAGCCATCAATTAACTGTTACAGTGCCACTCCAATTAAATATCCTGAGGGTGACTGTGGCTCCCAGATTTATCAGGGAATGATGCACTTGGATGGATGAAGCTGCATAAATTCCCAACAAATCGTGATCCATCCCCGAAGGTTAGGCCATATTTTGCTTCAGCAAATACAGGAAGGATCTATTTGCACCCCCACAGCCCATTCCAGGCAATGCCCCCCTCCAGGCAGTGCCCAAGCCCAAATTCCACTTGGCAGTGACTCCAGAAATAATCCAGTTGAGTGGCAAGTGGGCACAGAGGAGCCTGTGGTGATTATGTGGGTTCTGCCTTCATGTGAATCCCATTATTTATACAAAAACACAGCTTTAAGCCAAGCACCACAAGCATAAATAAAAGGATAGCTATCCCTGGCTCATCCCAGGCTGTCCCATCCCTCAGCATCCCAGGCTTTCACAACCTCTGCTGCCTCTCCTTTGAGTCAGGAAAGCAAATCCCTTCCTTGGAGTTTTCCACTGATCCCTCCCTGACCCACAGCTTGTTCCTATCACTAACCCACACTCGTCTCCTTCATCCTTTTTGGGATTAGCTCCATGGGATTGGGAAACCCACAGGAACACTGAGGTCTGGTTTGCAATTCCCAGCAGGTGTTGTCCCCCGTGGAAGGTGCAGGATGGGGCTCTCCCCAAGCCACACACCCAAATCCCAGCTTTGTGTCCCACCTTGCTCCTCTGTCCCTTCCTCCCGGGGTGTTTGTGCCTCAAATCCTTTCTCCAAGGGCTTGAATCACCCACTCAAGGCTTTGGAAACATTCCTGCCATCCCAGGGAGCAGGGCTGGCACTCGCTGGGTGGAGACAAGCTGGAGGAGGAGTCCTGGAAGCCGGGAGATAAAATTCCCTCTGGCACCACACAGATCTCAGCTGATGGAGAACACCACACCCAGCTCCCCGGGCTCCATGCAGACAGGAATTCCCATGCAGGGAGGCATGGAGGATGCAGCAGCATCTCCCTTTGCAAGCCAGGTCCTTGTCACACATAAAACAGCATTTTCACTGCTCTCATTCCCCATAAAGTCACTTCAGTTCTCACCTGCTTTGAAAGGAGTGATTACTGCCAGTGCTCCCACGTGAATAATATTCCTATTAAAAGTGAGGAAATGACACAGGGTTCCTCCTCAGATGTTACAAGTGGTGACAGAGCCACCATCAAGTCACAGCCTGTCCTGTCTTGAGTGCAAAGGCAGAGCAAAACATGAACCTACAGCTCCAGTTTACAGGAGGAACATGACTATTTCCAAAAAGCAATAAATCAGCAAGGTGCTTTTATTGATCCTTCCTAGCATTTCCCACAGTGGAGATGCTGGGATGGGGCTTCCACACAGCTCTCCCTTCACAGGAGCACAGCCAGGCTGCACCTCCCAATCCTTGGGGTGCCCATGGGGTGTCCCTGGGTCATCCCAGGAGCTGGGGACAGGCAGATGTGGCTGGAGAAGCAGCCCGTGCTGCCAACTCCCTGGCATTTCATCCCTCCCATGGAAATATGCACAGGGACCACAGCATCAATGCTGCTTTTGTGATCTCCTCAGCTGACTTCATTCCTAACATATATCCAAATGGAAGAAATTAAATGACATGACAAATCCATGACATTTTCCATCCGAAGAATGCCGAGGAGCAGCGCTCGCTGGGATGAATGAGGTCCCACCGCTGCCAAGCCTGTATCTTCAGGAAACTCAGAGTTATCCTGCCAAAGGGTGGGGGGAGACCAGATCCCCTTCCTGTCTATAAATATTTTTCTGCTGCTCTGCTCCTTCAGCAGAGCTCTTCCAGATTTCTGTCGGAGCAAAGGAGCGCTGGGGCTGCTTCTGACGCAAGCCTGGAGCAACTCCAGCGACATCAAACAGCAGAGGCAGGGAAGGACTGGGCATAACCCACCCTCACGATGTCCTAGATCTCCTCCCCTCCCAAAAACTTCAGGCAAATCCCCGTGGCTGTGTCTGTCTCACAGCTCCCCTGTGGAGCTGGGTCACGGGGAGGTAACACTGCACAATCCCACATCCCTGAGGATGCTCCCAGATGCTCCCCGGTCCCTCATCCGGGGCTGGACGTGCAAAATCCGAGCAGCAGGTGGTTGGGAGCTTGAAAATAGGAAGGCTTAATCTGCCTCCTGCTTTCCTGGAGCCTGCACAGCCCCTTGAGCAGTGCAAGGGAGAGGAGCCCGCACGATCCCGAACCTTTCCCCAAAGGGGAGGTCCCGGGTCAGATGTTCGGGAAGCGAGCGAAGGCAAACCTCGGGGTTTGTACCTTCAATCTGCTCACCAGATGTGCACTTCAAAAAGCCTCCAAGTCCAAGCCAGCTGTAGGAAAGAGCCTTTAAAGTCCTGTGCTGTGTGACCTACATCCCTGATTCTTCACTCCTTCAGCAAAACTCTTCCTTTTTTCACTTGACCTCCGATTGTTTCCCGTTTTATGCCAAAGGCGTAACAGCCGTACGAAAGTGCATCGCCAGCGATTTAAGAGCAGGAAGAGAGAGATGTGCAGCTGACATGGAAAACCTTGATGTGTGTTATACCCTCGAGGTTCCAGCACTTCCCAGGCATCATTTCCCATCTCAAAATCCCTAAAACCCGAGCTGGGCAGGCGGGGAGGGCGCAGCCAGAGCCGAACAAAGGCGGGGGCGCTCTGTGGAAGCGCTCGGCTGGAATTTTCTCCCCAGGTACTCTGAGCTGCATTCAATGGCAGGAGCATTAATGTCTAGTCCATTCTTCCAGCATGTTGGCTTGACCTCCTTGATGTTCAGAGCCGAGCAGCCTCTGGCTCTGCCCTCCCTGTCACCCCCAGCGTGCCTGGCTGCTGCAGGATTCCTGCATGTGCCTGTCCTGCATCAGCTGCTGCAGTGGGATCATGGTGATGCCTTGAGAGGCTGCCCTAGAGCAGAGCTGGGCAGAGCTCCAGAATAAAGCAGAGATTTATGGAAAGGATCTCCTCCATGGATCCACCTTGGGCAGCACCAGAGCCCAGCCAGGCCTGCACCCAAGATGACCCAAAATGGCCCCAAAATGCACGGCCGCTCCCGGGGGCTCTCACTTTGACAAGTTCTGCTCCATTTGCACCTTGGAGTTCATTGTCCCATTCCAGCTTTAGCCCAGGCAGTCCCACCCTGCTTGTTTTTCTCTCTCCAGCCCACCTTGGTTGTGCTCTTGGGCCTGAGCTTTGGATCATTTGTCCTTGGTGCCCAGCTGGAGCAGGAATTGTTTTGTCTCCCTGCTCTGTGCAGAGAGCTCACCATCCCTTACTGTGAAGCTCAGAGCTGCACACTAAAGCAGCACAGAGTCTGAAAAATAGAAAAGCTGAACCTGAGGCATCATTTCCCCCCTTTAGAGGCTTGGCAAGGCCTTTACCTTGTCGAGTCTCTGTTCTAAATACCCACCAATAACAGGCATTCCCTGGGTGCTGTCCCTGTCCCAGAGAGCAGAGGTTGGCACTGCCCCTCGGGAGCCCAGGTGAACCAGGGACAATCCCTGTGCCACCAACGCCCGCCCGCTCCCTCCACACGCCCTGCAGGAAGCTCTCAGTGCTCAGAGCTTCCCCAGCTGAGCCTGGAGCAAACATGGCACAGTGCCAGGCTCAGCTCGTCCAAAACCATCTTAAAACTCCGCAGCCTGGCGCCGGTGCCAGGAGAGGATATGGATGTGCCACTGACCCAGTGACACGGTGACTGCGGGCACGGCTGGCACCAGGCAGCTGCCAGGGACACCACGGTGCTGCCAGGCTCTGCCAGGGGCTCCTGCAGGTAAAACCAAATCAGGAATCCAGGGAAGCTGTGCTGGCAGATGCTCCTGCACTCTGGGAAAGGGAATCCAGCAGCGAAAAGGGAAAGGGAGACAGAAATGTGAAGAAAACAGGGGAAAAGGGTTTCTATCCACTAGAATCATATCCTATCTATTTTTAATATTTAAAAGGAAATGTGTTTGCTGGATCATTTACAATAAAGCTTTTCATCCTCTGCAGCAGAGTAAAGCCCCAGTGACAACTGCAGGAGAAGCAGCATCACCAAAAGCTGCACCTGGAGCTGGGCCAAAGGGGACAAATTAGAAAAAAGGTTTTAGAAAAGCCCTCCCTGTTTGCATTCTTTGTGAAATACCATCGAAGCCAGCAGCAGGGCAGTGCCCTTCTCCTGCTCAGTAACAGCTCAGGGTCTGGTTTTAGCCTTGGAACTGGGAGATCAGGGACATCCCCAGCCCCAATCCCTCCAGTCTCCCAACACACAGCAAATGCCAGGATTCAATCCCTCCACACATCCCCAGAACAGCAGCACAAGGACACAGAGGGCTGGAGCTCACATTCCCTGTCTGATGTGACAGGGATGTTGGGCAGAGCTCCTAACTCCCATCCCAGCCTGGGTTATTCCATGGCAATGCTCCCCAAACCCTCCTGAGCCTCCTGTGCAGGAGGGCAGCCAGGTTTGGGCCCTTGGCCCTTCTCAACCTCAGACAATGCCATTTCCCTTTATTTGCTGACATAATCCCTAAAATAGGAAACTTGTTCATAACAAAAACAGACACACCCACACCCACAATGACAAAACTGTCTCCACAGTAATATCAACACCAACCTGCTTTCTCCCTTGTTTTCTCACAGAGTTTATTTGCAACACAAGCACAGATAAATGCTTTGTGCCTTTGATTTTTTTCTCGCATTTTAGGATGAAAAATGCCAGGAACAAAACTTACAGACACAAGTTTTTTACTGCCAACCCTCCAAACTGACCAGGGCTTATTTTAATTTCTCTGAAACAACATAAAAGAAGACATTCTAGGGAATGGGGCTTGTACTTCTGAGTGGTTACACCTGTGTTAATAAAAATCTCAATTTTCTCATTTGCCAAAACTCATGGGTGGAAATGGTTCAAAGCCCTTGCCAAGATGACGAAGTGGAAAATCACAGGATCACCGAGGTTGGAAAAGATCTCTGACATCATCGAGCCCAAGCCTTACCTGTGCTCACCACTAACCCATGTCCCCAAGTGCCACATCCACACAGCTCTGGAACACTTCCAGGGATGGGGACTCCACAGGAGGAGATCCTCCAGGAGAGGAGGGAGCTCCCAGGAGCTCCAACAAACCAAGGTGCTGACGGGGCAGAGGGAGCCAAGCACGTCCCAGCTCCCACCCTGCGGCCAAGGGCATCCCTGTGTCTCCTCAGGCATTTAGGAAGGATAAAAACATAATGCAGACACCTCAGCAGGAGTGGTGTGATAGTTACAGAGCGTGGTGACAGCCAGGTTTTCATGAGGCACTTTCACCTGGACGAAGCCGGCACAGATTCCCACCAGGAAGGATTCGACAGACAACACAAAAGGCTGTTCCCATGTCTGAAATCCCTCCTGGAAACCCAGTTGCACTGTGTGTTTCACCTCACAGTACAGCCAGAGCTGGCAGCTCATCCCAAAGCAGGGATGTGAGCATTAACCTGGATGAAAAGGGAGCAGCATCAACACCAACAAGCACAAAGGCTCGGTGCCCTCACGTTGTCCTTGAAATCCCAGCCACGTTTCAGCAGGAGCCCTGTCCCTCTGCCCACTCCTCCTCCTCCCCTCCTGGGAGGATCCAGAGCCTGTTCCCATAGGAACCAGCACACCATGGCACAGGGACAGAAGGAGCCCACAGGGACAGGAGGGAGCCATAGGGACAAAAAGGAGCCCACAGGAACAGGAGGGAGCCACAGGGACAGGAGGGAGCCCCAGGGACAGGAGGGAGCCCACAGGGACAAAAAGGACCCTATAGGAACAGCAGCACATGGACACAATGGGCTGGGACAAAAAGGGACAAAAAAAGACAAAAAGGACCCTACAGGAACAGGAGGGAGCCCACAGGGACAGGGGGAGCCCATGGACACCAGGGTGCACCAAGCTTTTGCTGGAAACCCTTGTGTGGAAGGAGCTCCCCTCAGAAGCACAGACAGACATCACCGGGCCTCAGCACACAGCCACAACAGAAGTGCCCGTCTGAAGGGGAATTTTTTTTAATGAAAGAACCCTTTCAACTCCAGAAGGTACAAGGAAGTAAACACGCTCGTGGGTGTAAGAAAATAAAGCCTTTTCATTTAAGCAGCACTTAACATAAGCTGTAAGACAACAAGAAAATCCAGGCGTGCTCCTGCCGCTCCGGCGTCTCGCGTGCCAAGGCTGGGGTGCCTCCAACCCGTGCACAACCCTGCACCCCTCAGGAACCCTCAGAACATCCCTCCTGCTCTCCATGGGAAGCTCTTCCCAAGCCCCTGGAGCTGCTGCAGCTCTGGGCTGACCTTCAGGAAACGTGAAGGAAAATCGAGCAGCGGGGGGAAATTCATGGTGGGTCTTTTGCCTTGGCTGCGCCTTCTCCAGTTCCTCACGTCACCTCCAAGGCCGGGGCTGTGTCTCCTGATCCTGCCAGCTCCTGAGGGGTGCAGGACCATGGCTGAGCCAGGACTGGGCCCATCCCATGGGAAAACCTTTGTCTGTCCCTCTGGCCTGCCCTCGGACAGGGGGAAGCCAAACCCCGCAGCCACATCGCTCCAATGGCTGCACAGGCACCATAGCTGGCAATGCCAATGAAGGCCCCCTAATTAACAGATAATTCATAATTTTGTGCCACAGTTACCAGAGGATGTGGCAAAGCCACTCCACCTTCCCTGGAGCAGCCCCTGGGAGCCCGGTTTACCTGGAGCTGGGAGCACCGGGCAGTTTAATGAGCCCTGGGAGGGAGGTAATTAAGTCACTCACTAATCATCATGCCAGACAACATGGGGGACTTTTCACTGCAGCAACCTCTAAACACCAACAGATTTCCACCCCAAACCGACTTTGTTCATCAGCTGAAATGCCTCCCACAGCACAGCTTCCCACCAAGGGCCTCACTCATCAGCTGTCAGGGGGCTCCTGGCACCAAAATTCCTCCTGTCCAGAGAGAACCGGGAGAGAGAGCATCCCAAAAGTGAGAGTGATGATGCTGAACTCTGCAACCTCTTGGCCACTGCCTCTGTCACTCACTGAGCCCCGGGGAGGTGGTGGGAGGCTGGCACAGGAGGTGTTCCCCCTTGGAGCTCTCACAGGGGACAGAGGACGAGCAACCCTAAAAATCCTTCTTCGAACTCCAGCTGCCTCTGACAACCAAGCAAAGGAAAGGAGGAAAAGCGAGGCTGGTGCACACCTTCTGCTCATCCCAAAGTCTTCCAAAGTGCCTACAAGGATCACAAAGCCAAGGAAATCTAATTCCTCTCTTCCCTGATCCTACAGAGGGGAATTTTTCCTCCAGACCAGGAGGGTTTGTGATTTTCTTTCACTTTTATTTCCCCAGCCTGCTGCTGCAAACCTCCTGACTGGTTTTGGATCAAGAGTTCATTTATCAACCATCCTGGGCCAGGAGCCAAACTCACATCCCCTGGAGCCCCCAGGGCAGGGCCAGCCCCACCAGAAACCCACTGGAAAAGGGTTTTTCCAGCTGTCCAAAGGGAAATGCAACCGAGCTGCCCACGCGTCTGCCCTGACTGTCAGCAATTCCAGGCTCCCCTTCCTCCTCTCACTCCAAATGCTCCAAAAGCACAATTAAAATCAACCCCAAGCCCTCGTGTCCCTGCAACCACAGCACAGCCCCTCTGAGCCTCACCATCCCAAAGGACACCCAGAATTCCAGCCAGGCAAAATCCTTGGGAGAAACAGAAGCATTCACAAAACTCGTTTCAAGTCCCTAAAAATCAAAGTGGTTTCAATCTCTTCAAGTCACTCAGAGATCTTTCTTTACAAGCAGCTCGTGCTTCAGAGCCTCTTCACAAAACCACCCCCAGCTCTGATGTATTTCCCACTGCCTGAACAGCCCCAGAATCAGGGATCTCCATGGGATGCAGGAGGAGCCTGAGGCTGAGGCCAGCTGCCCATTCTGCAGAGTTTAAACCTGCCTGTGTCCTGCTCAGGGAGTTCAACCAGAGCCTGCCTGGCTCTGTTTTGGGCTCATGTTATTCCTGCTCTTTGCTGGCGTGTTTGGATGTGCAATCCACATAATTATCCCAAATAATATCCCTTGTCCATGACAAACATACAGAAATCCACATTCCTGAGCTGGCTATTAATGGCTCCACAAAATCCATTATTTTCTGGAAGGCCTACACCTACCTCTACTGCAGTAATTTTGCACTCAATTTACTTTTCAGCCCCAAATTCCTACATCTTTTATGGAGATGGATCTGTATGTTGCAGCATTTTCTAATTTTGAGGAAAACCAGGGAAGGCTCAGCTGGTTTTATCTTTACAGCTGAGATTCGTTGCCCAGAGCAGCTGTGGCTGCTGCCCCAGGATCCCTGGAAGTTTCCAAGGCCAGGCTGGATGGAGATTGGAGCACCCTGGGATAGTGGAAGGTGTCCCTGCCCACGGCACTGGATGGGATTCAAGGCCCCTTCCAACCCAAAACATTCTGTAATTCCATAATTTATCAACATTTTAACGCTCCCGATGTCTTAAAAGTTCTCAGGTGTAAGTGAGGTCAGGGTACCACAAGATTAATTTCCCAAACCAGACACCCAGAGCCTGGATTTCCAGCCTGCCCCAGCAGCACCCCCAGCTCTGGGGACATGAATCTGTTGAGGCAAGCCCAGAGCTGAAGCTGTAATTTCACAGAAGGAAGAAGCGCCTGTGAAACGCCTTCCTTGAATGCAGGCAGGTATTTACAGTTATCCCAGCACAAAAAATGCAAAAATTATCTGTTCAGACATGTGGTCTGACTTGGAAGCACCAGCAGGGTTATGCTGCAAGCCTGGAAAAGTGGTTCAGGAGAAACATTATCCTGCTGGTATCATTATCTTTTTTCATTATTTATTTTAATGCTTTTCTTTTTTTTTTTTTGTCCTGATCCTTAATTTTTCACTATGACTTCCCTTCATCAGGAAGCCTATCTGGGAAATGGCTCAGAATCCCAGGCAGTTTGGAACGAAGCATTTTAATCACCTGCTCATGTGCAGGTCTCTGACTTGGGAGGGTTTTTATTTCATTTCCAGGCTCGGCAGAGGCACTTCATTAAACCCAACGAGGCTTCAACAGGGAGCTTTTGTACTGGAATCTATAAATTACCTCCAGTAATGAAGAGAAGGGAAGGAGACACCCCTTCCACATGGCATTCCCGGGATCCCTTTCCAAGGGGGAGGAGTGAAACAAGCACTTTGGGCTGTCCTGGGACCACCCCCACCCCACAGAGCCCAATTTTCACCTCCATCCCACTAAAGGAACGAAGGTGCTTCACCCCTGCTGCCACTCAGCTGCTGGCACAGGGAAATTCCCATTTCTGGAGGGATTTTGAAGCCCTGTGGATGTGGCACTTGGGGACACGGGTGGCCTTGGCAGTGCTGGGCAAGGGGGGACTCAATCTTGGAGAACCCAAGCCATGCTGTGATTCCAGGACTGTACCACATCCCCCAGGCAGGATCCAGAACTCCCACTCTCCCCATGCCAAGGCCAGGAGGTGCTGGGGGGCTGCTGGGAGCCCTGTGCCAGCTCCCAGGGCACAGCCAGCACCATGCCACCCTCGGCTGGTGGACACTGGTGACAGGAATGGCACAACAGATGGCACCAGTGCCAGCCCTGCCAGCCATCCTGCACGTGCCAGGAACCCAAAGGGCCCCTGCATCCAGCAGGTCCTGTCGAGCCAGGACAGAGAACAAGGTCACAAACCCCCTCCTGCAGGAACTCAGATGCAAAGCAGCACCTCGTTATTTTTAAGAGTTAAAAAGATCTTTTTGGGGTTTTTTTTTTTGGATGTTTGGCCCAGCCATCCCTGCTGTGGGAGTTGTTACCCTCACAACTTGGGAGTTATTCCTTCTGGGCTTGCCCTTCACAGGTCACAGCATCCCAGCAGGAAAACAAGCTGGATTTCAGCCCCAGGGCCAGCAGGTTTGGAGGTGGCACATCCCCAAAAGCAGGAGAGAAGGATCCCACTGCTCCTGGCCCTGCCCAGTGCAGCCCAATCCCCTCGATCCCTACGGGCACACAGGTGGCACCCACAGCTCACTCCAGGCTGGAACTCAGGGATCAAAGCTGGAAGGTGGAATTCCAGGTTCACTGACACCCCTGCAATCTGGCCCCAGCCAGGAACAGCCTTCAGCCCGTGCTGTAAAGCCACCTCACTGCAAAGTGACAAAATCTGTCCCAGCACCCAAAAATACCTCACCACATGGAATCATGGAATCATGGAATGGTTTGGGATGGAAGGGACCTTAGGGCCCATCCCATCCCACCCTGCCATGGGCAGGGACACCTCCCACTGTCCCAGCCTGGCCTTGGGCACTGCCAGGGATCCAGGGCAGCCCCAGCTGCTCTGGGAATCCCAGCCCAGCCAGGAATTCCCAATTCCCAATCTCCCATCCATCCCTGTCCCCTGGCAGTTTCAATCCATTTAATTTCAATCCATTCTCCTTGACCAAACACAGGACAAATCCAAACACACAAAGCTGAACCAAGCTCTCTCCCGAGTTTTAAGAACCCCAAATGCAAAATATGGAAAGAGCAAAGTAAGAAACTGTTAATATTATGGGAGTGCAAGATTTAAACACACAGCGCTGCCTGAGCTCTCGATTCCTGACCTCCCACCACAAATGCATCTGTAGGGAGTGCAACAATAACAGGACATAAAGCAGATCTGTGTGGGACAGGAATAAATTTGGGTCTGAAATGAGGGGCATCTGTTCTTTGTAATGGCAAACACCAGAGATCTGCCCCCGTGAGCAAAACTGACAGCAAGAAATGCATCAAACCAGGGAGAGCTCCTCCTGACGTCAGCCAAGCTGTCCATAAGTTAACTCAAACCAGAATTTGACCAGGAATATACACAGAGCTGAGCACAAATTAAATGTAAATTGAGCTCTTCTAAAAAAGAAAACACAGGAAATATGCAGGATGAGGCTGATTACTCAAGAGGAGCTACCACAGGGACCGAATTTCCATCCTTCCTGAAAATAAATCAGGAATTGCATGTACACAAATCTGACTCTGGGGCTAGAATATAGAAAGCTTTCATATGCATGCCTAAAATATTTATTCTAGAGGTCTGGAGTTGTAAGCCACACAGTGATATAATTAAAAAAGGATTGTGCTGTGTCGTCATCTGTCATGTCCTAAAAAATGGGAGAGTGTTGCAAGAGCCTGGGGAAAGAGAGAGGCTCACCTCAAATCATTGCTGAGACCCCAAAAAATTAACTCAATATATAATAATCATTAGTAATTATTAACAACAACAACAACAATAATAATTAAGTAATATCAGCAGTAACAAGAAAAATAAAATTTCTTTGGACCCCCTGGGCAGTATTAATTTACTCCTTGATGGTCACAAACAAAAGGTGGCCAAAGTAAAGTTTATCCCACGATAAAACCAGTCCTGGATCAAGGATCACTAAAACCAGACTCGGATTTAGTTAAGAGAAGCTTTTCACTCTCTTGTTGAGAGGGAGCAAGAAGAAAAACCCCCAAAATATCCTAAATTCACTTTTTTTTTTTTTTTTTTTTTTTTTGAGAGAGAAACCATTTAGGGTAAGTGCTTTAATTCCCTACTGATGCCAAGCCCTGCTGCTACTCCTGAACATTGGAAATACAGGATTTCTTTGCAGTGCTCTGGG
>VZRH01003122.1:217277-236613 GCA_013397555.1 Urocynchramus pylzowi
TCCTAAAAACTCTTTTTTTTTTTTTTTTTCTTTTTTTTGAGAGAGAACTCATTTAGGGTAAGTGCTTTAATTCCCTACTGATGCCAAGCCCTGCTGCTACTCCTGAACATTGGAAATACAGGATTTCTTTGCAGTGCTCTGGGCTGGCACCACCACCTTTGCTGCTCCCCAGGGGTGACAGGGGCATGGAACCAGGACCCCCAGGAATGTGGCTCCAGGGAGGGCTGACAATGATCCCAACCCAGGGAGGGCTGACAGTCCCAGAGCTGGCCCTGGGCTCGGAGCAGGTGGCTGCTCCAGCTGGTCCCAACCCCAGGCAGCAGGGAGGCAGCTCCAGCACTGACCCCAGCAGCCTTCCATGGAATGTGGATTTTGGAGTCACCATGTCCTGTTTGATGAGAGAAAGTGACACCACAGCCATGTTCTGGCTGTCCCTGGATCCCTGGGAATGCTCCAGGCCAGGTTGGACAGGGCTTGGGGCAACCTGGGATAGTGGAAGGTGTCCCTGCCCATGGGATCTAAGGTTCCTTCCAACCCAAACCACTCCATGATCCCAAGATTATTATCACTGTGTCTAATCACCTAAAAAACCTTTGGGGACACAAATCCTGATTTTGTTCATTCCCTGATTTTTTATCTGTAGGGATTATGAAAGAAACAAAGAAGTTCCAACTAAAAACAAAAAAGAAGAAAAGGGAAGAACACTGGAGGTTTGGTATCAGCCTTCAAGCTGTGAGAATTCCCTCAGAAACACGGGAAAGGCTCCCAAAAAATTCACCCCAGAGCAGCTGGGCAGGATTCAGCTCCTGAAGGATTTGCTCCTTACCATGAATTAACAACAGCACTGTCAAACATTCCACCATGGAATTCCAGACTGCTTTGGGTTGGAAAGGACATTAAGGATTATCCCATCCCACCCCTGCCATGGCAGGGACACCTTCCACCATCCCAGGGTGTTCCAGCCTGGCCTTGGGCACTTCCAGGGACCCAGGGGCAGCCACAGCTTCTCTGGGATGGAATTCCTTCCCAATATCCCAATATCTCATCTAATTCCTTCCCAATATCCCAATACCCCATCTATCCCTGCTCAGCTTCAGGTTGAAGCTGAGAATAAAATGTCTTTGTAACAATGGCAAAGACAACTATGTACATTTTTTTTTTTTTAATACAATTATTAAATACATCTCCAGCCTTCCAGGGCCAGGAGTTTTCCAGGCACGTTCAGAACTAATATTTGCCAGGAAAATAAACCCCCACAGGGAGTTTCCTGTGAGCTGGACAGGCAGGGGATGTGCAGAATATAATCCCACCCAAATACAATATTGGAATATAATCCCACCCAAACTGAGCAGGGCGTAGGGGCTGGCACAGAAGATCAGGAAGGTGAATCCTTCCCAAATTCCTGGTTTTCCTTACTTAAGCAATATCAGCACAGACATTTCCACCCCAAGCTTAGGACATTTTTGGAAAAATAGTGCCCATACACCCCAAAAGCACCCCTTGTCTGGGAGCTGGGTTTGACAGAAAACCCAGAACTTACAAGGTGGCAGAGGGAGAGAAAAGAGCCCTGGCATTCCCAAAAAGCCAAGGGAGCCAGAGCCAGGCAGTCTGGGGCTGGAAAAGCTCCTTTGTCTCCCTGTCAGGGTGTCTTGGGAGCCTTTCCTTGTCCCCAGGGAATTCAATCCACCCCAAAGCCCTCGTGGGAGCTGCTCCCAGGCTCAGGGCACCAAGAGCCCCTCAGCTCTGTGCCAGCTGCCAGCAGGGCTCCGAGCCAGCCAGGACCCCCCTGCAGCCAGAGGAGGCTCTGGAGCTCAGGGGAGGCTCCATGAACAGATGGCCAGATGAGGAATAAACCGAATTACGGGGGAATTTTTTGTCCCAAAGTGGCTGGAGCCCAGCAGAATCTGCCCCAGGGTGCAGGAGCTCCTTGAGCTCAGGTGCTCTCAGGGTGCCCCAACCCCTTCCCTGCCAAGGGAAGCCATCCAGGGGCTGCAGCTGAGTGGAATTATTGATTATTCCACCCGCCCTGCCGAAAATCTGAACTGCAATTAAATTAATTTCCTTCCCAAGTTCCACTTCCCTGATTAACACCTTCCACAGGCACATAAAGCAGCATTCAGGGAAGTGTCCCTCCAACAGCCCCACTTCTACAAACAGGCCAAACCACAAGGAGCCTCGATAAATAAATACAACTCCAAATAATGCCTTCTTTTCCCCTGAATTTCTCTCATTTTGTCCTTAACCACTTGTGCCCCATCTTCCCCAAAAACTGCTTCCAAAACCAGGGCTGTGGTGCCAATTCTCTGCTGTGCAGCTGGGTCTACACAACAATGGCAAACCCTAGGACTTATTACAATTTATTAGGATTTATTCCAGTGCAGAGTCAATAAGCAGCTCTCAGTATGGAGCATTTTGCCCTGATAAGCCTAAATTTGGGGGTGATGTCGTGGAAGTTTAAAATTTAACGATTTTTAAAATTGTTTTCATGTGTTTTGCCGTGTTTCAGGCTACATTAAAAACCATTTGCTGGGATTATTTTTGTAAGGACACCCGTTCAATTGGATTAATTACCCTCATCTGTTAGTATTCCAAATACTGCCATAATAAAAGCATTAAACAATCAATTGTTAGTCATACATGCTTATATTTATGCACCTATTCCTGCACCCGTCTAGGTCTGGCAAAGCCCTACTTTGAAGACCAGGTGAGGCCCAAAAGCATCAAATAAATGGGAAAGCTGAGCCTGGAAACCTCCTGGATTTCAGGCCTCCTAAGCTTTTCCATCCATCCCCTAAATGAATGCCCAGAAAGATGATTATTGCTGCTTTGCAGTTGCCATGTGCCATTAGTGCTCCTGCCTTCAAGGCAATTTATGGAGATTTCTCCTCCAAAAGCAAGCAGGGAAGAGCCCTGCTGGGAGTGCCTGGCCAAGATGTTCCCCATTTGTGGGAATTTCCATCTCTTGGGAATGCTGGGGAGGAAAAGCCCCGTTCCAAAGCACCCAGGGCAAACACAAAGCTGGGTTTATCTCTTTGGGCTCCGGGCTCCTGGGTGCTCCAGCACTCATCCCACCGCAGCCATCCACGGCTCCAGCTCCACAACGAGGCAATAAAAAGCCCATTTTTAATTTCCACAGCCCAGGAGTTAACCCCAGCTGAGAAATAAAGACAAGCAGCATGATTCACGCTCAACATCTGTGGGCCAGAGCCACTTTTCCTTACATTGGGCTGTGTTGAAGTTGGTTTGCAACAAAAAAAGGGAATGGCAGCCCGAGGTTTATCCCACAGGAATGGTGCAGGGAGAGCAGCTCTGCCTGCCTGAGCTCTTCCCTGCTAGCTGCCAGCCCACTGGGAAAACACAGCCTGAGGGAGGCTTGGCTATAAATGGGAAAATATCCTGGATTTCCAGATGCACTTGCACGATGCAGATCCCTCAGAGAAGGACTTTGGGTAAGGGATGGAGGGACAGGACAGGCAGGACACAGGGGATGGATTCCCACTGCCAGAGGGATGCTGGGAAGGAATTCCTGGCTGGGATGGAGCTCCCAGAGAAGCTGTGGCTGCCCCTGGATCCCTGGAAGTGCCCAAGGCCAGGTGGCAGCAGCCTGGGACAGTGGAAGGTGCCCAGGGAGCAGCACTGGGAAATCCCTACATCCATTCCCACCCAAAACATTCCATGATTCCAAGTCACAGCCATCCCTCCTTGGGCAGCACATTCCTGGTGGCTCCTTCCCATGCAGGGAAGCTCCAGGAACACTCCAGAGACTCCCTGGCTGATTGTGCCATGAATAACCCTGGCACTGAATTACTGCAACAGCTAAAACTTAATTGAGTCACCCAGGAAATTACTGGAAAATGATCCTCGTTTTTATCCCTAAGCTACTTAAGGGCCATGCAAGCAAACCTGTGGAATATTGAGTACAGACAAGCAGGGATAATATTGTCTGCAAGCAAAAAAAAAAAAAAAACCACAAAAACTGGATTGATTTTGGCAGAGGAGGATTAAGTTATGGAAAAGAAGCTCAGGCCAGAGCAAAGGAGGCAGCAACAAAATAAAAAGCTGCAGATGGAATCACAGGGAGAAGGAGAAGGAAAGAACCACTGGAAGGGAGGTGGATAAGGGAAGGGAATACACAAAATAAAGGAACATTTTCAGGAGCCACACTGGGCTCACCAAACACCTCAAACTACACTGAGATTGGATGAGTTAAACACCTGCATCTTCACATTAAAGCATAAAAGAATAAAAATCTATAAGCTGCTGGGATGGAGAAAATGAAGAGATGAGAGGTGCCACAAACAACAGCAAACATGAATTATTCCAGCATTCACAAACCAGATCCAAACAGGCATCAAAATATTTACAGCTCAAGAGCCCTGAGCACTTGAAAAGGTGAGGAAAACACGAGGGAAGGGAGGGATGCACTGCCACACAGCAGGCTCCAAATGGGGAAAAAAGGGAAAGAAAATATCCTTTCCCAAACACCAAAGGAACAGGATGAAAAGAGGGAGTCTAAAACCAATAAATCTGAGAAATTCAACACGCAGGATGAGACAACAGCAAATCTATTCTAACCCAAACCTTAAAATAAACTGCTCAAGTTGTGCAGCAAGTGATGAAAAACGTGAGCATTAATCAACACAGAACAGGTCCCTCACTGCCAGGTTATTCCCTGCTTGGGAACAGCAGAATTCCCTTTTTTCCCCTGGTTTTACCAGCTTTAAAAATCCCCAGCAGCAGTTCAGAGGAAAAGCCATGGTGCTGCTGCACCCCCATGCTGGGAGGACAATCCCAGCTTGTCCCTCTCACACCCACGTGTTCCTGGCTGATCCCTGGCAGGCTGGGGGACAAATTCATTTCTCCAGGGATTTTGGGGGCCTGACCCTCTGGACTGCCCTGAGGAAGGGCTGTCACCTCAGGGCTGTCACCTCAGGGTGACAGCAAAGGCTGCTCCAAGCTCCATCTTCTATCAGGGTCACAAAACCCAAAATTAAAACTCTCTGGCCTTTTCTGTGCTCAGCAGGAACTTTTTTCACTCTGCAGCCCCCTGGCACACACAACCTGGCAAACAGCAGCCTGCAAGGAGATCTGCTCTTCCCCAGCTCCCAAAAAGCCCCCTGGATCAAGGAAGCCTGCTTTCATTCCCAGCTCCTTCCCCAGCACCAACCCCTTATCCTGCATCACCTCCTAAAAATCAGATTGCACAACTCTCCCCCAAATACCAGCATTTAAGCTAAAAGCATCTCCATTCCATGTCCATTCCAGGCATCCATCCCTCCTCCATCTCAACACCTCTGCTGGAATTCCAGCTCTAACATTCCTACATAAAGACAAAAACACCACTTTACTTGGAGAGCTGGAAGTCACTCCTGAAAGGAGACATTTCCAGAGACAAAAAAATCTCTTTGGTGGGGTGAGAATCGTGACTGCTGTGGGCCAGCAGCATTTCTGACCATCCCACATGGACCTGCCAAATCACCAAACCCTACACAACCCCTGCTATTTTAGCAGCAGCATTTCTGACCATCCCACATGGACCTGCCAAATCACCAAATCCTACACAACCCCCGATTTTTTAGCACTCCAGTGCTAAATACTGTATATAAATACATAAATACTATCCTTCAATGGGCTCGTGCTTTGCTTCTCCCTGGATTTTCTACTCCAAATGTTCCAATCCCAGCAGAATGTGAGGCTGCCTGCTCCCCAGTTTTGTTTGGAAAACTGCTGATCCATTAGCTGTCAATTAGCATCAATTCTCCTGCTGGAAGCACTGCCTCCATCCCACTCCACCCTCCCAACTCATTTCCTAGGAAGAAATGGGATCCATGAACAAAGCTCTGCTTTTCCCATTATTCCATTCATCTTATGCACAAATACTGGGATAATAGAGTTTATTCAATCTCATTTGAGGTTTTTCCTGGCGTCCTGGTTCAGAAGTTATCAGGAATTGCTTGATGTTTAAAGGGGATTTTTGAGGATTTGATGTATGGGATTTGAAAACACCCTATTTTAGGTTGGAATGCTGTTTTTTAAGGAAAGGAAAGCTCTCCTATGAAGGTAAAAAATACCAATTTGTGGCATTTAATCAACCATTGCAAGCCAAACCCAAGGCGCTGCCCTGATTACACTGAATTTTAAAAACTATTAAACTGCTGCTGTGTCCCAAGCTGAGGTGGGACATCATTCCAGCCCTGCACACTGAAGAGCACTTATGGTGATTTTCAGACTGGTTTCACCTCAGAAAAAAAACCCCACACAATGTAAAAACTCCAATCTGTTTTCCAGATGATTTAGCTATTAAGTGAAAGGCCAGTAAAAATCTGCCTAGAACTTAAATTGGGTATGACCAAGTGAAATGGTTCTTCATGTAACATAAACCCCTGCTCAATATGGGGCTACCACAACCCAGGGACTCTGGGAAAAAGAAGTTGCCCATTAAAATAAAATTAAATAAAAAAAAGAAAGTTTTATATTTTCATATGAGCTGAGGAGTTGAGCACGGAACAGAGGGAAGGAAGAATCCAGGGTAAAGCACTACCTAAACAGTCTGTTCAGAATGGTTTGTAAGTACAGCTATTGTTTTATTTGGAGTAAAATAAAGCCTTTCTTATTCTACAGGAGTTCCTGCATTGCTTGGGAACTGAGGGATTAGGTTAACACCTGGACAGGTGACACTTTCCAGAGGTCAAAATGTGACATGAAAGCAGGAAAAATGGCACCAAAACACACCAGGAAACAAGGTGAGGAACCACTGGGTTCCCCTGGCAGGAACAGGAGAGATCCCAGCTGCTGGCAAAGGCTGGGTCAAAAACCAGGAGATGCAGAGTGGGAAAATAATCCCAATAAACAATCCTAACGTGATAAAAACCTGGTAGAAGAGATTGGCTCAGCACAGGCTGGGCATCCTCAGCAGCCAGGCAAGGGAACTGTGGCAGTGACAGAACAGGGAAATGCCCCCTCCTTAAACCCCAGTTCCCCCTGGAGAGGAATCCCAGAATCCCAGATTGGGTTGGATCACCTTAAACCCATCCCAACCCAGCCCTGCCATGGACAGGGACACCCCCAGGCTGCTCCAGTGTCCCTTGGGCACTGCCAGGGATCCAGGGGCAGCCCCAGCTGCTCTGGGAATTCCAGCCCAGCCCCTGCCCACCCTCCCTGCCAGGAATTCCTTCCCAATATCCCACCCTGCCACTGGCATCACCTCCCACAGCCACTCCTGAGCATCCCAGCCAGGATTTCCTCCAGCTGTGGCACAGCACACCCAGCCTTTGGGGTTTTTTCCTTTTCCCCATCCTTCCCATTTTGATGGGTTTCCATCCCCCATTATCCAGACACAGCACACAGATCCCTCCTCCTCCACCCCAAGCACACAAACACCACAGTTCAGCCTCCCACTAATGCAAAAAAATGTTAAACCCTGCTCCCTAATGAGGTGGATTTGCTCGTGGCATGTTGATATTCCTCCAGCCACATTCCCTCCCACCAAGCTCCAAATGCCTCCAAGAGAGCCAGGAGCAGACAGAGAGGGCTGAGCTCCCACAGCTGGGCTGGAAACCTCCTGGAATGTCCACAGAGCCAGGGATGGGGCAGGGACAGCACCACAAACACCACCCTGGCCAAGGATCACCCCCCCACCCCGGGCTGGGCACCATCCCCCAGGGAAGGACCCGCACAGACATCTCCAAGGATGGAGGCTGGCCAGAAAAATCCATAAATCTGCTCTTTTAATCACTGTCTGAAGCCTTTATCACTGTTATTGTTATTATTCTTGTCTTCTCGTGGTGCACTGAGATGCTGCAGGAGCTGCTGCCTCCAGCTCCCCGGAGGAAAGGGAAGTTTTCACCCAAAATTTGCTGATGGAGGGAATGAGCAGAAAACAAAAAAAATCTCTGCTGATTGAAAAGAGGAGGAAACAGCCAGAATTGAGGCACCTTGAAAAACAAAACTGGGTCATTCCTGAGCTCCCAGAGGAGCAGCAGCCGTGCCCATGGCTGTGGCATCCCCCAGCACAAGGTCAGTGGGATAAGAGCAGCCCCATGCCAGCCCTGGCTCAGTGTTTTGGCTACACACAGTGAAGGCCTCTCTGTTTGCCCTGGTATCTCTGTGGGAAAAGGCCCTGAGCAGGAAATCATGGCTAAAAAGAGTTAAAACGTGAGCCCAGGGACGGGTGGCCCTGGGGCAGACCCTGAGCTGTCACAGCAGGAACATCTTCTTGACAAGGCATTCCCAAACCCACTGTTTCTGGGATGGAATAAATCCAAACCTGCATTTTCTCAGTGTTAAAGAGGAGGTGCTTTTCTCCCTCCACATCTTTTCTGTGAAATATTTTGGCACAGCAGCAGCAGCAGCAGCTGGGATGTGGTACCCAAATAAGCCTGTAGGTTAAACTCAAAGTATTACAACAGGCATTATTTGTGATGTTTCAGTGTGTCTGTACATTTATTTATGTGCTGTCTGGGCTGTTTCAATACCAGAACAAGGCAGACAAGTAATACTCTGCTCCACTCAGGTTCTTGCACCTCAAGTATCCCCAAGCACTTCCTCGGAGCACCTCGAACAATTCTAACAATTCCAACAATTCCCTGAATGCCTCACAAGTGCATCGGGGCTGTTTTCACTCCACTTGCTAAACAGAAGGGATAATTCACCTTCAACAAAGATCTGCCATCAGACAGAAAATAAACACCAGCAAAACCAAACAAACAATAGCTCTGAGCTTTCCAAATAAAATTCCTTTTCCCTTTCAGTTGTGCAACCTTTTGTCCCCGAGCCAGCAGAGAATTCACTGCCAGAGAAGAATTTCATGCTTAATCAATTTTTGCCTCACTGGTGTTTGTAGGTATCCCAGTTCCTCCTCTGCCCTGCAAATCCAGCTTAGGGATCCTTGGATCTGCCATACCCAAGGATGCAGGAGAAAACTGAGGTTTTCTGACATTCAGGAATTCATCTGCATCCCCCTGGCTGCTGAAGGATCCTGAACAGGGATCAGCAGGGAAGGACTCAGCTCATGGGAACTCTTGCACAATTCCTTTTATGTTCTCATTGAAGCACTGACATGTGACAGAATCATTCCCTAGCAGGGAGAAAGCCCACCTGCCTTCTGCTCAGAACAGGCTGCACTTCCAGGAATAAGCAGGGATTTATTTCTGGAAAACACCTCTTGCCCCCATACCGAGTGATGGGAGAGCTGGGAGTGGCCCCAAAGCTTCTGCAGACTCAGAGGGAGCAAGAGAGGCCTGGGACAGGAGAAAAGGTCACCAGGCCCTGAGCTGACCCTGGAAAACCCCGCGTGGGCTGAGCTGAAAGGTCACTTCCCTCTAATCCATACCAAGCTGAGACTCAGCTTCCTGAACTCCTCTTGCCCCACTCTTGATCTGGGTCAGCTGAATCTCTCACTTCTCCTGAGCCTGGTCAGCACGACAGCGAGGAAAACACCCCTGACTGCCCCAGGTATCACAGCAGATAAAAAACAACATTTCCAAAGCAAAGCCCTTTCCCCACGGTGCTTTGTGCACTCATTATCTGCTCAGGCAGGGAACTGTGGAACACTGGCATGGTTTGGATGGGAAGGGACCTTAAAGGCCATCCCACCCCATGGCCAGGGACACCTTCCACCATCCCAGGCTGCTCCAAGCCCCTCTCACTCCTCCCCTTCCTCCCCAGCACCGCCAGAGGCTCCTGAAAAATTCATGGAGCAAAAACGCCCGTCAAGCACCAAAGTTCTTGTTTTATTTAGCAAAAAGCACATTGTGCATTTGCCACACTCAGATACTCATTTAGATGATCAAGAGAACAGGGATCTGCAGCTGAAGCTCTGCCACGGAGCGGAGCTGAGCTCTCAGACACAATTCCCTGCGAGCAGATCACCGGGAAGATCTGACAACTCCCAGACTGTTCCAGGGAGCTGCAATTTTTAGCCAACAACTCCCAGCCATCCACCCCAGCTACCTGTAAGCAGCTGCTATCACACAAGGATTAAATTAATTACCAAACAATCCTGGCTCAATCCATGAATAATTATCCTGACATCAAATGGACTCTGGTTACCTGGAGAGTTGTGGCCACCAAGCAACACCTGGCACCAAAGCCATGAAAAGTCACCCCTGAGCCAAAGTTTTTGGTAGGGATGGCATGGCCAACACTACAGTCCTCAAAAGTGTGACTGCCCTGCTTAATCCATTTTCCATCAGCTTCCCAGGAAAACTCCTTGTGCCATAATTCATCCCGATGCCACCCAGGGCTGTATCCCAACCTGCTGCCCACGGAGGGGGAATAATGAATGTAATTAATTATTATTTACATTTCCAGTTTTAGGCTTCTTGTATCCGAGAGAAGAGACGAATTCAACGTTCACCCAATATCCCTGGGAGAGTGCACAGCCACACAGAGGCTCCCCCACACACTCAACATCAAAGCTCCTGTTTGAGCAGGCTTTAAGTTAAATATTTGTGATAGTTAATTTATTTGATCATCTGCACTTGCAAGGCTCAGAGCTGGGCAGAGAGGCCTTTGAAGCACTCCCAAACACAGTAAATCACTGGGAACCTTTGTCAGAAAAGTGCTGTATGAACTCAGCCAAGCCATTTCCATCCCTTCCCAGGCCCTCGGGATAACGGTGCCACCCACCAGCCCCAAACCTGGCCCAGGTGGACCTGGGATATCTGTCTGTCCTCTGGGAAGCAGGACAAGGGGAGCCACAGGGGGACACGCCAGGATGCTGGGTGGATGAGCAACCAGGATTTCTGGATTGAACAATTTGCTTCTTCATTGTAATTACTGGCTTCTGAAAGACTTCAGCAACTTTGCCAATTTGTACAACCCTCTATTCTCTGCTTTTGGCCTCCACTGTGCAGTCATTTTGCAGACAAACAAGGAACAGATGTACACTCTAGAGCTGCCCCAAGTCCTTTTATAGTAAAGGATTTCAGGCCAAACAATATATATTAAAAAGAAAAAGAGGGGAAAAAACAATTTTTGTACTTTTTTAGGTCTCTCTCACAACAGCCAGAGACACACTACAAAATCTAAACTCTCTTCACATGACTCTGGAAGGCTCAAGGATATTCTGTCCTGGAGCAGCTCCTGCCCTTGGCCAACACCCACGTGGGGAGCGTGGCCGGAGCTGCCCACAAACTTTGGGGACACCAGGGACAGCCCTGGGGGCTGCTGCTGCCATCATCAACCACCAGGACACAACCTCTGAAAGGAGCTACAGAATTCCAGAGAGGTTTGGGTTGGAAAGGACATGAAGGATTACCCAGTGCCACCCCAGCCATGGGCAGGCACACCTTCTGCTGTCCCAGGCTGCTCCAAGCTGTTCTGGAACACCTCCAGGGATCCAGGGGCAGCCACAGCTTCTCTGGGAAACCCATCCCAGCCCCTGCCCACGCTCCCAGCCAGGAATTCCTTGCCCAAATCCCCAAATCCCATCCATCCCAGCCCTCTGGGAAGCCGTTCCCGTGTCCTGCCCGTGGTTAACCCCGCTCCGCGCTGCTCAGGCAACGTGAGGAGGGAAGTCACAACCCCTGGGAGCTTTCCTGTGGATCTTCCTGCCCCGGGATCCCTCCCTGGGGCCCAGCCCAGGCCTGGGAGTGCTGTCCCAGTCCCAGGGCAGCTCCCAGTCCCGGGCCAGCTCCCAGTTCCCGGCGCGGCTCCAGCTCCTGAGCCAGGGCACAGGGCCGCTCTCCAGGGCTGAGGAGAGTCCTGGAGGTCCAGCACGGCCCAGGCCTCATCTGAGGAGCATTCATTGCCAGGACAATGCCCCTATTCTGGTGCTTTATGAATATCCTCCCCAAATGTATGTTTAAGGCTGCGCAGTCCCCGCAGACAAACCCTTGTTTTGTTAAAGAGATCCCGGGCTGAATTGAAACCCAGCACACGCTGCAGCTCTGCAATATGCTACTGAGAGCCCAGCATACACAACTTACACATTAGCCAAGTCCTTCTGCCGTGAAACACTCGAGAAAGGAGTTATTTCAGGAAGAGGCAAAGCCTGGACAGATTAATGATTGTGTTTTCCAGTAGATCCAAGTATATATACTTTTTTCCAGTACAGAATTCTGGGCATTGGGAGCTACGGAGCAGATCAGAGCCAGAGCTGTGAGTGAAAACATCACAGACCTTTCACCAGCCACAGACCACAGGATCAGGGAATCTCCTGAGCTGGAAGGGACCCACAGGATCACGGATCCAAAATCCCAAAATCTCACCCTGGGCATTCCTGGAAGCGGTGTCCAAATGCTCCTGGAGCTCTCAGTGCCCAGCACCCTGTGGGGGAAGAGCCTTCCCTGAAATCCACCCTAAACTGAGCAGGACTGACTGGCATTTCCCAGCAACAACGCGGGCAAGAAGAGCACAGCCCTCGGGGCCAACTGGTGTGAGCACATGAAGTGATGGAAACCTGCTGAACCCTCCAGAACTGAAAGCAGCATGTGATAAACGGGAAATTCCCACTTTCCAAGCACCAGCAGCTCCCAGTGCTGTTACCTGACCAGCCTGAGCCCTTTGGCCCCAGGGTAGAGATTGTCTCTACCCCAAATATAAATCAAATGGAACAAGTTGGTGTCGCTTATTTCCCATACCGAATTCCCAGATGGACTCTTCCAAACAAAGGAAACAATAATTCAGCTGAGGTTGTCTCAATGTGGCTGCACACTGCTCACCACAGAAATCCTCAGCAGCCGATCACCAGCACTGCCTGCAAGCACACTGCAGACTGCTCTGCTGGTTTTAAACTCTAATCTGTTGCTTACCAAAGAAAAATCCCATTTACACCTCCCAGCAGAGTTAGAAAAAACCCTCCAGAGCCACAGCTCCAGCCTCCTGCTGTCCCCACACCTTCTGAGGACACGGAGAGGGAGCAGGAAAACCAACCCCTTCTGGTGTCTGCCTTCCTGCACAGGGAGGTGTTTGGATCCTGATCAGAAAGTGCTTAATCCAAAGCCAAGAGGCAGCCCAGATGCTTAAAAATCAGCTGGTGCTGAAGTGCTGCTGCATTAGCATGTTGTGCATAATTCATGTGCCCGTGCTGGGGAGAGCAGAGCGAGGTCACGGTGCCAGGGCTCCAGCACGGATTCCTGCGGGCACAGCCGGGTGCCAGCCTGCCCTGCCAGGCCCAGGCCAGCCCAGGAGAGAGGCAGGGCTGGCTCTGGATCACAGAATCCCAGAAATCTGGGTTATTCCCAGAGACACTGCCCCTGGATCCCTGGCAGTGTCCCGGGCCAGGCTGGACAGGACAGTGGGAGGTGTCCCTGCCATGGCAGAGGTGGCACTGGGTGGGCTTTGGGGACCCTTCCAAGCCGGGCCATGCTGGGATTCTGTCTCTCTGGCCTCCTGCCCTTTCAGAGGTTGTGTCCTGGTGGTCCAGGGGCAGAAGGGGTTGGTGATGGCAGCAGGAGCCCCCAGGGCTGCCCTTGCCATCTCCCAGGTTTG
Organism: Urocynchramus pylzowi; assembly: GCA_013397555.1. Lineage (NCBI taxonomy): Eukaryota > Metazoa > Chordata > Aves > Passeriformes > Fringillidae > Urocynchramus > Urocynchramus pylzowi. The sequence continues at coordinate 230,712 of VZRH01003122.1, forward strand.
TGGGATATTGGGAAGGAATTCCTCCCTGGGAATCCTTCATTTCTGGGCTGGAATTCCCAGAGCAGCTGTGGCTGCCCCTGGACCCCTGTGAGTGTCCAAGGCCAGGCTGGACAGGGTTTAGAGCAGCCTGGGATGGTTTTGGTGCAAAAGTGGCACCAAACTCTCCTGCTGGACGTCACTGAGCCCGACAACAACTCGTGCAGCAGAGCCTGCAGCAAAACCCAGGGGGTTTTACATTCCCTGGGCCCTAAATCCACACTGGGCACCAGTGCCAGCCCTTTCAGCTGGGCACAGCAGTGCTGGTGGCCCTGGAGCACAAACCTGCCCAGAGACCCTCCCCAGCCACCTCCCCACTGCCACCACCCAAAGCCAGCGTCACAAACCACACCAGGGCCAGCAAAGGAAAGCAAAAGCAAAAGCAAAAGCAACCCCAGGGATTTCCCCCCTCCAAAGGAGCACTGGGCTGTGTTCATTCCCCCTTCCCAGCCACCGAGCTGGAAGAACAGCAACAGCCTGGAAAAGGAGCAGGAAAGCTCCAAAGTCAACGAGTGTTTGGGGGAAAAGGCAGGGATGGCACAAGGTTTGTCTCTCAGTGAGCAAAGTAAAATCAGAAAGTGATTGTCAAAGGTTTCATTTTAGGATGGATCCCAAGTGAGACTTAAGGAGGAAAATAAAACCAGCTACTCCTGCAGGTCATTCACCCCTCAGCTCCAGAGCAAGGGGACAGATTTAAACCACTGCTTCTGACAGACTGGGATGAAAAAAATCATTTCTTCAGCAGGTGCTGGACTCAAAATGAGAGCAGGAAACTGCCTGGACACTGTGGAAGCAGGGGTGGTGCTGATCCCACATGGAACAGCAGCCCAATCCCTTCTGCAGCTGGAAGGAGCACCCAAAATTCCAGCAGGGAAAACCCCAAAATTCCAGCAGGGAAAACCACTCCCCTTCTCCAAAGCAGCCACACAAACACAGGACAGGGCTGGCAATTACCATGCACACCTTCACATGGATGTTTCACCCCAAAAGAGGTTAGAGTTGTTAAGAAGTTGCCTGAATGGTTCCCAATCTTTGTCCAGCAATCCCAAAGTACAGTAAAAACAGCAATGCACTTCTGCAAACACGGGGGGAAACCAAACATCTTGGTTTGGGTTAGCTATCTGCTGAGTTTTGCCGTTCAGGGGGAGAAGTTTCTGTGCACTTTAACACCTCCTCATGCAGCAGGAAAAGCTGAAGTGATTTTAAAATGAAATACTGAGGGCAGCCACCCGTGGCTTCAAGTCATTCAATCACCAATCAGAAACTACTCAAGAGCCACTGATTGATTTCAGGTCGCCTTGTAAACTCTGAATTTCATCTTGCACCTCTCAGCTCTTTCTTTAGCATCACTCACGACATGGAGTAGCTCACAAGAGACCATTTCACACCTCAGGGCCAACTCAGGCACGACCTTGCTCATGCAGACAAAACAAAAATCATAAAAACCCCTTTATCTCTCACACAAGGTTAAGGAAGGTGATAGAGCTGTTTGATAAAGCTTCAATGTTCTGAGGAAAGAGGATGGGACAGGTTAAAGGTAAAGGCAGAGGGTTTGCTTGACCTGTTGTTGTTCACCTTAAACAAAATTTAATGGTTAATTTGGAGGGTTCATCCCTCCACCATCATCCAAATTAATGGGATTATTTGGCATGGAAAAATGGTACACCAAAAAAAATATATGCATCTACATCAGCCCAGCCATTTTAGAAGTCCTCCAGGATTCCAGGAGCTGAAATTAATTTTAGCAGGGTTACCACCAGCTAAATACCCACAACAGTACCCTCGTATTCCAGACACTCAAAGGAAAAAAAAAAAATTAGTTTTACAAAAATGTTTTCCTGTGATGTCTGGGTGGAAAAACTTACAAATGCCATCCCCTGACTGACAAAGCAGCTGGGCAGAAGTGTCACCACCAGGCACTGCTGTGCATTTGACCCCTGTGAAATGTATATATTTAACCATGTGATTTATGAGGCTGTTTCTTCAAGCAGTAGTGTCACTGCCCCAATCACTTCACGAGACCTTGAGGAAAAACCCCAGTGGCAGGAGCCTGTGAGAGCTGAGGCCTGAACAAGGAAACCCCACAGGTCTGTTTGAGATCTGCATTTTGGAAATCTCATTTTCCTGAAGACTCCTAAAGCTACCTCAGTGGGTTTGGGAATCCTGAAGATTCCTACACCCACCTCCATTCTCCTCCCAGTACCACTCCCACCTGTATCAGGTGCTTCAGGATCTCAACTCAAACCCATCCCAAGGGAATCCTGTTAAATTTAGGAATCACAACAAGGAACCCAGTGCCCCACCAAAGCAGATCCCACAGATATCTCCTGCAGCCCCCTCGTGCTCCGTAATGATTTGCAGACCCTAAACCATACATACATATATAAATTTTATATAACAATGCCTAATATATCTGATAGACAATGAGGAAAGGGAACAGCTGGGAAACATTAAGAGTTTTCACACTGAGCTTCCAAATTCTTCAGCAGGAGACAACACTCAAGCTGCCTTCCCTGGGATGGAAAACGACGCTCGGACGAAATCCAGGGGGAAGAAGGGAATCCCAGCAGAAGGGAGGTGCTCCGTGGGCAAAGCAGGAACAGGTAGGTGCCTCACCTGGGGATGGCAGGAACACCTCCCTCACCCTCTGGCCAAGCCCTCCATCCCACAGCAGCGGGCACAGAGGAGCCCTTTGTGCACCCGAGCCCCACTGGGAGGGGGAAGAGGATATTTCCTGTTAACCTCACCGCAGATTTGTAATCCAGCAGTCAAATTATGTCAATCACAGCTCATTAGGCAGCGATTTCCCCTGCCAAGCCCGGCCTGGCTGCTTCCTCCAAACCACGTGGCATCTGCAAACGTGCAGCCCCGTGCTGGGTTCAGGGAGACCACCCTGCTGCAGGAGCTGGAAATCTGGGATGGGCTCCCACAGCTCCCAGCTCCGGTGCCACCGTGTCTACGGATGCCTCTGGCACCCCCGGGCTGCCAAACTGGGCTCTGCTCTCAGCAGACCAGGGCTGCTCACCAGAATTCAGGATTTATGCCCACGTGTCCATGGGGACAGATCCCACACAGCTGAGGAGAAGAGAGCCCTGGGAAGGCTCAAGGGGATGTGCCTGGGATGTGCCTGGGATGAGCCCTGGGATGTCCCCGAGGGGATGTGCCAGTGCTGGGAAGCTCAGAGCCAGAGCCAGAGCCGAGACCCAGCACAGCCAAACTGGGAACTTGGAGGCAAAACCAGACCACTGCTTCCCTGGAGTTCACATTCTCCTGTAACCGTGAGAGGAAGGGCATTATTTCACAGGAAAAGGGGAGAGTTCACGTCAGCTTGAAGGATGAAAGGAACATCAGCTCACAGACTGAAACCTGGATCTCTCTTGGGTTGTCCTGCACATTTTCCTCCTGGAAGTACATCCCATCAAACGCATCCTCCTGGAACACACACACACACAGAGCCTGGTCCCCACCAGGACACAACCACAGCAGTACATTTACTACAGCAGTGCCAAAAACAGCACCAGGAGACACAGACCCACAGGGAAAACCCTGATTATTGCCCAACAGACCACGAGGAGTGACACAGCCAGTGTCCCTCCGTTGGCCTGGGACATCCTCAGGAACACCAAGGGCACAGGGAGAACAGATTTGAGACTTTCACCCAAAAAACGTGACCTGGAGCAGAGCCCATCATCTCCTGCAATTTATGCACCTCAAGGAGAATCAGGAGGCAGGGAGGTGACAGTGTGTGTTAGAGGTGACAGTGTGTGTTAAAGGTGACCAGGGGTGTGTTAGAGGTGACAAACCACCACACCAGAGCCCTTTCTTGACACAAAGTCCTCTGGCAGCCCAGCAAACACAAGCTGGCACACATCCATCAGCTCCAGGCACAGCATCCCCTCGCTGAAGGGACCCCAGAGATCCTGGAGCAGCTCAGGACAGCGTGTTTGAGGTGGAAAAAATAAACCAGGTGGTGTCGTGGCACTCATGGTGAAATCATGGCCAGCTCTGCTTTCCTCGTGGTTTGAAGGGCCAGGGCTCCCTGTTCTGCATGAGGGGAGAGAATAAAACTTCAAAACACACAGGAGGGACCTCTCCCACACAGAAATGGGCACAACCCTCCCAGTGTGAGGAGGGAGACCTGCACACAGCCACTCACCGTGTTCATCAGCGTCCAAATCAGCCTTGGGAATTTCATCAGAGAAATGGAAATTGGTATTGTCAGCACAGCCCTCGGGACCTCACCAGGGCTCTGAGTGTGCCAGCAACGCCTGTGCCAGGCTAATTTCTTAAGACAGCACATAAAGAAGGTGAGATTTAGCCTTATAACCTTCAGCATCTCCTTCTTCATACTCCCATCTCCTGACTAATCCTCTCTCCCCACAGAAAATATTCCTCGTGGTTCTTCCCCTAATCATTCCTTTCTCGTTAATCCCTGCACTTCTCCAGCCTACCCCATTCTGGAGTTTGACCAGTGGCACAGTCATCTCTCCCTCAGAGCCACAGAGAAAACAAAGTAATCACAGCCCGGCAGTTTATTCTTTCATGAACTGGTCAGAGATTTCCTGGAAGCTGCAGCAACACCAGCCATCCCTGGCTGGCTGCAAGAACAGCACAAATTTTTGGGGCTGTTTGAGTCCCATCTTGCAGCTTCTCCCAGTGGGGGAAAATCATCCCACACCACGGTCCTACAGACTGCCCACCTGCATGGCCGGCCTCTCCCTCCAGCAGAGCTGCAGCACCCATCCTCCCAGCCTTAACTAAAACCTTCCAAGCACCTCAGGAAACGACAGGCTGGGTGCTGTTATCTCCCGTATTTACGTTTCACGTTTCTAAGGCTCCCCCAAATGACGTCTCTGCCTTTTTACAGATCCCATCCATCGCCATCCCCTAACCCAAACCCACCGATTTCCTCCCGCAGACCAGGCGGGCAGACGGAGCCAGGAGCCCTTCTGGTAGTCACAGATGAATCCAGACTGGGTTCTGAGCCATGTGCTGCCTGCGGGAGCATCTCCCATCCCCAACACGACCGCGGCTTTCCCCGACAAGAGCAACGCGACACCAGGCTTTTTTCCACTGTGCCTAATAATCGTAACATCTCACTCGCCATTTGGCTCGTCAGTGGGGGTTCCTGACTGAATAGGCTTATTCTTTTCTTAGACATGATAATCTAATTGGGTCTAACCAGAAATAATCCCCAACACACACCAGTTGTGAATCCTCGCCCAGCGCCGGGAGCGTTTCAGGGAGCGGGGGGGCGGCTCTGGGATGCGGGACGGGAATCACCCCGGCAGCTCCGGGCTTCCCGTGGCATTGCAGCGAGCGCAGGGCATGGCACGCACATGGAGCCGCTCGCCCTCCTCCCCCAGCTCCCGTTCCACACGCAAACGTGGCTCCAAGTAAAAAAAGCAGGGCAGGAAAGAGACGGGGCGCGACCGCGGAGCCGCGCTGCCGGGGCACCCCAAAGGCAGCGGAGCTTCGCCCAGGGAGAGCTCAGCCCTTCTCCGAGAGCGGCTCTCACACAGCGACCCGTCCGTGCTGCGGGAAGCACAGCCCCGCTGCCCGCACACACCCGGGATGGGCCGGGCGACAAGGACCGGGGTGTCCCTGCTGGGCGGACAGGACCGCGGCGTCCCGGGAGGGGAAAGCCGGAGGTGTCCCGGGGGGCACAGGAGCGGTGTCCCGGGGGGCACAGGAGCGGTGTCCCCGGAGGAGCAGGAGCACTGTCCCGGGGGGCACAGGAGCGGTGTCCCTGGCGGGGCAGGAGGGGTATCCCGAGGGGCACAGGAACGGTGTCCCGGGGGGCACAGGAGCACTGTCCCGGGGGGCACAGAAGCGGTGTCCCCGGCGGGGCAGGAGGGGTATCCCG
>VZRH01003122.1:237279-256329 GCA_013397555.1 Urocynchramus pylzowi
CATGGGACTCGTAGTCCCGCCGCCGGCCGGGGGAGGGACGCGGGCGAGGGGTGGGAATGCCTGGAAAAGGGTGGAAAAGAGTGGGAAAATGGGGGAAAGGGGTGGGGGAGACCCCGCCGCCTCCATTTTGCCTCGGTGGCCGCGCTGGCAGCGGCCGGGAGCGAGTGGACGCAGGGAATGGTTTACGGCGAGGGCAGGGGGAGAGCGGAGCTTCGGGAGAAATCCTTTCCTGGCAGGGTGGGTAGGCCCTGGCACAGGCTGCCAGAGCAGCTGGGGCTGCCCCTGGGTCCCGGGAGGTGCCCAAGGCCAGGTGGAACGGGGCTTGGAGCAGCCTGGGACAGGGGGAGGTGTCCCTGCCACGGCAGGGGTGGCACTGGGTGGGCTTTAATGTCCCTTGAAATCCAAACCAGCCTGGGATTCCGTGATGCTGGGATTCACCCTAGACCTTTGCTATGGAAAGCCGTGGTCTTGCTGCTCACCAAAAAGGCTGTAGGTGCCCAAGGACTTGGTCCTGCCAGCCCTCATCCCGAGTGAGTGAAACCAGGACAAACAGGGTGATTGAATTCACCACCCGACACATCCGTACCGAGCTGAAGCTGCCTGGATGTCATGAGGAGGTTCATCCTCCCCAGCACATCAACCCTGCCCGTTCCTCAGGTGTTATCCCCCATTTCTTCATTGCTCCCTGCAAGTTCTCTCCAAGGCAGGGTTTCAGCATCCCAGGAATGCAGGGCTGCGCAGGATACTGGAGCCCTGACCCTGGGAGATGCCATCAGCCCATTTGGTGACTGTGCTGTCCTCACTTACATCTGGTTTAATCCCAAATCCAGGACCTCATTCCCTCCTGTCAGCCCCACCAATCCATATCCCACTGTCCCCTATTAGCATCCCATTATCCTTCCAGGGAAGAACGATTTTCACTCAGCTCTCACCTTCACGACAACACTCGTGCTGCTGCCTCTCCTCCTGGCCACGGAGGAGATTACTTTGGGGGCAAAAGCAAAAGGATAAGCATCATAGTTTGGAAAATGACCATTCCTGAATTTCCATTCTCTGGGATAAGGGTAGTGCCAGAGGCACGGCTTAGGAAGTGCCGCAGAAGCGACGTGCTGGGAATCCTGTGTGGCAGCACACGCAGTCCTGCAGAGGAAATCCGTGGAAGTGACAGGCAGCTTTTCTCCCTGTGAGCTCTAAACCCGCTGCTAATTAAATGTGCTCGTTCCAATTTAAAAAAAAAAATGTAATACATCCATCATTGGGATGGGGAGAAGCACCTTGTCCTGGCTCCCTGCCCACCTTGCCCACGGAGCATCGGGACGTGGCCCCGGATCCCGAGTGATGCCAAAGGTGTGGATTTCCCACTCTGCAGGCCCCAGGAACAGCTCAGAATTCCATAAACTGCTTTGTTAAAAGCCTAAAAATCTGGCAAGATCCTTGGCAAACAAAGGTTTGAACCCGGGCGAGCTCTGGGGAGTTAATAACGACGTTATTGTCGATAGCCAAGGAAGCGGTAATGGATACTTTGCCCCGTGTCTTTTATCTAAGACTATCGCAATTCTTTGAAAGATTAATTAGTTAATTAAGCTTCACAACAGTGCTGTGAGATAAGGCAGCGTTAGAGCACCACTGATAACAGAGGAGGGCAGGGAACAGTGACTGAAGACAGTCCCCAGCAGAGGATCCTTCCCTCTCCCAGCAGCAAATCGCCGGCGGGGCTTTTCATTACCTGTGGTGACAAACTCACTGCAATGTGAGCAGTCCCAGGATTTTCCCAGTCAATAATTCCCACCATGGAAGCACTCAACAGTTTTCTGATGATCCTTGTGGTTCCCTCCCAACTCAGCATTTTCTGGGGTTGCCTGAATCACCTCAGCATTTTCACGTCCCTCTGGACACCGGGAGGCCTCCGGGGACGGGGAGATGCTGCTGGCCACAAATACCTGGGACAGGTTGGGAAAACTGCAGGATAAACTGGATTCCTGGGTTTCAGCAAGAAGTCAAAGGCAGCTCTAAATCCTGCTATGAGGCATATTCAGGTCAGAACCGGCCTTGCCAAATGTTTAATGAATTTAGGCATCCTCACACGCAGCGAGCATTTAACATCAATGCAGCAGAGCAAAGAAAAGAATTCTTTTAAAGGATGAGATGATTTTTAAGCAATTTGTTGTTGTTGTCTCTAACTGGGATGTCGACATTTGCAAATGCCAAAATTAGTGTGGGTAAGTGAAAAAAGGGACTTAGCTGGCTCGTGCAATGTAAAGAAATTATTCTGGGATAAAAACTAATAAACAAGACCTTTGTTTTCACATTTATTTATTCAAATAAAAGAAGCAGCTACACAATGTGCAGTTCCCAGAGCTCATCCCAGGCACCTGGGTGATTCACACCAGATGATGCCACCTGGGAATTCTTGGTCTGCCCAGGGGTTAATGGCCATACCAGCTTTGCAAGGGCTCCCTGCCACCAGCGTGTGTGGAATTTCACTGGAGAATGAGACTTCTCAGCCTTTCCTCAAGGTCTGTTTGTCACCAAAATGTCCTCATAATGAGCTGGAAGTTATGGCCGAGTCATTCCTAAATTCCCCTGACCCAAGTGCTCTGTTTGTCACCAAAATCTCCTCGTAACGAGCTGGAAGTCTGGGGCTGAGTCATTCCTAAAATCCCCTGAACCACTCTGTACCTATTTATATACAAGAAGAACCTCTGAAGGGAAAAGATTGATTTGTGAACCCTCATTTTCCCTGATGCTCAGCACTTCCAGATGGATCCTGAGCTGCCATTTCAGGGAGGTTCCAGGTGATCTGATAAAAGCTGGAGAGGCTTTAATAAATAGCCAGACCCTGGCTCAGCAGTGGCCAAGGATGTTTCATTCATAATAAAGATACAGAGCACCCATAAAGTCCATCCCTGAGCTGAGCAGTGCTCACTTCAGGAGAGCTTATTGATTGCAGTTCATTCAGTGAATGCTGAGCTTGCCTAAGAGAGGGGCTTTTCTGTAATAAATGGAAGAAATATATAAAAACCACGGGCTGCTTTCTGAGGACAGCCTTCCCAAGGAAAATGAGCTTCTGCAGAAGCTGCAGGGTGGAAATGCTCAGTCCAGCACAGCGAGTTCTTAGGTTCATATCTACCCAGCCCTCTCAATTTTCCCTGTGTGCTGGAAATTAAATGATTAACTTTAGATCTGATTTCCTCCTGCCCTGCTCTGGCCCTGCTGATGTCCTTGGGCGTCACTCCCAGCACTGGAGTGGATCAGATGCAGCTCCAGCAGAGCCAAGTGTGGTGCTGTTACCAGAATCCCACCTAGCCCTGCCCTCCATCCCCTGTCCCCAGTCCCTCTCCAGCTCTCCTGGAGCCCCCTGGGGCCCTGCAAGGGGCTCTGAGCTCTCCCTGGAGCCTCCTCCAGGCTGAACATCCCTCCAGGTGTAAACTGAGTTTAAAACAAGATTCAAAGCTGGGATGGAGAACGCCCAAGGAGCGCTGGGATGTGAAGATGAGCCCCTGGAGTTAAGGACATCTCCCTGGATCCCCACATTGCTGCCATCACTGCTGAGCAGCAGCTGGGGTCGTTCCCTGGTGGGACTCAGCCTGGCTGGGAGCTCCTTCACCATTTCTTGGCAGGAAGGCAGGCAGACAAAACACAGCCTCGGAATTCCCAGCAAGGCCAGGGATTGCAAATGCTGAGGAAAGTGAGATAATGGAGCAGAAAACAGGGCTGGGGAAGGAGTCAATATTTAATAACGCTGCAATGTGAGAGCAGAGCAGCACCCAGATGCAGACAGAGGCTGGAGGAGATGCTGGCTGGAACAGAAGATGCCTCTCCCTGCTTTCCCTGCAGAATGGAGGGGCTGGAGCTCAGCCCCTAATGGATCCTTCATGCACTAATGGATCCTCCTTGCTGGGATCCATTAGTCCAGTTGCTTTTTTGCAGGCTGGTCTGTAGCCAGACTCTGGGAAGGAGTGAGAGGTGTTTGTGTCAGGTGTGGAGGGAGCCTCCCTGCCCATTACTTGTATGGATTTCTGGTTCTCTCAATGCTGGCAACAATTGCTAGTGAAAGGAAATTTATATTCTTTTTGGTGTGTGCCTTTGGTTTTTGGTAGTGTGAGTGGTTGCCTTTACCTGTTTGGTTCAAGCTAGCAGGTGTCTCTGGACTGCTGACTGGACTGATGGATCCTCAGCCCTCAGCTGGCTCTGGCTCCAGGGCCAGCAGGGACAGTGGCAGCCCTTGTCCCACCTGGGCCCTGCTCACCCACGCCCCACGAGCTCCCACTGTGCTCCCACCAAGGGCTCTCCACAAAGAACTCCCCAGGATGCTCAGGCAGGAGGAATTAAATTAATTTGATTTTTTTTTTTTTTTGGCTGATAGAAGCTGTTCAGAGGCCTTAAATGGGTTTCAGAACTCAGGAGAAAAATATGGATCTCAATTTACAGGGCTGATTAACAACATTTGCCTCCCAGCAAGGCGGGGGGAAGGGGGGATTTGCCAGAGCAGGAGTTGTGCAGCCACTGGAAACACCTTTTCCAGACCTTTCAATCACGTTTTCCAATGTCACCAGCTCCCTTTAGTGATGCCTTACCATGGTGAGAGCCCCCAGCAGAGCTCAGATCCCCCCTGAGCCCACAGTTTCCCTGTAACTGCTGCTCCTGGGATGTTCCATGGGTGCTGGGGCATGAAGCATGAAGCCATTCCCTGTGTCCTGTCACTCCAGGCCCTTGCCCAAAGTCTCTCCCCATCTTTCCTCCAGGCTCAGGCACTGGAAAACCACAATTAGGTCACCCCAGAGCTTCTCTTCTCCTCCAGGGACCTGCAAGGTTCTGTTTCATGCTAAATTAAACGATGGCCAACGATGCAGGTTTTCCCATGAAACAAACATTTCCTCTTTGCAAGCAGCTCTGAACATCTCCACTCCTGTTCCAGACAAGGAGAACAGCAGTTCACTGAATTATTCACTGCCTTGTGGAGCAGGGGCAGGCTGGCTGCCTTTGCCTGAGCCCAGCCAAGAGGGAGAGGCTGTGGGCTGCAGGAGCGTGAGGCAGACCTGCTGCATCTTCAATAACTTCTGAGAGCAGCCAGCTGGGAGGGCTGGGAGTACCAGGGACAGAACTCCCCACGCCCCTGTCACCTTCTGGCCCATGGCACAGCTCTGGGGATGGCTGTGGTGTGGTGGCCCTGCCAGGGCACCAGCGTGGCCTGGGAAAGGCACATCCCAAACCCTCCAGAACGCTGCTGGTGTGGGTTGGAGGGGGTTTGTGGGCAGCTGCAGGGCACCCCCTGCCTTAGGGCACTTCTGTGTGGGCAGCTGCACCCAGCAGGGGTGGCAGAGCAGTGGAGATGAATCAGTGGTGATGGAGCAGTGCTGGTGGTGCAATGGTGATGGAGCAGTGGTGATGGAGCAGTGGTGATGGAGCAGGCCTGGCAGAGCTGGGGGAAAGTTCAGCCTGGCTCCAGGGAGAGCTCAGAGCCCCTGGCAGGGCCTGAAGGGGCTCCAGGAGAGCTGCAGAGGGACTGGGGACAAGGGATGGAGGGACAGGACGCAGGGAATGGCTCCCACTGCCAGAGGGCAGGGATGGGTGGGAGATTGGGAATGGGGAATTCCTGGCTGGGCTGGAATTCCCAGAGCAGCTGGATCCCTGGCAGTGCCCAAGGCCAGGCTGGACACTGGGGCTTGGAGCAGCCTGGGACAGTGGGAGGGGTCCCTGCCCATGGCAGGGGGTGGCACTGGGTGGGATTTAAGGTCCCCCCCAACCCAAGCCAGCCTGGGGTTCCACGTCTGCACCTGGGACTCACAAGCGGAGGAACTCGCAGCGCCGCTGCACAACAGAGAGCTCAGGTTTCCCAGTGGTTGGTAACACAATTAAAGCTCATTTCCCAGAAAACAGGCCAGGGTGACAAATTGAGCCTGTTCTCTGCACAGCACAAAGGCCAGGCTAAGCCTGGCACAAAGGCCAGGCTGAGGCCAGCCGTGGGTGCTGTGTGTGCCTGGCGTGTGCTCAAGGCACGTGCCCGCAGGTGCCTCCACCTTAGGCCTGCCACCTTTTGAAATGCTTCAAAGGAAATGGAGCTGTTGCTGGAGCAAATATTTACAGATGGAGAGCAGTGGCTGCATCCTCTGGCTGGAGCCTGCACGCTTGCATTGCAAATCACATCACTCAGCCACAAAACCAGGCCAGGCCCCTAATTATGGCCGGGGAGGAGAGGCAGGGATTGAGTGTGACCAGTGGCCATGCAAAGCGCTCAGATGTGTGGCAGAGAAAACGCTTATTCAGGGGGATTTGCAGTGTCCTGGGCTGGAGGGCAGCAGCGTTAGCTGGGGCTGCTGAGCCCGTGTCCAGCCCTGATTGCTGCCCTGCTCCTGCCCACTCAGCTCCTCTTTGTCTGGCCTCTCCTTGTGGCCAGAACAGAGATGCTGCAGTGCACGGCTGGGTGGGTGACCTCAGCCTCCGTGCCAAGTGGATGGCTGAAATGAAGGCAGAAAATACAATCCATTGTCTTGGCCCTGAAATGCCAGCTTTGTTCCACGTGGAGCTGCTGGATTATCACTATAACCCCTTCCCTGCTGCTCGGGGATTTCAGCTGTGCTCCCTGCCCTTGCAATCCATCGGATTCCTAAAAATTCCTGTCAATTCCTGTCAAGGCTTCATTTGCTCCTGGCAAAGGCAGATCCAGTGGGGTGACAGTGGTGCAATGCCACCCTCCCTGTGCAGCGTTTGCAGTTCAGTGCAAATCCACCCAGATTTGGGTGTTTTCATCTCTGGCTGTGGTTAAACCTGTGGGGATGAGCTGGAGAAGTTCTTTCAGCACGGACAAAATTCTCATCCTCAGTGTCTTCCCAAGGACTGGGCTCCTCCAGCAAACAGCTGCTGTGGCTGGTTTGGAGAAGAGCAGGATGTGGCCCAGGGGACAGCCTGCTCCGAGCTGGGATGGGCAGGACAGCCTGGGATGTCCCTGGGGAGAAGCCAGGGCTGCTCACTCTGGGTCTGCAGGACAGGGAGGACCCTCACCAGGACAAGCCCCTCTCAGTGGCCACTTCATCAGCAGGCATGGAAAAAAAAAGCTGGTTTTTGCTAACTACAGCAGGTGACACTTGTGTCCTGCGAGGGTTGAGGTGACCTCCTGCTGGCTGGGAGCTCCTGCAGCTCCATCCCTCGGAGAAGCAGAGCACAGCTCCCTCAGCCAGGTGCTGCTTGCAGGGACAGATCTGTGACCTGAATCCTCCCTGCTCTGCCAGCCTGGGAGCGTGGTTGTCAGCGTGCTGTTGAATTTTCCGAGTGCTTTAACACGTGTCTGCCCAGACTGCTGCCAGTCCCAGAGAGCACATTTGCAGCACATTTCAGACCAAGGGGATGTCAGGGGGGGAGCTCGTGTCTCTCTCCAGGCTCTCCCTTATCAGATACACAGATAAGAGCTCTGTGTGCTGGATCAGCCGGGCTGTGCTGACAAGGACAAGCACGGGATTAAAAGCGAGGAAGATACAAACCCTAGAGGAGCACACAAGAGGGAATCCTGCTCCCTGCAGGGCTTTTCCAGTGCACTGCTGCCCATCCATCCTCTGCTGTGATCAGGACAGACATCCCCGTGCCCACCCCTCGCCCATGCTGCTCAATCCCTGCTTTTAGGGATTTGCTTCCAAGTGGGGTTTTGTGCATCCCAGGCCCTGGAGGGCTGGCAGGGATCGGCCTCTCCTCGCCCACCCAGCTGCTCCTGGCCAGAGACATCCCTGCCCCCTGGCCATGCCACCCCAGCCCGGGCCTTGTTTGGGAAAAACAAGTAAATAAACACCCAACCCACAGCAGAATCCGCCCTGGCCAACTGCTCCCGCCCTCCTCCGCGAGAAGTGGGTTCAGAAGAGTCGATGGTTTTTCATGGTGTGGGTGTGATTAATGAACTTAATCACAGGATACTTTGATCCATCTCTTGTTTTTAAGGGATAGTCAAAAACAAGAAGAACTGCTACCCTTTGTGCTTTTGTAATTTTGTTAATCGTGGAAACCTGGGAGACTTTTGCATACTCAGCACTTGCATGCATTATAAAATATATTTGCAAAACACAACAACACTTGCTTTCATATTCCAAAGCCAGCGAGCATATCCTAGTTGGCAGGGAGCTCAAAGGAAATTTATGAAGACCCAAAAATCTTGCAGGAATTTAATTAAGCCCTAATCTTGGTAACACTCATGCATATCTGCTTCCCCAGTGTCGTCTGCAGGCACAGCTGCCTCGCTGCTTGTGTCTGGGGTCGTCTCAGCTCAGTGCACAGCAGGCTCGTGGGCAAACCTGCCCAGCTGGGGATGGCCCTGCTGGAGCAGGTCCCTGTGTCCCCAAATCCTTTAGTCCCTGCAGGAACAAGTCCTTCTGTCCCCAAATCCTTTATTCCCTGCAGGAGCAGGTCCCTGTGTCCCCAAATCCTTTATTCCCTGCAGGAGCAGGTCCCTGTGTCCCCAAATCCCTTAGTCCCCTCTCCCACACCCACGTTTTGTGCAGCTGGGTCCCTGGGGCTGTGCTGTGGCCCTGCAGCTGGAGGAGACCCAGGCTGGGTTCATTTGGTTTGGTGGTGGAGCAGGGGCTGTCTGGGCTCTCAGGGCCTCAGCTGTCACCTCCCACGGGGCACAGAAGTTTGTCACACCCCTCCCAGAAGGTGCCACCGTCCCCAGTGCCACCAGGGGTGGGTGGCATGTGCTGTGCCAGCCCCAGCGTGGCCAGAATGCAGATCCATCCCTCTGCTCGGCCTCTCCACTGCAGCATTGCCTTTCAATAGGAAAAAACAACCCCAAAGCACAGAGGTTTGGGCTTCCTGCAGGTCAGGACACGACAATCCCAGCTCCCACTGCCCCTGCCCTGCATCCCAAATCCCTCCAGCTCGGGCTTCACTCCTTGGGAGCAGGAGAGACATTGGGGTGACCCCCCTGCAGGGGTGCAGCAATGCCCGCAGAAAGCAGACAGCACATGATGTAAAGGGAGGAAATTTAGACTGAATTTCAAGCTGAAACTCTTTTAATTAGCAAACTCTTCGCTGAAGAACCATTTCCATTGGTGGGGAGGTGATTCCTCATTGCTTGAGGGATTTAAAACCAGACTGCTCTCTGCTCCAAAAAAAGTGCTATAAGCAACAGTTCTTTGCTTGTAATGAACTGGAAATACTGGCACGTCTCCATCTCCTTCACATATTTTCCCTTGTATCTTCAGAGGTTAAAATAAATTATCCTGAGATGGAACAGATGTAGAATGCAGCCAGTGACATTCTCCAGCTTTTTCGAGTGAGTTTTCTTTCCTCATGGAAAGGACCACGGAGCGTGGCCGTGTCATCCTCCTGGGCTTTGGGAGGTGGCACTGGTGGCACTGTCCTGTCCTGAACCCATCCAGCTGAACTGAGATAAACTCCCTGCCTCAACTGCCAATCCCACCAATCATTAGCACTGCTGTTAATGAAGCTGCCAGAAACCCCTCTGGAGCAGTGCAGTGCTTCCAGCAGCCTTCCACGAGCCATCCCCATCAGCAATGGGCACCACAAGGACAAAAGTGACCCAGCTGTGAGCCCTGGCAGCCCAGGACTGCCCCTGGAGCCCAGCCCTGCTGAGCCCTGTCCCAGCACTGCCATTTCAGACTGGGAAGCAGGAGGGATGGAGCTGTGTGAGCCATCAGGGAATTTTCTCCTTGGAGAGACAGATCCTGCCCAGAGAGGAGCCCACAGCAGGATCTGGAAGCACTGAGGTGAAAAGGGGACAGGACCTGTGGTGCTTTGCCCACAGAGCTGTTTTACAACATTTTTACAACAGAAACCTGTTTCTTTTTTTTGCTGTTCCTTTTTGGGCAGTTGCTACAGCAGATCCTGGTCAGCCCAGCAGGCACCAGCAGCACCTCCTCTCCTCTCCTCTCCAGCCAAAGCCACTCAGTGTCCCAAGGTGAGCATCAGGGAAGTTGATTCCTGCAGCAGCAATGGAAAAACTTCTTTCTAAGCATGGAGACACTGCTGGCACTTCACTCCCACACTCAGGTAGTCCTCAGAGTCACCTGTGCCCACAGAGGCTGTGGAGTCCCCATCCCTGGCAGTGCCCCAGGCCAGGCTGGGCACTGGGGCTGGGAGCAGCCTGGGACAGTGGGAGGTGTCCCTGCCATGGCAGGGTGGCACTGGCTGGGCTTTAATCTCCCCCCCAACCCAAACCATCCCAGGATTCTGTGATTTTCCCAAGATTCTGGCAAGAGAGAACACTTTGAGTTTGCACACAAGTGAGAGCCAGGGAGGTGCAGGTACAAGTATTCAAATGACCCATCCAGTGTTTAACCAGAAGTGGTTAAACAGGAATTATTTGACAATGCCAACATGTCTAGATCAGGTTTTTACACATCCACACCTTCTCTGGCAGTGACAGCACAGAGAAACCTTCTCCCCTGTCCCTGGCCTGGCTGGATCAGTGGCAGGACAGCAGCAGGGGAAGCCCCCATCTGGCTTTTGCACACTTTTTCTTTTCCTGGGTATTTAATCCAGCTTGGATTTATTTGGAAATAAAGGTGAGCCAGACTAGGACTGCAGGACTGCATTCTCTGGGAGTTGCTCACTGGCTGGAGATTGGATCAGGGAGAATGGAGGATGACTCAGGAAACAAAGATCTATCACGTGAAAATATCTGTGAATTATAGAATTAGAACAGAATCACCTCAGGGTTTAATGCTACAGAACATAGTAAAATGTTTTTTAAAATCAATTTACTGGTCCTGGTAGCTGGAGGAGGTGTCAGAGCAGGAGGATGTGGCTTGGGGACAGCCAGGACAGGTGTCCTTGACTGGATTTCCCGTGGCATTCCAAGACATAGGAAGGAGCTGTAGCACAACAAATATTGTGGGGGAGAGAACTATTAAGATTCTTGCTTTTTCTCTATTAAAAATAAAAAATCATCAGCTGGCTCTGAGGTCAGTAGCCCTGGGCTGGAAGCAGGGAGTGAGGAACAGCCTGTCTGGATGCTGCCACCCCTGGGTGCTCTGCTCTGGAAAGGTGCAAACCCAGCAGCATCACAGCTCTGCTGCTTTTATAAGCCAACGTTGTGGTTGCTCATGAGTAACTTCAAAGCTGTGCCCTTTTTTGATGACATAAACAAAACCAGCAGCAGCAGCCTTTCCATTATTTAAACAAGTCCTCAAATCCCTTGGCCCTCTTCCCTCTGCTTTTTTTTTTTTTTCCCCCTTTTTTAACAAATGCCAGTAGCCTTTTCTGTAGAAAAATGAGAATTGCCAGTGGCCAAACCAGCAGCTTTGTGCTTCTGGCCCGTGGCCTGGTGGGGTGTGAGGGCTGGCTGCAGCTCTGGAGGTGGCAGCTGCCTGCCCACGCTGGTTCTGGGCACCTCCCGTCGGCCGCAGCATCCGTGGCCACCGGGAGCCGCCGAGGCTGTGCCAGCTCCTTGCTCCGTGCCCAGCTTCCCAGGCCAGGATGGAACAGGAAATGGGGCAGAGGCTCTTCTTATCAGGGCTCCCTCCTCAGATGGAGCTGTGATTCTGGTGCCTTCTGTTCAAATATTAAACTGCACAACCTTGGAGAGCAGCCTGCTGCTGGGAGGGAGCTCTGCTGCCAGCTGGCCACCGAGGAGCAGCCAGGGACTCCTGGCAGCCCTGGCCCTGCTGAGGGGCAGCCAGGGGCAGGGGCATCCCCACAGGTGTGTGGGACTCCTGCTGACTGAGGCAGGACTCCTGGCAGCGCTGGAAGGAGCCTCCAAAACGCTCCTCGAGGAAACTCCACCTGGGGCTTGGCTCTGCTCAGGGCCAGGGAAGCTTCTGCCTTTGCAGGGTGGAAAACTCAGGGAGCAGCAGAGGGGGAAGGAGTGCTTGAAGGTATGAGGGGGCTGAGGGTGAGCATTTCCCAGGATGGGGAAGCCCAGGGTGGCCAGGAGAGCAGGCTGTGGCCACCGAGCCGCTGCTGCCTCTGGTTATCAGAGAATTCCAGAATGGTTTGGGTTGGAAGGGACATTAAAGCCCATCCCCTTCCACACCTTCCACTACCCCAGCTTGCTCCAAGCCCTGTCCAACCTGGCCTGAAACACTCCCAGGGATGGGGCAGTGTGAGCCATCAGCCACAGCTTCTCTGGGCACCCCGTGCCAGTGCAGCAAAATTAATTATTATTAATCACTCAGTTTGCAAAGTGGCCCATGGATAAGTCCTGATTTCCTCACCCATCCATCGCTCCCTCAGTGGCTCTGTGGCTCCCAGGCTGCCTGCCCAGCCATTCCAGCTTTCCCACTGCAGGCCCACAGGTGGGAGGAGGGATGGAGCAGGGCTCCCAGCTCAGCTGCACAATGGTTTGGACGGGCTGCTGCAGTGAGTGGCCCCACAACAAACACGTGTGCTGGGGGTTGTGTGACAGAGAGGAACAAAGTGAAGCCCAGCTGAATGCATTCCCACAGCTCAGCCCATCTTTCCAGGAAGCTTTTCCCTAACGCCACGTGAACACACACAAAGGGAGAAACAAAAGAAGGAGGAGGGCAGCAAAAAACCAAATGAGTTTCCCATTTTTACAATGTACAAAATGTCTTTAGAAAGGCTTTTTCTCAATTAGTGATTAAACACGAGGCTAGGCTTGCAGCAATGGAGGGAATTGGAGCTCCCAGGATGGATGATGGAAACTGCTCCCAGTCCACTTGTGTGATCTTGCCCTCCTCTGTGTCTCCTTGAATTTAAAATCATGTGTTTATGAGGGTAGAAACTCTTTGGCAACTTATTATTTTGCACTCGTAAATCCTTTTTCTCAGATCTCAGGGTAGTTTATAAACATGAATGAAGCCACAAACACTGGGGCAGGGCCTCTCCAATCATACTGGTCCAACAGGTGGGGAATCAGGAGCAGGGCTTGCCCAGGTTTGCACGGGAGAGGGCAGTTCCTTGAGATCTGGGGAATTTCCTTGAAGTCACACTTGGGCAGATTTGAAATCCATTAAAAAAAAAAAAAAAAGGTGAGATGAGGAAACTGGAATAAACATTTTCATAGGAATGCTGTTAGAATGGGAAATTTGGGTAAACTTCTCTGATGCAGCATTGATGGCAAATGGTACCAACAGAGTGTCACTGATCCTGGGACAGGGACACCCTGGCATTGCTGATCCTGGGGCAGGGACACCCTGGCATTGCAGATCCTGGGACAAGGACACCCTGGCATTGCTGATCCTGGGGCAGGGACACCCTGGCATTGCTGATCCTGGGACAGGGACACCCTGGCATTGCTGATCCTGGGACAGGGACACCCTGGCATTGCTGATCCTGGGGCAGGGACACCCTGGTGGTGCTGATCCTGGGGCAGGAACACCCTGGCATTACTGATCCTGGGGCAGGGACACCCTGGCATTGCTGATCCTGGGACAGGGACACCCTGGCATTGCTGATCCTGGGACAGGGACACCCTGGCATTGCTGATCCTGGCACAGGGACACCCTGGTGGTGCTGATCCTGGGGCAGGGACACCCTGGCATTGCTGATCCTGGGGCATCCTTGCATCCCATCTGGGTACCACGACACTGCTCTGTCCCCACACTTGAGGTACAAGAGGATCCTGCTGTGAGTGGCACACAGCTGGGAGCAAAGGGCTTTTCTGCTCCTCCTCACTTCCATGAGCCCCTTGGCAAGCGAGCCCTGGAGGAAGCAGGGTTCTCTAGCAAACACCCCAAAACTCAAGCGGCTCTTGGGGACAGGGAGCAGGACACAGGCTCCTGTGGCATCCTGCCGTGAGGCTGGCACTAGCCTGGTCCTTGCCACTGCCAAGGGGTGGGAAAAGGCAGGCACACGAATCCCAGGAGCAGCTCTTCCCTCGGAGTGCCACTCTCCAGAGCTGCCTCTGGATGTGTCTGCAAGCCCCGTGGCTCTTCGTGTGCCTCCACTGCTAAGCTCAGCAGAGACGCTGGAACTGGGGTGCAATTCCTTGTTTATCTCTCATTTGAAGTCCTCTAGATCAGGCAGAATCTGGGGGTTGGCACCATTTAGGAGAGGATTGGACCCATCGATTCCTCTCACTCCCACTCCACCCAGCTTAACCCCGGTCACCCGCGGGGGTTGATCTGTCACGCAGGCTGACGTGTCCCACAGCTTCCCGTTCTCCTCCTGACCTGCCCTGTGCTGGCTGGTTCTGTTCTTCGGGGGAGAACTGCAACCGGCCTGGCAGCACGGACCGGCCACGAGCTCTAATTTGGGATCAGCTGAGCGAGCCTCGTTCAAGGCACACGGGGCCCTGGGCGGCCCCGGCACGACTGGCGGGCGTAGCCGGCCTCCCTCCTCTCCCCTCCTGACCCCTGTGCAGGTGCTTGGCTGTTCCAGGGCTAATTAAAACCGTGCCATTTGCATATTCCAGACTGCTTGATAATTATCTCCTTCGAGGCACGCTACGTCTGGGCACTCACCGCGGCCTTGGGACGAGCGTCCCAAAAGAACGCGCGGCGCTGGGAAGCAGGAGGGCGTGGGGAAAACGGGATGTTATTTGGGGTATTATTTGGGATATTATTTGGGATATTATTTGGGATATTATTTGGGATATTTGGGATATTATTTGGGATATTTGGGATATTATTTGGGATATTATTTGGGATATTATTTGGGATATTATTTGGGATATTATTTGGGATATTTGGGATACTATTTGGGATATTATTTGGGATATTATTTGTGATATTATTTGGGATATTATTGGTGATATTATTTGGGCTAATTGGGATATTATTTGGGATATCATTTGGGATATTATTTGGGATATTTGGGATATTATTCGGGATATTATGTGGGCTGTGGGGGAGGTGGGGGCAGCCAGCGAGGTGCCGGCTCTGCAGAGAGAAGCGCTCCCCCGCCGTCTGGGCGCGGATAACGCGGCGTTCCGGCACTTTCCATTCACAGATAAATGCTCCCGCTGAAAGGCCGCGGCTCAGCGCAGGAAGCGGCTGATCCCCGCTTTGGCTTGTGCCGAAAACAATCGGGATGGCCCGCGGCCGCATTCCTGCCCGGCCGCATCCACCGCACCGGCGGCCAGGCGGGGCCCAAGGGACAGGGTTTGTCGGCAAAAGCTGGGTGAGGATCGGCTGCCGTGTGGGATGGGCAGCGGGATGGCCCGGCCCCGAGAAAATCCCTTCTCCCAGGCAAATTTCCTGCGGTACGGGAGCACCTCCCCACAGGCCAGGAGCTTGGGAGAGCATCTCCTGGGATCTGCGGGAGAGCATCTCCCGGGATCTGCGGGAGAGCATCTCCCGGGATCTGTGGGATCTGTTCTTTGACAACGAACTGCCAGGGCAGGGATGGATGGGACAGCGGGGAGAAATCCTTCCCTCTGAGGGTGGGGAGGCTGGGCACAGCCCTGGATCCCCAAAAGTGTCCCAGGCCGGGTTGGACAGGGCTTGGAGCAGCCTGGGACAGTGGAAGGTGTCCCTGCCATGGCGGGGCTGGCACAGGATGGGCTTTAAGGCTCCTTCCAACCCAGCCCTTCCTGGGATTTCTGTGATGCTTTCCAGAGTTCCCTACTGGAAAGAGGGAGTCAAGAGCCGTGGCCCAAGGAGCTGCAGCGCTCCCAAACACTTCCCAGTGTACAGGGAAATGTTGGATCTAAGGGTTGGCTCTTCTGGCTGCTCCAGAAGGAGCCACTCACCCTGCTGGCACCACCCTGCCCTGGCTGAGGCTGTTTTTTAGGAGATGCCAAGACTCCCAGGCAGTGTCCACACACCAGGTCTTTTGCCACTGGAATTACCTCTCTGCATTTGGGAGAATTCTGGATGTAGACACTGGGTGGGTGCTGTGCATGGAAGTGAGGAAAATCTAGGATCCACTTCCTCTGTGGCAGCTAATGTAAGGAAGAGGAATCCCGTCGTGTAACAAGAAGAAAATAAAGTGGGATTAGAAAAACAAATGCATTCCTGTCAACACCAACTTGCTTCCAATGGCCACGCGTGGAAAAGCGTTGGAGACGCTTCCACGAGGAAACTGGGGTGGCTGGAGTGACACAGCCAAAGGAAGCTGAGCAGTAATGAATCCAAGCTTTAAGCAGCGAGGGGATGCTCACTGAAGTGGCATCAGGCTGT
This sequence comes from Urocynchramus pylzowi, assembly GCA_013397555.1. Taxonomy (NCBI): domain Eukaryota; kingdom Metazoa; phylum Chordata; class Aves; order Passeriformes; family Fringillidae; genus Urocynchramus; species Urocynchramus pylzowi. The sequence continues at coordinate 253,308 of VZRH01003122.1, forward strand.
GTGTGCAGTGGAAGGAGTTATCAACACACCCCAGCCCTTCCATGCTCCTCTCTCCTGCAGGAATATCCCCACGGATGCAGAGCCTGAACAGCTGCTGAGCAGAGCTGGGAGACCCCAGCAGGCTCACACTTCAAAGGGTGGGGTTCTCACCAAACAGGAACCTCACAGCAGCTCCTCGCTCCCATCTTGGAGTGCTTTCCATGGAATCACTTTGGGCATTTCTCTCTTTCACCCTTTTTGGGGCTGTGTGACTCCCACGTGGAGAGAGCGGCGTAAAAACCAGGGAACAAATATTCCAGCAAACCACAAAGTAAACGAGAGGGCAGCTGGAGGAATCCTGAGGATCCAGCCAGACACAAAACAAAGCTGGAAGCCTGGACAAGCAGCTTCTGTGCACCAGGAAAAAGCTTCCTGGGAGCTTCCCGAGGGTTTCAAAGCACTTTGGGGAATATAAATTGTCCTTTCAAACAGCTGCTGCCGGGGCCGAGGCTGGAGATTAAATATTATGACAACATTTTGTAACAAAGAGACTGGGAAAGCTGAGTTGGCCCTGGATGTGGGGCAGGGCAGGGAGGAGGGGGGAGCAAGGATTTCCTACAAAGGATGTGGACACCGTGCAGGCAGCTGGGCCCCATGATGGTGACACAGCTGGGACACGGGGGCACAGACTGCTCAGGGAGAAAGAGATTCCCTGAGCCAGGGGCTGGAACAACAGCTTTGGAAACAGCTTCTTTTTATGCCATTTTGCTGCCCTCCTCTCCTGCTGCTTGCTTCTCCTGAAGGAGTAGTTTGTTCCTCCATGACTTGGGATAGCAGTGCCCTGATATTTTCTTTTCCCTTCCCCACTGTTGTTGTTGATTTCACCGTTTCCTGAGGGTTTTTCCTTTGGGAATTGTGCCGTGCCTTTGGCTGTGGTGTCACCCAGAGCAGGAGATCTGTAGGTGCTTCAGGACTGCACGTTCTCCACGACTGCCTGGACCTGGGAGGCTCAGACTCAGAGGAAGGCCCTTCCCAGTCCTTCCTTTCCAGCTGGTCTTGGATGCATTGTCCCACCATGTCAGGTAAAGAAGGGAGCAAAGCTCCAGGGAGACCAGTGTCATTTGATGTGAGGTGACATGGAAATGGAGGAGCCATCCCTTCCTTTCCACGCCCAGCTGCCGTGGCTGTTGCACTACGTGGGATGTGTGGGGTTAATAAAAGCCAAAACGTTGGAATTAATGTCTGGAATTAACCAGGATCCATGACAAATTCCCACTTCGGCCAGACAACATCAGTGTTTGGTGCCTTCCTGCACTAATGGCTTCATAATCCCTTTTTTAAGGCAATTAAACCAATTAATGCCGTTCTCGCTGTGATTCATGAAATGAAATTAGAAGTTTCGGTGCAATTAGTGAATTTAGACCTCGGGAAAGACTCTGCATTTTGCCCTAAAAATCTGGCAGGAGGTGACTGCCAGCAAAGGGTCGGGATGGCAAAGGGTGGCCGGGAATGCGAGGCAACTGTGCCCCCTGCAGACAGCCGGGATCCCTGGAAAAAATCCCTGGGAAAAAATCCCTGGGAAATGCAGAGCGCCTGGAAAACGGGAGGGGAATGGAAGAGCCAGGCAGGAGATCCGAGATCCACTCCTCGGACCTCCCCCACCTGCTCAGCCACAGCCCATCCATCTGAGCGCGTTCAGCTTAGAGGTCTCCTCCAACCTCGATCATCTGATTTTCAGAATCAAAAAATTTCAGAATCAAAAAAACTGGACAAAGAAGCTTTGATAACCCCGGGCCATCACAGCTGATTTAAAACCCAATGTTTCGAAGTACAAAATGTTAAAAAAATATGAACTGTTATCTTGAAAAACATTGGCCGCTACATTTTTGAAGGAAGATCAGTGTGTTCTTCAAATAAAATTTTAAATAACAATAATAATATTAATATTAATAATAATAATAATAATTTCGAATTATTCAAATGTAATAATAATTATTTTTAATAATAACAATATTGAATTATTCAAATGTAATAATAATAATTATTAATGATAATAATTTCGAATTATTTAAATGTAATTATTATTATCATTATTATTAATAATAATAATTTCGAATTATTCAAATGTATAATTCAATTTCTTTTCATTCCAATATAAGAATTAAAGCTCTGTATAAAAGATGCTAAAAAATACTTTTTTCACACATGCGAGTGAAACTTTGGTATTACAGCTGAGGAAAGGAATGTGGCCCCTGAAACTGGAGGTGAGTGGGCAGGGAAGTATCAGGAATCATGCGGGAAGCTCGGTGTCCCTGTGTGCCACCATCCCACCACAACCCCTTATCCCTCGTCTCCTCAGCCAGCTGTTAATTAGTGTCCTCTCTGCTGCTGGTTAATGATTCTCTCGTTCCTCGAGCTAATCAATCCCGTGCCCTGCTCCTGCTCGGGGTGAGGCAGTGTCCCGGGTGTGATCTCCCCCTTGCCGGAATTCCCTTTCTCCCAGCCACAGCCCATTTACCCGCAGCTGCTGAAATGGGTTTGCTGGTTTCCTCCTTGCCCCGGGGGCTCTGCCAGATTCCTCTGTGGCCCGGGAATCTCACATTCCCTGGATCCACTGCCAGGGGAAATCCTGAACAGGAATCCTGTATTCCCTGGATCCAGTGCCAGGGGAAATCCTGAGCAGGAATCCTGCATTCCCTGGATCCACTGCCAGGGGAAATCCTGAACAGGAATCCTGTATTCCCTGGATCCACTGCCAGGGGAAATCCTGATCAGGAATCCTGCATTCCCTGGATCCAGTACCAGGGGAAATCATTACTCCTGAACAGGAATCCTGCATTCCCTGGATCCACTGCCAGGGGAAATCCTGAACAGGAATCCTGCATTCCCTGGATCCACTACCAGGGGAAATCCAGGAATCCTGCATTCCCTGGATCCAGTGCCAGGGGAAATCCTGAGCAGGAATCCTGCATTCCCTGGATCCACTGCCAGGGGAAATCCTTGCTCATGACCGTTGCTAGCCTCACCTCCAGAGGAAATCCTG
>VZRH01003122.1:258280-276058 GCA_013397555.1 Urocynchramus pylzowi
CCACAGCCCCAAACCCCTCACACCAACAACAGAAAAGGAGCCCTGAAAGTCCCTAAAGTCCCATTTTTGCATTTTGGGGGAAAAATTCTTCCTGGCAAGGGTGCCCAGGCCTTGGCAGGGTCTGCCCAGGGAGGTTTGGAGTGCCCATCCCTGGAGGTGTCCCAGGAATTCTGGAGGTGGCACTGAGGGCTCTGGGCTGGGGACAGGGTGGGGATGGGCACAGCTGGCACTCCATGGACTGGGAGGGTTTTTCCACCCAAAATAATGCTGGGATTGCTCCTGAGGCTGTGGTGGGCCCAGGGCCCTGCAGCTCCAGGGTCCCTGGCTGCTCCTGGCACATCCTGGCTGGGCTGGGGGCTGTGGCAGGGAAAGGATCCCCGGGCCCCTCTCTCCCTGCCCCTCAGCAGCACCAGGGAATGGTTTGTGTCCCGTTTTGCTCTGATTCCTGGGACAGTTGAGAAGTTTCCCAGCATTTCCAGCGTGGCTGAGGTGTCTCTGTGCCTCCTGGCCTTGCTGGGTTTGCAGGGAGTCAGGGCATTGTGGCTGCTGGAAGATCTGCTGCTTTCCATCCCTTTGTGGGGCATTTCTCCCCAGTGGCTTCCCCTGCCCCACACGGGGCCCACGATGGGAGAGTTGGGGTGGCTGAGCAGGGCCAGGAGCTGGACTGGATGGTCCTTCTGGATCTTTTCCAGCTCAGGATGTGCTGTGATTCAGTGATTACAAAACCTGCCTGGGGTTGGGGTGAAGACGGTGACTCAGTTGTTTTGTTTTGTGTCCTGCCCTGACTCGTGCTTTCTTAAACTCGTGCTCGGTGTCACTTTTTTGTTACACAACGTCTGTTCTGAATGGCAGCGCTGAAAAAAGCAGTGAAATGAGCAAGACACCGGGCTCAGCTTTCTTGGTAGGATCCTAGGAAAGAGAAGAATTCAGCATTCCTGGGATTTTTGTCCCGGCCAAAATGGAAGAGATTGAGTGCTCTTGTTGCCACGTGATGTCTGTTTTGTTTGTAGTATAAGTTAAGCTGGTTTCTTATTTTGTTTATCACTTATTTATTATTTTACTTCGAATTTCAATTCCCCGGTGCAGTTTGCTTTTTGACCACACTCACATTTCATGTGGCTCAAACTGGTGTATTTGTTCAGGTGGATTTTTTTTTAAACTCTGCAGGATTTTTTAACAAACCTAAATGCCTCAAGGACTCCCAGGCTGCAGAACTTCAAAACTGGGACTTTGTTTGCTTCTAGTCTCTTAAACTTCACTCAGTGTATTTTTTCTTTAATATTTTAATATTAATTATTTATAATTTATTATTATCACTTATTAAAATTTAGCATGTACAACACAATAGGAATTTGAATTATTGTGGCGAAATCTTAGAGTTCCTTGCCAGGAAAACTTCATCATTAGAAGCTTTAAAAAAAAAATGAGTATTCTGTTGTAAATTAGACCATGCAGAATATCAGATTATCACATGTGGATGCTCTGGGGGCGTGCTGAGTTTGGAATTTTGGTGCCTTTTGTTGGCTGCAGCAGTGGGGCAGATCCAGCTGCCTCTTCATGCAGAGCTGCTCTTTCCTTGGAACACCTGTAGGGAAGAAGGAATTTCCTTTTCCTACCTAACCCACCCCTCAAGGGCTTCAACTTCTCTTACGTTTTATTTCTTTTTCTGTTTTCCTAGTATTTATTTTTCTAGTATTTATTATTATTTTTTGCTTTTCCCGTGCCCCAGCTGGGTTTGCTCCCGTGGTTCCAAGCCCACAGAGCTGAGCAGAGCCTTGGAATGTGCCTGGACACAGCTGCACATCACAGGACACCCCTCTGGAACTCTGGGGGAGTGGAATACTTCTGAAATACTTCTGTGCAGACAAGGGTTGATTTCATTGGACACAAACCTCCAAAACTTTTGGAGCCTCAGCATGTCCTGTGTGCATCCCTTCAGACCCACGTGCACTCGCTGTTTGCCCAGCTCTGCCCTTGCTCTTCATGACTTTCACCCCTGGAGCAGCCTCCTTCCCTCTGATGTTTGTTTTCCTGCCCCTCTCCAGGGCTGGGGAGGGCTCCAGGGGTTGGTGACGAGGGGATGGGGGCATTCCCTGCCCTGGGCATTCCCTGNCCCTGGGCATTCCCTGCCTGCCCTGTCCTGCCCTGGGCATTCCCTGCCTGCCCTGTCCTGCCCTGGGCATTCCCTGCCTGCCCTGTCCTGCCCTGGGCATTCCCTGCCTGCCCTGTCCTGCCCTGGGCATTCCCTGCCTGCTGCCCTGCCCTGGGCTGTCCCTGCCCTGCCCTGGGCATTCCCTGCCCTGCCCTGGCCATTCCCTGCCCTGGGCATTCCCTGCCTACCCACCCTGGCCATTCCCTGGTCCCTGGCTGGTGTGGGAAGTTTCCCTGTTTCATTCCAGGTTGAATTTGCCCTTTGGGGCTCCTTAACTTTGTCCTCCTGTGCCAGAACTGAGCATCCTCCTCCTCTTCCTCCTCCTCCTCCTGTTCCCAGCTGCTGAGCTTTCCAGNTATCATGCATAAATTAAAAGTTGATCACTTTCATCTTGGTGTTTCCAGGCTCTGGAATATAATCTGTTTATTCCAATGGGTNAGCTGCTGAGCTTTCCAGGAGAGTCTTTTCCAGGAGAATCTTTTCCATTTTGTTCCTTTTCCTACTTAATCCAGCCCCAAAGGCCTTACATTTCCCTTATGTCTTATTTCCTTTTTTATTTTCCTATAATTTATTTTTCTGTTATTTTTCTACTATATTGGCATTATTGACATTATTACCATTATTACCATTATTTATTTATTTAATGTTCCTTTCATTTCTCAATCCATAATAATTCTTCTCTTTAACATTTAATCTAAAATCTTACAAATATTTACATTTGAAGAAAAGCTAATTAGACTTTTTTTTTTTTTTTTTTCCTTGCTGTTGCTTGGCTGTTTCTTTTCTTCTTGAACTGGAGGGACAATATTTTCCAGTCTTTGATCTGGCTGCATAAAATTCCTAAATTCTGAGCCTGCATTTTTATGATGTTTCTTTCTCATTTTTTTGAGATTATTTTTGCTCTGCTCCCTCATCCTGCCTTGATTATTTTTTAATATACCACAACCTCACTGTTACTAGTTTTCTCTATATTATGAAATATATTTTATATAATAAACACAATTTTATAATTTAATATAATTTATATATCATGCATAAATTAAAAGTTGATCACTTTCATCTTGGTGTTTCCAGGCTCTGGAATATAATCTGTTTATTCCAATGGGTTTTTTTTGGGTTTTTTTGACAGACAAATGAAATTATTTCCTTTTCAGATTATTTGCCTCAATGAAACAAAGCACTCACTTTTCAAGCAAAAAACCTGCATTTTAAAAAGCCTTTTCAGTGAACTTGATTTATATTGCAAAAAGTTATTTTAATAATCTATTTTAATCCAATTTTTTAGGATGTAATTGAACCATGAGTTGGGACCATTGCAGGTCTGGCTGCTTTGTGTCTGCAGGTTCATCCTGGCTGTGATCTCTAATGAAATCCAAGCTGGAATTCTCTAATTAGGCTCTGCAAGGGAAGGGGTGTGGGATTAAACCTCTGCCTTTCATCCACGTCTTTCTGCTGTATCTCCTGGAAAGCAGCACTTGGAGTAGCCCTCCATTCCTTTTGTATTTACTTTTCACTGTGAAAAGTTCTTCCATTCTTTGTGTAAAATCTGAAATGCTTCTGTGCAGACCAGGGTTGATTTCAGTTCATGGGCAAAGGGACCAAGAAAATCTTGATTTTAGTGATGACAGGCACTAAAAACTAAACAAGCACTGCTTTAGCACAGAAACCTTCTGTGCTGGAAGTGCCTGAGCAGTGACTTTTTTGTGCTAAGTCACTGCTCAGTTTCTGTTTCTTGCATAGAAAGTGACACAGGTGGAGAAACAATGTTGTATTTTAGTATATTTCTGGGTTTTTAACCCAGATCTTCCTTGGCGAGTCTGTCCCAAAGGAATTCAGGGCTGAAATAACAAAATGTTTTGGGAGTTTGAAGGTCCTGAGGTGGAGCTGGGCTTGGGAAGGATGGGAACGGGGGGGCTTGGAGCATTGCCACTCCTTGCCTGATCCAAAGTGGGTTATTCCCTCCTTTTTTGGTCTTATTTCAGTGTTTTGCCCATCCCTTCTTGTGAAGAAAGGGAAAAGAAATAATGCAGTAATAATGCAATGGACCTGGCTAGAGGGCTGGAAAGGCTGGGATAGCTGGGAATGCTCCCCTGGAGAAGGGAAGGCTCCAGGGAGAGCTCAGAGCCCCTGGCGGGGCCGGAAGGGGCTCCAGGAGAGCTGCAGAGGGACTGGGGACAAGGGATGGAGGGACAGGACCCAGGGAATGGCTCCCACTGCCAGAGGGCAGGGATGGGTGGGAGATTGGGAATGGGGAATTCCTGGCTGGGCTGGGATTGCCAGAGCAGCTGGGGCTGCCCTGGATCCCTGGCAGTGCCCAAGGCCAGGCTGGAGCAGCTGGGACAGTGGGGAAGGTGCCATGGCAGGGATGGGTGGGATTCAGGTGCTTCCCACTGAGGGATTCCAGACATTCAGGATTTGGCTGTTGTGTGGTGCAGGGATGATCCTGGCAATTTTCCCTCAGTGCAAAGCATTCCCTCAGAGCAGCAAACAATTCCCAGCCCCTTCCCAGCTGCTCCTGGGAGTGCTCTCCCCTCTCCTGGGCTGGCAGCGTTCCCTGGAGCCTCACAGCAGCTCAGGGAGCTCACCCAGGGAAAAGCCACTCCTTGCACTTGGAGTTCTTTATCAAAGCACCCCAAGCAGCACATTTTGCTTTTATCATTATTTCCATAAAAGACAGCTCAGGTCTAATGTTCTTTCATTAATTGGAGGGCTGCAGAGGACAAGTCATTCCATGTTTTTAAAGGTTACATTCCCTCTGTGCTGAAAAAATCCTGGAAAATGCATCCTCCCACATCTGCTTCTGCTCTGTCTCAGCATCTGTGAGGGAGTTATCCTTCAGAATTGTTCCTGAATTTAGGGAAGGAGAACAGCAGCTGCTGCTCAGTTTGTCATGCTGGCAGGGAGGGAAACTTGCAGATCCCTGAGAGTTTGGGAAGGACAGAGTTGGGGTCCCAGGGCTGCTCCCGGGACAGGCTGGGTCCAGGGGAGGGCCTTGGCTCAGGACAAGGCCTGGGAGCTGGGAGGGAGCAGCACTGAGCGTGGGGTGCTGGGGGCTGAGCTTGTTTTGGGGTGGGGACAGCGTGGGGTGAGGGGTCACAGGGAGAAAAGGAGCTCAGGGGGGCCTTGTGGCTCTGCACAGCTCCTGCCAGGAGGGGACAGCCAGGGGACTGGGGATCATCCCAGGGAGCAGGGACAGGAGGAGAGGGAACAGCCTCAGGCTGGCCCAGGGGAGCTCAGGGTGGGCACAGCAGGAATTTCCCCATGGAAAGGGTGCCCAGGCCTTGGCAGGGGCTGCCCAGGGAGGTTTGGAGTGCCCATCCCTGGAGGTGTCCCAGGAATTCTGGAGGTGGCACTGAGGGCTCTGGGCTGGGGACAGGGTGGGGATGGGCACAGCTGGGACTCCATGGGCTGGGAGGGCTTTTCCACCCAAAATAATTCCATAATTCTGAGGTGAAAACTTCCTGCTGAAGCCTGTACACATCAAACCTTCCTGTTGGCATGGGAGAGTTGGGATTATTTCTGCCATGGCAGGAAAAGCTGGTCGTGATTTCCACTCAGGGCTCAGGGAAATTTCAGTGAATCCTTGGGAAGTACTTCAGGACATCCTTGGAAATCTCTTCAGTAATTAGGGATTGTATATCCAGGGAATCTGCAGCTTCCTGAGGCTGATTTCACTTGATTTTCCTTTTTTTTTTTTTTTATGTGTTAAAATTGCAGGCACTCATTTATTTTCAAGAAGGTTTGTGGTTTCAAAATAATATTAACTTCCTTGAAGTAAATATTCCAGTTTGTGAAGATAAATTATGGCCAAAATTCTAAATTTCCTTTTTTTTTACATCTGTAACAAAAGGGATTTGGGACATTGGTGGGTGCTGTGTTTGTGTTCCCTTTTGGAAATCTTTCTGCTGAGCAACCAAAATAAAATTGAGTTTAGCTGGTTAAAACTCAATCTTGACACAGCAAATGCAATAAGATATTTAATTTGCTCTTTATTAACCTGAACTGCCATATTTACATGGGATTTAAATAAGCTGGCTAATAAAAACTTAAAAGCACAAATAAATACCATTAAGCCTTGTTAATTAATCTGTAGAATGAGTGGAACAAGATGTGCTTTAAGGTCCCTTCCAACCCAAATCATTCCATGAATCCATGAAATATTAAGTAGGGATACATTCTATTGATGAAATCTGAACTGAATAAATAATTCACTTAATAAATCTTCTTTTTCTTTCCAGAAAAAGCTACAAATGAATACAACACCAGTGAGGACTGGGGGCTTATCATGGATATTTGTGACAAAGTTGGAAGCACTCCCAATGGGTGAGCTGGGCCTCAGCATTCCAGGGAATTCTGTGCTGCTGGCAGGAAGAAAATGGCACAGAGAGCACAGCTCAAAATGCTCAACCTCCCAGATCCATGGAGCTGCCTTGGAAATCCTTGGAGAGAAACATTCCAGGAGGATTTTGAGCAGAGCAATTTCCATGTGCTGAGCACATTCCAGGTTTTTCTTGGAGTTTTGCACAGCACACCCGAGTTATTCATATTTAATGATCTGGCATAAATTTGGGGAAGTGGCTGTGCCAGGAGGAGAAAGTGAAATCATTTCTGTGCAGAAAAACACCTGGCAAGGACCAGGGGCTTTTTATGATATTTGTCTGTGTTTGGTTGTTAGGAAAAATTGGAGAGAAAAGGGAAAAAATAGGGATCAAAGCACAAATCACTTGGAATCAGCTTAGCCTGAGTAGAACATACATGGAATTTCAGTGATTCTGTAGTGGCCAAAAATATTTGCTGAATTTTTGAGTGATAACATCTTTTAAATTTGGGATTAATCCTCAATTAGTGCATAGGCAGAATTCTTAAGTAATTCAGAATTTTTAGCAGTTCTATTTAACATTAAAATTGGGGGTTTTTTTGTTGGTTTGGTTTTGATTACCTGCCACAAGGTAAAACAGCAAATCTGTTCAGTCTGGGAATCTTTAGTCCTGAAGGGAAAAAAAAAATGTCCTTTGAGTCCTTTATTAAAAATCAAATTTTTTAGAGCCACAAGACTTCTGTAGAGGGAAATGTTTTAAACTTGGTTTTGGAGGAAGGAATGTTGTAAAAAATTCTGTGATTTTTAAAAAATTACATATGCAGAAATAGAAGCATATAAAATGCATAATTAAATCTAAATCTATATTTGTATAGAAAATAAAATCCCAAATTCTGAATTTTAAATGCCACTATTGCTAGCATATTTTAATTCAATTTTTGTGTCATTTTCTTCCCTTCTGCCCTTGAAAATAATGAAGATTATTGCCTACCCTGAATAAAAATACAACTTAAAACAACTGAGTTGACTTAGTTGGATAGCTTGTACATGAAATAAGATGAAAATATTAGGACTAAAAGCGTACTTTTCTGGCACAGAGGCTTTTCTGTGCTTGGCTAATCCAGCAGCTCAAGTATCTGCCAGTGATATTATTTTTTAAATGCTGCATCAGCTTTTTTTTTTTAGGATTTCATGTTTTTAAATGTTCCAAATATCAGTGTTAATGAAGCCTTTGATGTGCCTGAGCTGCTGCCAGCCATTAATGCTCATTTAAAGTGTGGAAACCCCTCAGCAGAAGCATTTAAAATGCTATTTATTATTCTCCACTCACCTCAGACTTGTGCTGAAACAAATTATGAAAACCTTTGTGTCCTCAGGCTGTGGGAAAGGGGATCCAAGAACTGGGAATTAAATCCCCTAAAATACCCATTTGTTGAATCCTCTCTTTTTCTGGGGACATTTCTTTCATTGTCTGGCCCAAACCATGCAATTGCTTCCTTCCTGGCCTGGCAGCAGTTTTTGGGAATGGATCTGGAATGCCAGGGGGAAAAAGGGAATTTCTGCCAATCCAACACCCAGCTGAGGACAGACAGACTGGTCAGTGGGTACAGCTCTGCCCAGCCCTGGGAGGTTCAGGTTTGGTGACATTTTTGTTCAATAAGCTCAGGTTTGGTGACATTTTTGCTCAATAAGTTCTGGTTTGGTGACATTTTTGCTCAGTAGGTTCAGGTTTGGTGCCATTTTTGTTCAACAGGCTCAGGTTTGGTGCCATTTTCATTCAATAGGCTCAGGTTTGGTGCCATTTTCATTCAATAGGCTCAGGTTTGGTGACATTTTCATTCAATAAGCTCAGGTTTGGTGACATTTTTTCTCAGTAGGCTCAGGTTTGGTGCCATTTTTGTTCATTAAGCTCAGGTTTGGTGACATTTTCATTCAATAAGCTCAGGTTTGGTGCCATTTTTGCTCAATAAGCTCAGGTTTGGTGCCATTTTTGCTCAATAAGCTCAGGTTTGGTGCCATTTTCATTCAGTAAACTCAGGTTTGGTGCCATTTTCATTCAATAAGCTCAGGTTTGGTGACATTTTTACTCAGTAGGCTCAGGTTTGGTGCCATTTTTGTTCATTAAGCTCAGGTTTGGTGACATTTTCATTCAATAAGCTCAGGTTTGGTGCCATTTTTGCTCAATAAGCTCAGGTTTGGTGCCATTTTTGCTCAATAAGCTCAGGTTTGGTGCCATTTTCATTCAGTAAACTCAGGTTTGGTGCCATTTTCATTCAATAAGCTCAGGTTTGGTGACATTTTTACTCAGTAGGCTCAGGTTTGGTGCCATTTTTGTTCATTAAGCTCAGGTTTGGTGACATTTTCATTCAATNATGTCTTGATTAACCTCAGTAAATTAGTGTCTGTGCTGAATTTACCTTCTGTTTTGTATTATTTGCACTCTTTTTTTATTTGCACTTTTTTCCTTATTTTAGATTATTTCCACTCTTTTATTTTCACTTTTTTAAATTTTGGATTTTTTGCAACCTTTTTTTTATTTCCACTTTTTTTCTTTATATTAGATTATTTGCACTTTTAAAAATTTTGAATTATTTGCACTTTTTTTTTTATTTCCACTTTTTTTCTTTATATTAGATTATTTGCACTTTTAAAAATTTTGAATTATTTGCACTTTTTTTTTTATTTCCACTTTTTTTCTTTATATTGGATTAATTGCATTTTTTTTAATTTGCACTTTTTCTTATTTTGTATTATTTGCACTCTTGTTTTATTTGCACTTTTTTCCCCCTGCATTTTCCCAATTGTCTTTCTGCTGTCAGCTTTTAGGAGCCTGTGTGTCAAACTGTGGGAAAATATTCCACTTGGAAGTGTGTTCCCGGGATTTTGCCACTGAAGCTCGAGCTATAATAAACAAGGTAATTGTTTTGGAACCTGCAGTCCTGGGGCAAGATTATTTTGGTAACTTCTCAAATCCATGTTGGACTTCATGCACATTTTCTAGTTTTGTGCTGTGTTTTCACTGAAATTTGTGTCATTTTTACTCTGAAAAAATAATCTGTTAAGGAGCTGACAGCTGATAATCCTTCACATTTTTACAAAATTTCATGAGCAATTTTAATTCAAGTCTGTGTTCCTGAGCTCCATTAATTTGATCATGATAAGTGCAGCTTTTCTTGAGGAGAGTTTTTATTAGGCTTGAAGGAAATTCCTGGGCTGAAGTGAAAGGGAAAATTATGAGGAAGTGAAATGACATTTGTACAAGGAAAAGGACAAAGTTACAGACAATCCTTTTTAGTTTTTTTAGAGATTCTGGGAATGTTGAATGAGAAAACAGCCAAGAAAAGGAGACTGAAATGGTTGGGGTCATGCAGCTGCTGGGATCTAAATCTGGATGTGAGGAGTTGAATAAGCAGGAGCAGCTTTTCCCTAATTACTGCTCCAGTTGGAGACAAAACTGGTTAATGGGTTAAAAAGGAGTTTTCAGATCCCTGCAATCATCAGAGGCTGAGCAAAGCAATTAAGGAAAGTAATAAAATTGCTGGGAAGCAAAATGAGTTCACAGCTCTTGTGTTTCTGGCTTTTGTGGGAAAATAGGTCTGCAAGTGCTGCCTGTGTTCCCATTAGGGCCCATCCTGGGGCTCACACTGACCTTCAGCACCCAGGGGTGGGCAGGGATCCTGGGGATCCCACCCAGGGATGGGCAGGAGCCCTGGGACCCTGGGATCCCACCCAGGGGTGGGCAGGGATCCTGGGGATCCCACCCAGGGATGGGCAGGAGCCCTGGGATCCCACCCAGAGGTGGGCAGGGATCCTGGGGATCCCACCCAGGGGTGGGCAGGAGCCCTGGGGATCCCACCCAGGGATGGGCAGGGATCCTGGGGATCCCACCCAGGGGTGGGCAGGAGCTCTGGGGATCCCACCCAGGGGTGGGTTCTGGAGCACAGTTTCTGTGTTCTTGGGAAATGCTGACCCTTTATCCCCAGCCCTGGCCCCCTGGAGGAATAATGAATAAAATTGGGCTTTTCCCCTCTTCTCAGAGGGAAAATGAGTTCAGCCAAGTGTGACAAATATCTTTGTGCTGCTCCTGAGCCCAGCAAACTTTGTGTTTAAATGAAATGCAGCTTGGAGCCCAAACCTGGCAGTGCCCTCCCTGCTCAGCCCATGCTGGGCTCACAGCCCTGAGTGGGATCTGGTTCCTTGGGTTGGGAATCTTGTCCCAGTGCCAGGATCTGGGGGAGCCACAGGAATTCCAGGCAGAGCATGAATTGATCTTGGTTTGCCCCCACTCCAAGCAAATCATCTTCCTTTGCCAAGCTGTCCCTGCAGCTCTGCTCCCAGTTTGGGAATAGAAGCTGTCCCTAAGGATTGTCCCCAGGGATAATTCCTTTTTGTGGGAGAAGCTGGTTCAAGGAGACACAGATCAGGTTTTTGTGAGGGTCTCTCAGCTGGGACAAAGCTGGGGAAAGATTTCTTGGAGGGAAGGATTTCTTGGAGGATTTCTTGTAGGGAAAGACAGTGGCTTATATCAGACCAGTTGATGTGGTTGGGAAGTGGAAAACAAGACTCTTGAGAAGGAATGAAGAGAAAATTGAGGTTAAATGGAGGGTGAGTAACACAGAGAGGCAGAAATTTGGGATAAGTGTGGTAGGCAACCTGAATCTCTCCAGAATTAGTGCTCCAGGAGCTCAGCATGTTCTCTGGAATACCAGATCAGGGTGTAAAAGTTCAGATGTTCTACACTCTGCTCCCTGAATCTTCTCAATCTACACAGTTATTAACAATTAAGTGTATTTATAGTAAAATGGGTTTGGTAGCAATTTTGGTAACAGCTCCTTCTGTTCATTTTGAGGCTCAAACATCCTTTTTATCCAATCTTGTCTTCCAGGCTCACCCAAAAGTGAGTGAAAAGCTAAAAACCCTCATGGTGGAGTGGTCAGAAGAATTCCAGAAAGACCCACAATGTAGTTTAATATCTGCTACCATCAAGTCCCTGAAGGAAGAAGGGGTCACTTTTCCTGCAGCAGGATCCCAGGTGAGAGCTGCTTTGGGACAGTGATGGATCCCAAGCTCTGGTGTCCTTTCCCAAATCCCCTTTTCCTGCTTGTGCCATTTCCTGTCCATGTCAGGAGTTGTCCTGGGTTTGGAGTGGTTTATTTTTCACTTCTGGTGGTTTATTGTCCCAATCTGACAGCAGAAATGATGCCAGGTGGTTTTTTCCTGACTTCTGTTATTGATGCCTCTAAATATTTCCACGTTATTCAATCCTGCAAATTAAAATTATGACTTCTATTACAATTTCCTCACACAAAGTTTACTTCCCTCTATATGAAACACAGAGTTTTTTTAACTTTTACAAACACTGTGAGTTTTTTAACTTTTACAATCCCTCCTTCCTCCACAAAGATGTTTTCACTTCTAAATCTGATCTATGTGTAAAACATATGGCAGGAACATGGAAGAGTTGAGCACTGGCACCCAATTCCAGTCCTGGTGGGAATGAAAACTCCAGGAATGATTTCACTGTGCTGCTGGGGAGAATTGCAGGATTGAAGTCAGCAGCTCCCAACTGGAGCATGTTCTCTCATGAAGGGAGGATAAAGGTGCAAAGAGTCACTTAAATGAGTACTCTCACTGTCATAAACATGACTAAAAGAATTATTTCAATAAAATCAGCTATTTCAATTAAATCTCATTATTTATTTTACTTTTTTTCCCTGCTGAAAACAGAAGCCAACCTGAAGAGTGGTGATTTTCATTTCTAGGAGAACACCTGGATTCCACCTGATCAGGAACAACTCAATGCTAATTTTTTTAAATACCAAATGATGGAGATTTCATTGTCATTTGTCCCTCTGTTGTTCCCACCTTTGCAGGCTTCCAGCAGTGCTGCTAAGAATGGCTCCTCATCCAGTAAATCCAAAGAAGATGAGGATATAGCCAAAGGTGAGTTGCTGTCTCAGCCTTGGGTTGGACTCCAGAAGTTTTGTTAAGAAACAGGGAAATGGGAATTTGGGCTCTTTCCTGCTGCACAGAATTGAAACCAAGGCCACAGTGGGTTGGGAATTGTGGCATTCCAGGTGTTTCCCTCATCCATGGGGATTTGGGGTAAGACACATTCCTCCCCATCACAGAGCATTTTAAACATTAACTTCCAGTACTACAGAAGCAGATACAGACCTTGTTTAAATAAAGCAATAAATCCTGTTTTTGTTAATTCAGGAAATCAACCTGCTTTGTCTCCAGGGACAAACCCCTCAAACCTGTTCTTTCCTCTCTGCCCCACCTGCAGCTATTGAGTTGTCTTTGCAAGAGCAGAAGCAGCAGCAAATGGAGACCAAATCCTTGTACCCACCTGCAGAAATGCCCCACAACCCCCAGAGCCTGAGGAAGGTGCGAGCTCTGTATGACTTTGAAGCTGTCGAGGACAATGAGCTCACCTTTAAAAGTGGAGAAATTATTTTTGTTTTGGATGACAGGTACAATACACTCAGGTGGAGCTGACTTTGTTCCACCACTCTTGTTTTCTCAGGGTAGCACATTTTTCCTCTGATGCTTTTCCCCCACCTCCCCCCCAGAATTGCAATTGTCACTCTGCCCTCCCTCACATCCCTTTCTCTTCCTTTTATCTTTCCAAATTCCTAGTTTCTGACCTCAAAACATTTTTAGTGCAGGGGGAACCTCTAGTATTTCATCCAATTTGCAGTTTTGAAGATAAATCTTAGTTGGTAGTCTGACATAAGAAAATGCACTGGCATCACATTCCATCTGCTTCCAGCAGCTGTTGAACCTCTGGCTATCAAGAATCAGATTTGCCAAGAATAAAACTGGTTAAAAACAGCTAAAATAATGATTGTTGTTAACACCTCTAGGATATATGCAGCTTTAAAGGGCTGGCAAGTAATCAATGTAAAGATTTGATGGATTGTGTTCAATTTTCAGTGATCTCCTGATTCCTCTTCCTCCCTTCCCTTCCCTGTGCCCCAGCTCCTGTTTGGCTTTGTGCTAATCCCTGCAAGTTCTCTTTTAAATGTCACAGGGTTTTGGTAAAAAACCCACCAAATATGTCTGTGTACCTCAGGTTTTCAGTAAAAACCCCAAATATGTCCGTGGCTCTGTTCACCCCAGAGTTGTGTAACCCTTCTTTATCTCCCCAGTGATGCCAACTGGTGGAAGGGGGAGAACCACAGAGGAGTGGGGCTGTTCCCATCCAATTTCGTCACCTCTGACTTGACTGTGGAGCCTGAGGCAGGTGAGTTACCTGCTGAAGTGATGGATGGATCATTTCACAAAGGCTGCTTGGTGCTGCAATCCTAATTAGCCCAGCAGCAAAATAATTTCCTTTATCAGCCCCGGGAAAGAATTGAGAGACATCCTGCCCTTGTTTCAAACAATCAAGCACAGATCATTCCATAACTCCCTTTAATTTCTGCCTCTGTTTCTCTTTTAAGTTATTACCATTTTCTGTGACAGAAATTTGGTTCGATTCACCATAATTCCTTGTCAGCAACATATTTACAAATCCAGCAAATTGCCATTTCAAATGTCACAGTGTCTTTTCACACAGAAAAATAACAAGGAGCAAATGTTTGTTTGAAGTTATCACAGCAACAGAGAGAAAAGAAACTCATCTCTGTTCTTCCAGCAGCTGTGGATAAAATCTCTGCTCCTGAGGACACTGCAGAAGAAATTAAGAAAGCAGAACCTGAGCCAGTTTATATTGATGAGGTATGAAGCCACTTTAAAATGAAATATTGCTGGGCTTTTTGCATTCTTTCGGTGCTGAATGTTGGCAGATGATTCTTTGTCTATAAAGAACTTTTATTTGAATATTAAACCAATCTTGGCATGGCTGAGAAATCAGAGTTCTTCATCTTGGCTTCCCCTTTCAGGACAAGATGGATAAAACACTGCAGGTGCTTCAGAGCATAGATCCCACGGATTTAAAGCTTGATTCTCCAGATCTTCTCGACTCAGAAGGTACTTGCAGCACTAAATGAGCTCTTTTTTTGTGACTTCTTCTCACAATTACCTTTTGTGGATTGAGCTGGGAGTTCTTTGTGTTTATTTTAAGCTTAGGGGAGCTGTGCTCTGTACTAACAGTGCTGGAGAACACTTATTTCACCGTGGGAGTGTGGGGCTCTGGGGATAATTTGAATTTTTTTAATAGTTCCAAGCCAGCACCACGTTTAGCAGAGTCATTTGCATAACTCCCAGCTCTGTAAAATGCCTGAGCTTTGCAAGATCCATCTACCAATCCCAACCCTGAAATAAATAAGAAATTAATTTTACTGTAGTTGGATAAAATATTTTTGGCTGCATTTAAACATTTAATTGTGCAAGACATCAACTGCCTCAACGCTTTGTCTTCACAGATATCTGCCAGCAGATGGGTCCAATGATAGATGAAAAACTAGAAGAGATAGATAGGTGAGCACAATTTATTCACTGATTTCCTTCAAATTGGGCAGGAAATATAATTATGTTTTTTTGGTACTTTCATCTCCTAAGCTAGAAAACCTTGCAAGAAAAATTTAACAACTTTGCCATTATTTTTTAATTCTGAAATGTCAAGTTCTGAGTGTGTGCACTGAGATTTGATTGCTGCTCTCCCAGAATTCCCTGCACAGGTCACAGATGCTTTTTACTTTGGCATTTTGTGACTGCAGCCTTCTCCAGCCTGTCCAGAGGTTGGAATTTTCAGTCTGATGCTGATTATTCCAGGTTTTCCTCACCTCTGCCTCCTCAGGTTTGGCTGCTCAGTACCTGAAGGAGCTGATCAGGGACATGGAGAGGGACTGGGGACAAGGGAGGGAGGGACAGGACCCAGGGAATGGCTCCCACTGCCAGAGGGCAGGGATGGGTGGGAGATTGGGAATGGGGAATTCCTGGCTGGGCTGGGATTGCCAGAGCAGCTGGGGCTGCCCTGGATCCCTGGCAGTGCCCAAGGCCAGGCTGGACAGCTGGGACAGTGGGAGGTGCCATGGCAGAAGGTTGGAATGGAATCTTGTAAGGTCCCTGCCAACCCAAACCATTCCATGATGCTGTGACTCCTGGGGATATGTGAGGGTGAGAAGAGCAGGGAATTCCACCTGGGAATTGCTGGTTTGGTGCCAGCAGTGGTTGTGCAGCTCTTGGATTTTCCTTCCAGTCACACAACAGCAACTTTTCAATATTAATGGATTATAAAATGACCTTTTACCTTTGAGGGGCTTATTTTTCTTGCATATTTAATGCAGCACTGTTCTTTCCTGCCCATCTAAGATGTCCCAGCAGCTCAGTGCCCTCTCCATTTGTTTTGGAACAGGAAACATTCCGAGTTATCCGAGCTGAACGTGAAGGTTCTGGAAGCTCTGGAGCTCTACAACAAACTGATGAATGAGAGCCCCATGTACTCAGCCTACTCCAAACTCCAGCACCCTGCACAGTTCCCACCCACCTCCTCTGGAGTCTCTGTACAGGTCAGTATCCCTGGGACCTGGAAATTCCCTGGGACCTGGAAATTCCCTGCTACTTATCCCTGGTTTAAAAAAATCACAGCAGAAA
This sequence comes from Urocynchramus pylzowi, assembly GCA_013397555.1. Lineage (NCBI taxonomy): Eukaryota > Metazoa > Chordata > Aves > Passeriformes > Fringillidae > Urocynchramus > Urocynchramus pylzowi. Next base: position 274,294 of record VZRH01003122.1, read on the forward strand.
CCAAAGGGAGCCCACGAGCAATCTGACATTGCCTTTGCAAGAAATTGGGATTTATGCACTAGAACAGAAGGTTTTGCTTGGCCACTGTTGAAAATTCCAAAAGATCCCTTCCATAATTCATTTCTTGCAGTTGGGATTGGGTGTTGCAGCAGCCTGGTGGATATTCTTGCTGTGAGTCATGTCAATCTCCAAGTAAAATGTTCCCTTCTTATCTAATAGTGGGGATGGGAAGGAACTGGAATATCAGTGTATTAATCCCAAGTGTATTTTTTGCTAAATATAGAAACACTCTGCTTTTAGCTCCTTTTGCCCTTAGAAAAATGAACATTTTGTATCAGTTCTAAACACGTTGTATTTGTGCTCCAAACTGTTTTACACTGTTCCTAATGATGGCTTAAGGAATAGACATGGAGGGGAAGGAGAGATTTTCAAAAAGCACAGAATGAGGGTTTTTACTTGAAGTGAATTTTACTTTCATGTTAATTGTTCAGTGAGAAAAGAATAGTTGCCATAGCAACTGCTAGATCTGAAAATATGTCAGTTAAAAGTAATTCTGTGTCCTTAACTCCAGTAACGATGGAAAATTCATTATATTTGGAGGTTACAAATTAATTTAAGCCAAAAGGCAACTGGAGTTTGCTGTTTCCTCCCAAGGTGGTGCCTGGAAATGCAGGATGATGCTGGGCTTTATGTGGGACAAACCTGTTTATCCCAAATCCAACCCCCACCAGCAGCTCCAGCCCGTGCCACCTGAATTTGGAGGCAATCTTGCATTATTTAAACCAGAATTGGAAGAAACTGCAGGTTTTGTTTCCAGCTGTAAAATATTCTGGTGGGTTCACTCCAAAATGTGCTAAGCACCAAATCTCCTGGCTTTGATTTGATTTGCAGTCGTATCCTGTGCAGCCTCCCAGTGGGAATTACATGATGCAGGGCGTGTCCATGTCCCCAGGGTACAGCCTGGCCCCGGAGCAGGTGGGCCAGGTGAGGTCTCTGCCTCAGAGCATCAACTCTGCAGCCACTCAGCCACCTCCAGCTGCTTATTTAAGGTATGGATCCAGCAAATTCTTCTTCCTGGGGGGGATTTTGCCACTTTGCACATTCTCGTGGCATTTACATTTAGTGACACGTCATTTTTGAGAGGAAAATACCAATTTTACTAAACCAGGGAGCAATGAGAGCATTATTCTGGGTAAAACTGATCCTGCACAAGGAGCTTTCCCAGGAGGGTTTTAAGAGAGGAAGGTTGAAGAGGAACCTCTTACCTTGGCTTTAAGCACCCAGTACCAAAGTTTAAAAATTAAATAGCAGGAGTAAGTTAAAAAGCAAGAGTAAGTTAAAAAGCGAGAGTAAGTTAAAAAGCAAAAGTTAAAAAGAGTAAAAGTTATGTAGTAGAGTTACTGAGCTGCTGGAAGAATTTTGAGGGTGAAAACATTTTTCCTGCAAAACCCATAAAAAACTGCCACGTTAGAGGCATGAAAAGTATGGAATTCCTGGGAAACTCTGTTTATTACCATGGAGGAGTAACAGGAGGGAAAGTGCAAGGCCAGAGCTGATTCAAGTTGAGAGTGTGCATGTAAAAAACTGTATTTCTGCCGCCAGCAAAACATGAAATTCCTTCCAAAATGACAATTTTGGGCAAATGTACGTGTTTTGGAGGCTCCCAGCTTGTTTTGGGAGTGCCCGTTGATGCCGGGCTGGCCCCGGGCTGGCCCCGGGCTGGCCCCGGGCTGGCCCCGAGCTGGCCCCGGGCTGGCCCCGGGCT
>VZRH01003122.1:281246-313771 GCA_013397555.1 Urocynchramus pylzowi
CCCCGTGCGGAGCGCGGCGGTGCCGCTCCCGGGGATGCTCCGGCTCCGGCTCCGGCTCCGGCTCCGCTCGAGTTGCGAGCGCCGCGGAGTTGGGGGCTGGAGCGGCCCCGCAGCCCGCATGCGGCCGCGGCTCAGCCCGGTAAAGGCTCGGATCGCCCTCGCCCCGGGCTCCCGGCGGCGGCTGCCCCGCTGGGCATTTCCTCGTTATGCCCTGGGACACCGGGAGGTGCACTTGGCGTAGGGAATGGAAGCCGAGGTTTTAGTCATCTCCCGACTTTAGGATTTCTGGGGGGAGAAATGCTTTTAAGTGTGTCGTGAGCATCGGCATCCGAGGTTGGGGCTGCTCAGAGCTGGCTGCACAGCAGCCCCGTGCACTGCAGGAGCACCGGTAGCCATCAGCGTGGAACCTCCTGCTAACACTCCCCTTTTCCTTCCCCACCACCCTTTTCCTTCCCCGCTCCCCTTTTCCATCCTTTTTCCCAGTCTCCCACTCCTGCCTGCCAGCTGTCCCTGCTCAGACACAGACTGACATCCCGAGTCCCCTGAAGCATCACCCTCACCTAAGAAACGCTGTTTGCAGTAAATATTATCAATTTCGTTCCAAGTACAGCATTCCCCAGAGCATGAACCCCCATCCCAGATTCCTCAGGGACTCCAGCAGGACCTGAAGGAGGCTCAGGGGAAGCGGAGCTGGGCCCTTGGCGGATCCAGGGACGCTTGCCACGCACGGCAGCGTGTCGTGCTCAGGCCGTGGAGGTTGCTCTGTCACAGAAGGGGATTTCAATAAGCCAGGGGGGTTTCGTTTTGCCTGGTGGCACCTCCTTGTCACGGCCCCAGCCCCGAGCAGCCGTGCGGGGCTGGCAGTCCCCGTTTCCAGAGTGACATGCGAGAGTCTCGGGAGGAGCCTGACGTTCAGGGTGATCTGAGCCGCGGAGACTGGAGTTGAAACAAGGATAGATGAGCAGAAAGGCACTTTTGGGTTATGCTGGAGGGTTGTGGCAGCCGAGGAGAGGCTGCCGTGGGTGCTCCTGGGAGATGTCCTGGAGCAGCTCTCAGCCTGGCAGGGAGCTGCTGCCAGAGGTGGATTTGTGCTACCTGGGAATTCAGGGTTGGTGGTTTGGGCAGAGGGTCCTTGGCATCGCCTGGTGTCCAAGGGAGCAGGACGTGACCTGGAATTTTGGAAGCCAGGCCTCTGTCTGTCTGTCTGGTTTTGGGGGACTCACTTCCCTCCTGACCCCCCTGAGGTGTTGCTCTACACATTGGATGGGCACTTCCAGTTAAGAACAGCAAAATCAGGTGATGGGATGTTTTTCCTGTCCTTTACCCTCCCACGGGGAAGTTTTCCCTCACAACAATCGGGCTCTGCAAGCAGAAGTGGAACAGAAAGTCCCACCAGCAGGGATCAGCTTCAGGTAGCACTGTGGTGCTTGTAGGTCTAATTTAAAAACAAATGGGAATTCTGTCAGTGACATTTGTAATCAGTGTCCCAAAGGAGTTTAAATCTTTTGTAGATCTTGTCTACATGAAAAAGTGAGCACCAGCTTCTTGCCCAAGCCCACAATACCTATGGAAATGATATCCTTGGTTTCCTTCTGTGCCAGGAGAGACGCAGCTCCCTGGGATTTGAACTCATTACTCGACTTTTCATTATGTTGCATTTAATTTCTGGTTTCGATCCATTGCTCAATCTAATTTAGGAAGGGAATAAGGTTTGGAGGAGCTTTTGAATTTGCATTTTTTTTGTCCACACCGTGTGGTGGGAGGCAGAGAGGGTCTGTGGAGTGTGTGTCCACAAGGACAGAGCTCCCAGCTCCAGCCTCTCTGCTGGGGCAGATGCTGCACTGGAGGGCACAGGTGGAGTCCTGTACTGCCAGCAACACCCAGGGGTGTGCTGCAAATCAGTGGGATGATGTTTAAACACCCCCAAAGGGAGTGGGACCGCTGCTGTCCTGGAGTGACTCCTGATGCAGAGATTCCCAGCTGCTGGGATGGGCCCTGAATCCGGGGCACGGCCGAGGCTGGGAGCAAAGCTGGCACTGAAGGGGTGAAGTGTGGCCCTTGAGCAAGGAATGGGTGCACAGAACTGTTCCTCTGACGTGGCAGGTGCTGCTCAATTAGAGCCAAGAACCCCTTAAGGGACAGGAGTCAATTATTAGACACTAATTAGGGCAGCTGGAAACATGTGCTTGTGATTCCACACAACGCTGGCATCAGAACTCCTCCTTGTGTTTGCTGGGGGTTCTGTGTTCCCAGCCCTTGTCACACAGGATTTGCTGTTTTCCCTTTGAATTCTGGCAGGATCAATTTATTCCCTGTGATTTCTGATGAGATTTATTTCACTGACAAAAGCTGTGACCTGTGCAGAACAACAGCAAGCACCCAGAGGTTGTGTCACATCATCCACCACTTCTTGGGATGCTGGGGTGGAAGTTAAGCTTCCCTTTCTCCTTCTCCTCATTTTTCTCCTTCTCCTCCTCCTCCTTTTACTCCTTCTCCTCCTCTCCAGGTGTCTCCCAGGGGAATGTTTACACATTTTGCTTTTTATTGACCCAAATGCAGCCCTTGTGCAGGGGAGGTTGAGACACCTCCTCAGGCAGGGTCTCCCTTTGGAATGTTCTCCCTCACACCTCAGGGTCAGGAGCGGCTGAGGGAGCTGGGAAGGGGCTGGAGAATTCCTGAGGGAGCTGGGAAGGGGCTGGAGGATTCCTGAGGGAGCTGGGAAGGGGCTCAGCCTGGAGCAAAGGAGGATCCAGAGGGATCTTTTCCCTCTCTGCAATTCCCTGCCAGGAGGGGACAGCCGGGGGGGTCGGGCTCTGCTCCCAGGGAACAGGGACAGGAGGAGAGGGAACGGCCTCGGGCTGGCCCAGGGGAGCTCAGGGTGGATTTGGGGGAAATTCCTTCATGGAAAGAATCACCCAGCCCTGGCACAGCTGCCCATGGCACTGGAGTCCCCAGCCCTGGGGGGATTTCAAGCCCTGTGGATGTGGCACATGGGGACAGGGGTCAGTGGTGGCCTTGGCAGAGCTGGGGATGGTTGGACTCGACTCCAAAGGATTTTTTGGTACCAGCAGGGCCTTGTAAAGAAAGCTCCTTGAAACATTCACAGGAATCAGTGGAAATCCTTCCCAGCTTGTGTCAGAGACTCCAAGTGAAGCCACTGAGTGTCCCTGAGCAGCCAAGGACATTTAACTTCACACAAAACTATATTTAGACATGCAGTTTATTTCTGGAAAGTTTTTTTGCTGCTTCTTTAGAGATAGTTGAGGTTAAAGCCAATTTTCTTTTGAGACTTAGTTACACCTGGTGCTGCATCTCTGGCAGCATTTGTGCTTCCCCTTTTTAAATGTAATTTTTCCTGTGTAATATTGAGAGGAAGAGAAGAGCAGCATTTTGTGTTTTCAGAGCAGCTCTCGGGCTGTAACAACACTTCAAAGGTTGAGGACATTGTGACAAAAGAATTTAGAATCTTTAAAAAGAGTTTTGTGGCCTTGTTTCCATGGGGCTCTGCTTGTCAGTGACCGTTTCATGATAAAGTTTTCAAGGTGCATCTGACTTCTTCCTAGAATTCTGCATTTTTTTGTCTCAAAATCCTTTTCCTCAGAGCATCACCTGGGGACTCTGGTCTCCACTGGAGGCAGATGCTGCTGGGAGCAGGGTCCATTCCAGTGGGAACCTGCAGTGATCCAGGCATTCCTCAAAATCCAGCGCTGATTAAATGGATAAAAGTCGTGTCTGCAGAGGAGCAGAGCAGAGGTTCAGTAATTTAGCTCAGGATGAGCTCAATCCTGCCATGAGTCATTAATTTCTAAAATACAGCTTACTGTCATGGAATGTGATTATTCCTTAGGCTGGGCTCCTATTTTCCTCTGTGCAGCACTCAGGAGCTGTTTAAGCATTTGACAGGTGAATAAAAGGCTGAGCCCTCTCTCCCCAGAGCAGCAGCCCTGGCATGGTTGTGCCTCATCCCTGCTGAAATCAGGGTGCTCAGCTCAGCCAGCTCTCAGGTTATGCCATTGGATGAAGAAACAATGGGTTTAGTTTGTAAAAGTCAAGATTTGACTTTGTAAATCCAAATATTTAGGTTGAATCAAGGAGGGGAATTAAGGCTTGAAGTGAAATGAACGTTCCCAGGGTGTCTTGCTTGACTTCCCCTCAGGTCTGGGGTCTTCTCCTGCATTCAGCACCACAGAGATCACAAAAGCTTTCCAAAAGGGCCTTGCTGCTTTGGGGGAAAGCAGTGTTTTCTGCTGATGCCACAGAATCATGGGATCCTGCAATGGTTTGGGTTGCAAGGGACTTAAATCCCATCCCATTCCAGCTCCCTGCCATGGCAGGGACACCTCCCCCTGTCCAGCCTGGCCTGGGACACTTGGTCCTGTTGGTTTGTGAGTCCTCACGGCCTGAGCTCAATTCCAGGTGATTTTTGGGGATGGTTTGCTCCCTGCAGGGCAAAGGTGGGGCCACCCCGGTGGCAGGGCTGCCCTGGGACAATCCATGGCAGGAATTCCCTGTGAAGGCCTGGGGAGCTTCCATGGAATTGTCCCCTGGCAGCTGGAGGGGAACCATCCCACCAAGGGGCAGGGCTGGATTTTTGGAATGGCTGCAGTGACCTCAGGGAGGAAATCCTGGGAAAACGAGGAGCCCAGCCCTGCTTCCCTACAGCTTCCAGCGTGGAAGGTGCTCACCTGGGCAGCTCCAGGTGAGCCCAAGGGTTCCAGGACATGCAGAGGACATCCCTCCATCAGCTCCTCCAGGATGCTGCCCGTTGGATGAGGTCAGAGCCGTGGGATGCTCCGGTGGGACCTTGGCCAGGGTTTCCTGGAAGGAAATGGATGCACTTGGAGCGTGTCCTTTGTGGAGCTGGGCATGGGGAAGGGCAGGATGGATTTAGGGAAGGGCTCTTCCCCCAGAGGGTGCTGGGCACTGCCCAGGCTCCCCAGGGAATGGGCACATTCCCAAGAACTCCAGGAGTGTTTGGACAACACTCCCAGGGGTGCCCAGGGTGGCATTTTGGGGTGTCTGTGCAGGGTCAGGAGCTGGATCCATGCTCCTGTGGGTCCCTTCCCACTCAGGAGATTCTGTGATTCCATGAACCTTCGCCAGGCTGAAATAGCAGGAAATGAAATGGATTTTTCTTTTTTTCTTTTAATTATAAAGCAAGGAGGAGGAAAATTGGCTTCTCTCCTCAGTTCTGCCATCAGCACGGCCAGCAGCCTTCTGCACATTCCGGCTTTTCCTCTGGAATGCTGCGTGCCTGGGAATCTCCGTGGCACCGCGAGCCTTAATTGAATGTTTCTTCATGTGCTAATTGAGGCCCCAATTAAGCTCTCACTCGGTGCTCTGTTAGGAGGCGATTCTGCTGCGTGTGCCCTGTTTGCAAGCAAATCCCCACGGGGGCCGTGCTTTTCCAGGGAAAAACCCCCAGCCTCCGATTTGGGGCCGGGTTTGGAGCCTCCACAACCTGAGGGGTTCCGGGGGGATGTCCAGGCTGAGGTGGGCAGGAGGCTGCAGGGTCCACGGAACTGGGGCACCGTCCATGTCCCAGCACGGAGCGGGCTGGAGCGCAGCAGCAGCGCCGGGAATTGTCGGCATTGCGGGATTGCTCCCTGGGTTTGGGGCCATTGTTGGGATTGCGGGATTGCTCCCTGGGTTTGGGGCCGTTGTCGGCATTGCGGGATTACTCCATGGGTTTGGGGCCATTGTCGGCATTGCGGGATTGCTCCGTGGGTTTGGGGCCATTGTTGGGATTGTGGGATTGCTCCCTGGGTTTGGGGCCATTGTCGGCATTGCGGGATTGCTCCCTGGGTTTGGGGCCGTTGTCGGGATTGTGGGATTACTCCGTGGGTTTGGGGCCATTGGGATTGTGGGATTGCTCCGTGGGTTTGGGGCATTGGGATTGCGGGATTGCTCCTACAGTTTGGGGCTGTGGTTGGAATTGCGGGATTGCCCCGTGGGTTTGGAGCCATTGTTGGGATTGCGGGATTGCCCCGTGGGTTTGGGGCTGTGGTTGGAATTGCGGGATTGCCCCGTGGGTTTGGGGCTGTGGTTGGAATTGCGGGATTGCCCCGTGGGTTTGGGGCCGTTGTTGGAATTGCGGGATTGCCCCGTGGGTTTGGAGCCATCGTTGGGATTGCGGGATTGCTCCGTGGGTTTGGGATCGTGCCTTCCCAGGGCCCTGGCCTGCTCCCAGCGGATGTGCTGACCGGCTTACTGTCTCCATGGCAACAAGGCTGGGCCTCGCAAAGAGCCCAAAGTCACCCAGGAAAAGTCAGATATTAATAGAGAGCGACGTAGGGAGGAGAAAAAATAGGATTTGGCTGCTCCTCACCCCAAATTTGGGGGATTTGGGAGTGATCCGTGTGCCTGCACCGGCTGTGGGTGTTTGTTTACGTGTCTCTGTGGAGCGTGACCTATAAAATTAATTCTCTTTAGTCGAGCAGTGTTATCCCAAGGAGGCTTTTCTGTGGTTAGAGCAGAATGGGAGCAGGATGTGAATGATGGGGGAGGTTAGAGAGGTGAGAATGACAAATACCTTCACAGACAGGAAAGATAGGCATTAAAAATGTATTTTATATATATATATATGTTTGTATATAAATACATAAATATAACTGTAAATGTAAATATATATATATATATAGGGTAGGAATGCACAATGCTCTTGATGTCCCCCTTCAATATTTAATAGGCAAGAACTAAAAAATGCCTTTACAAACATGTAAATATATACATATAAAAAAAGAAAAAAATATATATAGGGTATGAATACACAAAGCTCTTGCTGTCCTCCTTCAATATTTAATAGATAATGAAAAATACCTTTACAAACATCTAAATATNTAAATATATATCTATATATATATATATGTAGATATATTTATATAGCTATATATACATAGATATATAGCAATACTTCATAGGGTATGAATGCATGATGCTCTTGCTATCTCCCTTCAATATTTAATAGGAAAGAATTAAAAAATACCTTTACAAACATGTAAATATATATATTAAAAAGGTTACAAGATAGATAGATAGATAGATAGATAGATAAAATATATATATATAATAGATATATAGGGTATGATGCTCTTGCTGTCCCCATTCCTGCAACGAGGAGCCTGGAATGCAGGAGTCCTGCATGACCTGATGCAGCCTGAGTTAAATCCAGGTTTGGAGCTGCCTGGGCAGCGCCATCCCCCCCTCCTCCTCCTCCCAGTGCCCCCAGTCTGGATTTTGGGTTTGTGCTGGGTGGGCCTGGAGCGATGCCAGGGGAGCCCAGCCAGGAGATCCGGGGCTGTGCCGACGTTTCTATGGACACCAGCACACAGCCCTGGGCTCTGGAGGAGGCAGAGATGGTGATTACTGGGGGCTCCACGCTCAAATGTGTTCTGTTGCTCTGAAAGGAACAGAAATAGCTTTTTATCCTAAACCCCTTAGGTTTTGGGGGACCCACAGAGCTGGAAGAAAGAGCTCCTGAATTCCTTTCTGTTGGTTTCAGGGTAAGGGCGGGGGGGGAAGCCTGATGTGAATAATCTTCCAAATTGGCTTAAAAAATAATCAAACAGAGCTCTAGGAAAATAAAATCTAAAATTCTTGAGCTACTCGCCATGTTAAAAAGATCTGCTGTTAAAAGGGGTTTTGGCTGATAGTCAAGTGGGATAAAAAGAATCCCAGAATCCCAGACTGGTTTGGGTTGGAAGGGACTTCAAAGCTCATCCAGTTCCATCAGGGACACCTCCCACTGTCCCAGGCTGCTCCAAGCCCCAGTGTCCAGCCTGGCCTTGGGCACTTCCAGGGATCCAGGGCAGCCCCAGCTGCTCTGGGAATTCCAGCCCAGCCAGGAATTCCCAATTCCCAATATCCCTATATTTAAACATTTAGCTAAACATTTTGGTAATGACTGATGGACAACTGAGACAATTTAGAGAGTGGGAATTAGAATGTGTCTTTCCTCTGTTGTTTTAATTTTTGGCTGCTGGTAATGAGGTCTCCAGATAAAAAAGGATTGGGAACAGCAAGGCCTTGCCTGCCTTCCCCTTTCCCTCTAATAAAAATGGGAAGCTTTCCTAAAGGACAGGGAGAGAGGCTGGAGTTCCCTCCTGGCCCCATTCTCTGCCCTGGTACAAGCCCTGTGGGTTTTGGGACCTTTCAGACCTCACCCCTTCTGTGGGAGGTGCTGCTGCCTTGAGGCTGTTGGGAATTTTGGTGCCAGCATTCCCATGGTCCCTGAGTGTCCCTGAGTGCCCCCAGTCCAAGCCCTGTGGGTTGTGCTGTTTGCAGAGGGACCCTGGGTGGGGTTTGGTGAGATCTGGGCCGGAGGGTGTGAAACACTGGAAGGCTCTGGGGAAAACACACCCTGGTAGTTGCACCCATCCCATCCCCTCTGAGCAATAAACCCTCGGCATTCCCTTTCCTCAACACTTCCATGATGAGCAGCACGCTTCAGGGAAAACCTTTTCTTGTCCCAAAGAAGAGATTTAACATCCTGAAGTGAAAGTCCCTTGAATCCTGGCAGTTTGCAGCACTCAGCTCTGGGCTGTGACATCTTCTCCTGGCAGGAATAAGCTGTAACCTCCTCTTGGCTTTCCTTGGATCCCGTTTCTCCTGAGGTTTGTGCTTTGTGGTGGGCACTCTCCAGGCTGTGCTTTCAGTGCTTACCCAGGCACTCTTTTCCCAGCTCACATAATGCATCATTTTCCCGTTTATCCCTGCACACAGCAGGAGCTGCCCCTGTGTCTCCACATCTTCACAGTTTCTGCACTTAATGCACTTTGATATCCCTGCAAAAATCAGAGATCCCCAGCCAGGCAGGGCAGTAAAAGAATTCCAGGCTGGAATTTTGCAAAAACCTCTTGAAAACGCTCCTTTGGAGATCAAGACATTCCTTTTATTGGGATAATTATTGGGATTTGCTGGGTGGACACCTGGATTTAAGCAGGAGAATCCCAGCCATGTCCTGGAGGAAAATCCCAGTGGTGCTCATCACTTGTGACTCCAGTAAACTTTGATAACTTTAGAGCTGTGTCTGTTCCCAAAGAGAAAGGTGGATTACAGGAGGATAATCCAAGCAAATTCCATTGTTGATTTGGATTTGCATTTTGCTTGCCCAGGTTCTTGTGGTGATTAACATTCTCCACTTCTACCTCAGGGCTTAGGGGACCCTCTCCTGGACAGGAGCTTTTTGGGGATTGGGGACAACACTTGACATGTAAATGTTCATTCCCATTTTTGTGAAGTGTTTTTGGAGCCTTTGATGCCAAATTCCCTCCGTGCTTCAAAGTTCACGGGTGGGATTTTTGTACAGGAATTCGTTGGGGTGTTCATTCCTTGGGTGATCTCTTCTGAGCAATGGGAACTGATTTTCCCATCAGGAGGCATTTCATAACCTGGTGGGTTGTTTTTTTTTTCTTTTTCCTCCTCTCTTTTATTCATCAGAGAGGGATAAAAACGCCCTCAGCACTTGGCATTTCTTGGGCCTTAATGACCAGTCGAGGTTAATGGCCCGAGATGATGAAACCTCAGCCAGGCATTCATCTTCCAGGAGCCTGCTGGCAATTAGGGCTGGAATGTTCTCCTGCTGCTTTGGCTTTGAGCATCTTGGGCCAGCAGGAGCAGCTTCTCCTCCCTCTCCCTGCTCCCCACACGTCGGGGTTGGGGGAGAAAGGCTCCATCCTGTGGGACAGCAACTCTGCTCTGCTGTGGATAAAGGAGATGTGTGACCTGGGGGTGGCAGAGGGGACAGCTGGTGCTGCTGGGCTGGGTGGGAGGAGAGGGATTCCAGGAATTCCAAATGGAACCAAATGCCTTGGAGGAGAAGGTGGTGTGGGAGATGCACAGAAGTGAAGAATGAGCTGGGGTTAAGGAAGGTGGGAGAGCCAGAGCCACGGTGAGAGCGTGGGAAGGATCCTTGTGGGATGAGTCATGGAATTGTTAAGGTAGGAAAAGACCTTTAGGATCATCAAGTCCAACATCAACCAGCACCACCACCGTGGTCACCACTGAGCCATGTCCCCAGGTGCCACCTCCAGGGGTGGGGGCCCCACACTGCCCTGGGCAGCCCATTCCAGTGCTTTACAGCCCTGTCCATGAAAGAACTGATCCTAACATTTATCCTAAACCTCCCCCAGCCCAACCTGAGGCTGTTTCCTCTCCTGCAGCTCACGGCCCTGCTCCTCTTCCCTTTGCTCTTCCATCTTCCTTCTCCTCCAAAAGCTCCCTCTGGCCTTGCCTTGGCTGTCTCCTTTTCACCAGTGCCTCTCTTCCCTCTGCACTGAATTTCAGCAGCTGCCTCATTACCCACTTTTGTACCAGACAAAAAGAGTGGGAAGAGGGGAAATCCCAAATTTTTACTATAGTAACTGGTTAAATTTGGATAAGGATGGCGTGTGGGATTTTTTATTGTTTATTTCTGTTTTCCTTGGGAATGTTGTTACTCTCTTTTATTTCCCATTCTGTGTGTCACAGCTTGTGTTTGTCCCTTAGAAGTGACAGTGTTGGGACAGTCCCTCCCCAGATAATGAGATCTGCCCAGTGGACAGGGTGTCACATCAGCCAAGTGATGGGAACAGACTGAGGGATAAAAAAAAGAGCTCCCCAAAACCTGATAAAACCAAAACCGGGCTCTCCCAGGGCAAAAAGTGAGAGGAAGGAGAAAAGGAGAGGGAAAAAAGACCAAGAAAGGGGAGGTGGAATCTGTCTCTGGTTTGTGTGCAGAGAGTCTGTGAGCACAAAATGTGGGTAGTGGCCCTAAAGAGTGGGTGACTCTTTCATAACTCATCTTCTGTCACTTTGTTCCCCCATTCTTTGGTGTTCTGGAAGGAAAATTGTCCCTTTTCCTTTGGGGAGCAGTTGGATGTGTCCTAGCCACACTCACTGGTCCTGGAGCAGCTTCCTCTGCTTTCATCCCTTTTTTTCCCTTTCTCTTTTCTTTCTGCTTTGGTCCTTTTCCTTTTCCTTTTCCTTTTCCTTTTCCTTTTCCTTTTCCATTTCCCTTGTCCCTGCAGAGTTTGGGTACAGAAAGTGGCCCCAAGGGGACAGCAGAAAGGCCACCAGGAGTCACCTGCTGCCTCCTGCCACACGATGCCCTCTCCATGGACATTCTGCATGTCCAGCCCCTGCCCCTCTCCTCTTTTCCAAGGGATTCTTCCAGGGATGGAGTTTATAGGGTTTCTTCAAGGCACTGAGATTGTCTTGACTTCAGCACCTGGTCCCTGTTCTCTCAGGGGCCAAACCTTCACAAAGGAAATCTCCTTGGCCCCAAAGCCTCACCAAGCCCATCCAGCCTGGCCTTGGGCTCTCCCAGGGCTGGGAAATGTTTTGTGGATTTATTTCATGCACTCGAGGACTCTTCTGCTCCAAACCATCCACAAGTTGGGGAGCAGCTCTCATGATAAATCTCTTGATATTTTAAACTTCTCCATGGCCGTGTGCCCTGGCTCCTCTCTGTGCTGGTGACTTAGGAGGCTTTTGTGGGTTTCTGTAACCTGTGCTGATAATTAACTGAGAATCCCCCACAGCCTCTCACCTTTCCCAGTTCCTGGCACCCCAAATCCAACTTGGAAACTTTCACCTGCAAACCCTTCCCCTTCCTTCTTCCACAGATGCCTCTGATTCCTGTGATGGGTAAATGAGAGGTTACCACTTACAGGCAGGAAAACCACGAGCTGGGGAATCACAAGCTGCTGTAATTTATGCAGGAGCAGTGTGGGGGAAATTGCAGCCCACTCCTGTTCCACATAAATTATGGATGTACCTCCTTGGAAATAGCTACAGAGGGGGTTCAGGGTTTTTTTGGCTAATGAATCATGCCCTGAATTTCTACAGTACCTACATTGACTCAAATGTCTCCTTTTGGTCCCACCTTTCTTTTTACATCATCTCTAAACTTTGGCTGAACTCGCAGCTCCGGATGTTTCTTTATTTTCCTCACAACAGACCCCTTCCTTGAAGAATTCTGAAGAATTTCCCCTTTCCTTGAAAAATTCTGAACAATTTCCCCCTTTGGAAAAGGGGCTCCGAAATTTACTCCCAGAGCCTTCCCCACGGGAGAGTTTCCATCTTGTGCTTTGGAGATCTCTGAAGAGATCCCTCAGCTGGTTTTGAAGGCTCTGTGGGAATAAATGAGGGTTTGGGAAGGTGCAGTCTGCTCTTGTGTGCACACATCCATGGATTTAGAACCTTTGGAGCTCTGGCCTCCGAGCCAAGGCCCTGGGCAACAGGAAACCTTTGGAACTGAGCAGGGAAATAAAGGAATTGGAAGATATTCCTGAAGGAGGTGAAGGATGCTGCTGCTCACCCTGTATTTGGGGATGTAAAATGCAGATATAATATTGTTATTTCTGGAAGCTGAGGGGGGATTTAGAGGAATGCTGTGTGCAGCCCTAGGAATTATCCATGAGGAGTATCTGGGCTGGGATCTGAGCTCCTCCACTGCAGCAGAGGGAGCATCCAGCAGCAAGGAGCCTCTGGGGAAGGGCTTTGGGGAGGGTGTGGAAGGTGAAGAGAAGTTGTTTGGAGCAGGAGAAGATGGAACAGCTTTGGACCTAAAATCAGCCTGCTCCAAGGATCCAGAACAGCGTGGAAAGGAGGAGTGGAAGTGTGATTTTCATGATAATAAAGGAGCGGGTGGAGCAGCGTAGGCACCACGGAGAGGGGTGGAATGAGGAGATGGAGGGGGTGGGATCAGGGAAATCAAAACCCAGTCCTGGAAAACCATTTGGATTTTGCCGTGGATGCAGCAGGCAGCATTTCAGGATGCTGAAGAGAGACACCAGGAATGTTTTATTGTCTTGTGTGAGGAGCCTGCCTGGGCTATATTTAACTGATCTCATGTGTGCTTTCATGAGGAATCTGTGCAGTTTCCCCCGTTTTGTGTCATTTTTTGAGCACGATTATTTCTGTTCTGGTGGAAGGTGTCGCTGCCCGAGGCAGGGGGTGGAACAGGATGAGCTTCGAGGTCCTTTCCAATTTCCAGTCCCCACCAGCCTGGGACTGTGACTCAGTGCCACACGCAGCTCAGCTCGGTGGTTGGCAAATATCAGAGAACTTCGGTTCAGGCCCTGGCCATATGCTAATGTAAAATATGCTAATGAGCAGCTAACGAGGAGCGGGGAGGATGCTCTGCCTGAATTTCAGCACCAGTTCCCTGGGGTTTGGGCAATTTCAGCTAAGTCTGGCTTGGAGAGGGGTAGCTTTGCTCTGCACAGCAGCTCCAAGCTGTGCCTTTCTCCCATTCAGGTCTATTATTAGAACCCTTCCTTGGTACAATGTATTTTAATAAAATCCTTGGGGTTTTTTTTCTATTCAGGTCTATTCTTAGAACGCTTTCTTGGTATGGTATATTTTAATACAACCCCAAATCAAAATGCACTGTGCTGATGGTTTCTGGCTCCCCTGTCAGGACTGTGCCTCTGAACTGGTCCTGCTGTGTCCACCCACGTCTTACTGGTTTGGAGGGGGTCAAATCCTTTGTTCCTTGAAAAGCCCTTTTTGGGTTGTACTTAAAAGGCAACATTTTGGGGTGGGATGAGCTTGCACTATTCCTTTGGAAGCAAAACACTGTGCAGAGAGAAAAAAACCCAAATTTTGGAGCATGATTGGAAATCCATGACCATCTGGAGGGAGAGGCCTGCAGGGAGGTGTCCTTGTGTTCATCACAGATGTTCATCACCACTCCTGACACAGCAGATCCCAGGGATCCCAAGGGATCTGCTTCCCTGATTTCCACGGTGGCCGTGGCAGCTGAGACTTGGTTTGAGCTTGAGGGGGTTAAGCTGGGCTTAGAGAGCATCTGGCTCAGAGAACAGCAAACTTAGACAACATCTCCAGTTTGCCATGGTCATCCCAGAATCCCAGAATGGGTTGGGTTGGAAGGGTTAAAGCCCATCCTAATCCACCCCCCTGCCACGGCAGGGACCCCTCCCACTGCCCCAGGCTGCCCCAGCCTGGCCTTGGGCACTGCCAGGGATCCAGGGCAGCCCCAGCTGCTCTGGGAATCCCAGCCCAGCCAGGAATTCCCCATTCCCAATCTCCCACCCATCCCTGCCCTCTGGCAGTGGGAGCCATTCCCTGTGTCCTGTCCCTCCATCCCTTGTCCCCAGTCCCTCTCCAGCAATCCTTCCCTCATCCAGGAGAGCAGCCACAAATGTCCCTGTGTTTCCAGCAGGTATCCAGCTGTAATAACAATCTTCCAAAATGTAAAGTTTTGACCAAAATAAATCCTGTGTCTTCCCTGGAATGGGGGCTGGGACCATTTGGGCTGTGGGAGCACAGCCATGGGGAATGATCCTGGTTTGGATCCTGGTCCTGGTTTGGATGCTGCCCCTGGTTTGGATCCTGCCCCTGGTTTGGATCCTGCCCCTGGTTTGGATCCTGCCCCTGGTTTGGATGCTGCCCCTGGTTTGGATCCTGGTCTTGGTTTGGATCCTGCCTCTGGTTTGGATCCTGGTCCTGATTTGGATCCTGGTCTTGGTTTGGATCCTGGTCCTGGTTTGGATGCTGCCCCTGGTTTGGATCCTGCCCCTGGTTTGGATCCTGCCCCTGGTTTGGATCCTGGTCTTGGTTTGGATCCTGCCCCTGGTCTGGATCCTGCCCCCAGCCCTTCCCTGGTTGTGTTCCCTCCCTCAGCCACTCATATTTAATGCAGGATTCAAGCACAAACCCTTGAGCTGTTGTCTAAACCATCAAATGCTGCTTTAGGCTCCAGAAATGCTGGGTTTGGGGTTGTTGTTGCTACTTTTTCTCTCCTGGGGCCCCAGAGGTGAGACTGGGTCCCATGAACAGCAGATTGCTGCAGTTTGTTTGTGTTGCTGCTGTCTTAGGTTTTTTTTTTGTGAGTCCTTCCACCCTCATGCCATCAAGTGAAGCATTTTGTAGGAACAAACAACAATGAATTTCATGGGAATGAAATATCTGATCCTAGAAAAAACAGGAACAGTGTTTATAAGAATTTCAAACCATTGGGACATGTATTCACTTACACAGAAAGTCACTCATTGCCTTCTAAAAGCCCCATTTTCACAAGATTCTTCATTATTCCTTGTTTTTCCTTCAGGCAGGACGAACCTGGCAAATCCTGGCTCATGTGGTGAACCCAGGTTTTGAGAGGAATTTGTGGGAGTCTGCTCTTAGGCTCCTGTGGAGTGATAGGATGAAGATCCTCTTGATTTACTAAAAGGAGTTTCATGGCTGTCAAATTCACAATTCCCATTTCTTTACAAGTTCAGATCCATAGGAAAATCCTTTTCCAAGAGAGTTACAGGCAGGAAAGTAATTGAAAAGAAGAATCCCATGCCCGGTGTGCATCTAGGCTTAGGTGGCAGCAGGAGCTGAGTTTCTGGGATGAAACTCTGCAGTTCTGGTCCAAGCCACGGGATGGGGATGTTGGATTGAGGCTCGCTGCAACATCCAGCACCGAGTCCTCACCACTTTTCATAATTTAAATGTGGGTTTTCTAGTTTTCTAGTTTTCCATTTTTATGTTTTTATATTTTTCAAAGTCCTGAGCACAGAGCTCGGCTCAGGTACAAATACCACAACCACAGAGTGACTGATTTCCAGTGTTGCTCCTGCTGATTTCTGAGGAATCATTGGCAGTGCTGGATGTCTGTAAGAAGCCTGGGTTATCCCAGGAGAGATGAGTTGGAGGTACAAGGAATGCTGCTTCCAGGAATTCCTGATTTTTTAGCCCAGGTAAGAAAAACACGATGCTCTTGCTTGCCTTAAGTGTGAATTTGTAGAATCCCAGAATCCCAGACTGGTTTGGGTTGGAAGGGACCTTAAAGCTCATCCCAGTGCACCCATCCCATGGCAGGGACCCCTCCCACCATCCCAGGCTGCTCCAGCCTGGCCTTGGGCACTGCCAGGGATCCAGGGCAGCCCCAGCTGCTCTGGCAATCCCAGCCCAGCCAGGAATTCCCCATTCCCAATCTCCCACCCATCCCTGCCCTCTGGCAGTGGGAGCCATTCCCTGGGTCCTGTCCCTCCAGGGCTTGTCCCCAGTCCCTCTGCAGCTCTCCTGGAGCCCCTTCAGGCCCTGCCAGGGGCTCTGAGCTCTCCCTGGAGCCTTCCCTTCTCCAGGGGAGCATTCCCAGCTCTCCCAGCCCTGCAGCAGCTCCTGGCTCCTCTGGACTCTCCAGCAGCTCCAGGTCCCTCTGATGTTGGAGCCCCTTCCCCTGCAGGAGCTGAGCTGGCAGGGTGCAGAGTGAACATTCAATTATAAAGCATTTACCAACTTCCCAAATGAAATATTCCCCGTGCCCACAGCATGAGGGGGGATGTCACTCCTCACTTCCAGGCAGGACTGGCAGCACTTTGTGGCTGCTAGAGCTGAGCTGCAAAAACCAACAAATAAATAAACAAATAAATAAATAAAACCCCTGTGCCAGCCCCCAGAACTGCTCCTGCAGAGCTGTGTGCTCATTTCCATCTGGGAAACACTTTAGCCTGTGCCAAGCCAGGCTCTGACTGCCCAGAACTTATCAATAACTGGTAACTTATCAATAAATGGTAATTTATCAATAACTTGTAATTTATCAATAACTGGTAACTTATCAATAATTTGTAACTTATCAATACCAGAGGCAGGTTAGATTTTTTTGTTGGGTTTTGTTTTAGTTGGGTGGGTGGGTATTTTCATTTCTCTCATTGACACGTTCTGTTAGGCAGGGATGGATGGGATATTGGGATATTGGAATATTGGGATGTTGGGAATTGGGATGTTGGGATATTGGGAATCAGGAATTCCTGGCTGGGCTGGAATTCCCAGAGCAGCTGGGGCTGCCCTGGATCCCTGGCAGTGCCCAAGGCCAGGTTGGACACTGGGGCTTGGAGCAGCCTGGGGCAGTGGGAGGGGTCCCTGCCATGGAATGGGATGGGCTTTAAGCTCCCTTCCAACCCAGAATACTCCATGATTTTCTGATTCCATGATTCCCTTTTTTGTCCTTCTACCCCACAAACAACCCTTGTTTTATTGTGATTAGCACAAAATGCTCATTGATTTCTCTCATCTCCTCAAAGGGCTTTTAGTTTATGATAAAGTTGCATAAAAATATTTTGTCCTGAGAGTAGAGGATGGGAATTCCAGCACTTTTTTATTCAAGGAAGAAGATTCCATGTTGTCAGCCCACAAATAAATCCCCAGTGGGCTTTGTGGTGGGGTGCACGGTGGCACTGCTGAGATTTGGGGTGATGTAAATTAAAAATTGGGGCTTTTTAACGATAAGAGCTTGGATTTTCTTCCAGATTAAGCTTTAAAAAAAGAACTGGCAAAGGGAGCCAGATTTGCCAATGGAAATGAGCCCATTTGTGCTGCTTTGACACCATCAAACTGTGAGAAATCTGGTAAAAAGAGCACTCAGGAGGTGCAGGTTTCCCAGCTGAGTGGCCCATCTCTTGATGTTCCATAGGGAAAGGTCTTTAATAGGGAAAATGAAGTTATTCCCCCATCCTGCCTTTAGGATTCCTCTGGGGAGAGGCCACTGCCCATTGTCTCCCTGGGAGCTACAATAAGAGCACAGGGTGAATCACAGCTTTTCCCCCAAAAAACATTTTCCATGTCCAGCTATCTACTCCATAATATTATATTATACATATAAATTATATACTTGTATTTATACTTATACAATTTTTATATTCTAGTCTATATTATTTATCTTTATATATTCAGTTTTTTTAAAATCCAAGTTTGCTTGGAAACTTGCACATGGAAACCAGCAGAGGAAAAGAAAGGTCTCCCAAGGTCTTCTCTATGATGACTTTATAGATTAATCATTAAATACAAAAAATTAATTTATGATTTCTAATAAATCTCCTGGGAATGTTGGGTAGGGCTGTCTACTCTCCTTACCCCAGACTGGTGGAACTGGGAATACTGGGGGGGATCTCAGAGCTGGCTCAGCCTTTGGTTTGTCTTCTCAGAGCCCTAAAAACGTTGTGCTGATGTCAAATCTCTGCTCTCTCCCCCTCATGTCGTGGAGCACGGGGAAAATCTGGGAAAAGCTCTAAAGATGGAATAATTCTGAGTCATGGAGACACTAATAAACACTCCCACACGCTGGCAGTGCTCAGGTTTGGTTATCCTAAATAACCATAATTGCTGAAATTCGTCATATTTGGTGATTTTTGGGTTTGTTCACTAAATCAGGAGCTTCAGGAAAGCTCCTGCTCCTGGGTCGAGCTGGAAGAAATAGTAAGAGAATATTTATTTATTCCCTTTGCCCAGAATTGTGCAGCAATTATGACAAAACAAATTTATTCCGGGTTCTGCCGATTGCCATGGAAACCCACATGGAAAATAGCAGTGCAAGGCCACTTAGCATGAGAAATCCAGAGGGCTCATCCCTGATTAACTGATCCATGCTATAGATTTTGGGAAAGAAACCCTTAAAATGGAGACCTTTCCCTGGTTAGTGGCAGCTCAGGTGGAGCAGTGGGAATCCTCCCAGGGAAGGGAGGAGATGCTCTGGCTCGGGGTGTCTCTCCTGGGATATCCAACCTTCTGACTGCAGAACTCTGCCACAGGATTTTGACTTTTCCAGCAGCAATTAGTGAGGGAGGACAAGTGGCTGTGCCAGGCAGAATTCCCAGGTGGGAAGGGCAGGATATTTTTAGGTGTTTCTGGAAGGCAGAGCCATCAGTGCTGTGCTGGAGCTGCAGTTTGGGGCTCTGGGCTCAGGCCACCTGGGCTGTGGGACCCACTGGGGTGGGTGGGGGCATCTCGTGCAGGTGGGATCTGGGAGGCTGGGAGGACTCCAGGAATGTAGGAATTGATTTAGGGATTGTCCTGGAATCATTAGGGTTGGGGAAGTTGTCGGAGATCATCGAGTCCAACCATTCCCTCAGCACTGCCAGCACTGCCCCATGTCCCCAGTGCCACATCCACAGGGCTTTTACATCCCACCAGGGATGGGGACTCCACCTGAGCACCTTTTCCTGAAGGAATTTCCCCCAAATCCACCCTGAGCTCCCTGGGCCAGCCCGAGGCCGTTCCCTCTCCTCCTGTCCCTGTTCCCTGGGAGCAGAGCCCGACCCCCCCGGCTGTCCCCTCCTGGCAGGGAATTGCAGAGAGGGAAAAGATCCCTCTGGATCCTCCTTTGCTCCAGGCTGAGCCCCTTCCCAGCTCCCTCAGGAATCCTCCAGCCCCTTCCCATCTCCCTCAGGAATTCTCCAGCCCTTCCCAGCTCCCTCAGGAATCCTCCAGCCCCTTCCCAGCTCCCTCAGGAATTCTCCAGCCCTTTCCCAGCTCCCTTCCCTTCCCTGGCCCTGCTTCAGCCCCTCAGGGTCTCCCTTGCTGTGAGGGGAAAATCAAAAAGTGGGAGAAAACGTGAGGGGGGAAAAAAGTGTGGGAAGTTTGGGGAGGGCTCTGCTGCAGAGCTTTTCCCCTCTGGATCCTCCTTTGCTCCAGGCTGAGCCCCTTCCCAGCTCCCTCAGGAATTCTCCAGCCCCTTCCCAGCTCCCTTCCCTTCCCTGGCCCTGCTCCAGCCCCTCAGGAATTCTCCCTTGCTGTGAGGGGAAAAACAAAAAGTGGGAGAAAATGTGAAGGGGAAAAAAGTGTGGGAAGTTTGAGGAAGGGTTTGCTGCAGAGCTTTTCCCTTCTGGATCCTCCTTTTCTCCAGGCTGAGCCCTTTCCCAGCTCCCTCAGGAATTCTCCAGCCCCTTCCCAGCTCCGTTCCCTTGCCTGGACATGTCCCAACCCTCAGGAGTAAAAGCTGACCTCATTTGTTCCCAAAGCAGCTGGTTTGGAGCCACTTTCTCCCTGTGTATATTCATTTTTTAATGATGTAGCTGTGACTGTTGGAATTTGTAGCTGTGATTTTATTGAAATCAAAGAGAATTTTGTTTTCCTCAGTTGTGCTGGAGAAGCTTCCAAATGAAAGCTGGGATTGATTGATTGATTGATTGATTGATTTCTGATGTTCCTCTGTCTCCAGAAA
Organism: Urocynchramus pylzowi; assembly: GCA_013397555.1. Classification (NCBI taxonomy): domain Eukaryota; kingdom Metazoa; phylum Chordata; class Aves; order Passeriformes; family Fringillidae; genus Urocynchramus; species Urocynchramus pylzowi. Next base: position 301,180 of record VZRH01003122.1, read on the forward strand.
TGGAAGTGTTGAGGAAAGAATTCAGTGTTATCCTCGTGCTAAAGCTGAAAGACTTTCTCATCCTGTGCAGATTTTGCACATCACTGGTGTATAAATATGAGCTCTGTGCTCTGAGTCATTCCGGGGGAGCTGCAGAGGAGGGGAGTCCTGACAGTGCCTGGCTGGCTGTTCATGGAATCCCAGGAGTTTGGAGAAGAGCTCTGCCATCGTCCAGGCCAACTGTCCAGGCAGCTCTGACTGAGATCTGAGCAGAGCCAGCAGGGAATGGTGCAGGAGATCTGAGCAGAGCCAGCAGGGAATGGTGCAGGAGATCTGAGCAGAGCCAGCAGGGAATGATGCCTCTCCTCTGGTGGAGAGGCAGGCAGGGAATCACAGAATATCCAGAGGGGAAAGGGACCTGGGGGAATTTGGAATTAATCAGAGACAGGACCTCTGGGTTGCTTTAGATGATGTGGTTTATTTTCTTATCTTCTACCCAGGCAGGAAGGGTGAGTTGGGCTCACATCTTCACTGCATGGCTCAGAAAGTCCCAAGACCCTCAGTTACAAGACCTTTTAGAGAGGTATTGACCAATAAAACACTGCCAACAAGGATATTTATGCTTTAAATATTTCGTCTTCTGGCCCCATGCTACAGTGTAAGCTTTCTTAGCCAATCCTGTTATGACATACAAAGCTACAGTGCTGCATTCTAAACTCCTTGTTACCCTGTAACTTATTTTATTTTTTTTCTATATCTTAAACTCTAAAACTCTAAACTTTCCTCTTCCTAACTTGAGTGTCTCTGCTTTAAACCATGAATCCACATTCTCACTTCCAGCACCTAAGTTTGGGAGCCTTTTCCATGGTCCTGGGTTTAATTCTGAACTTTGGCTTCCAGGCCCAAAGTTCTGAGAGTTCCCTGCATTTCAGATTCCAGCACAGACCCACAGGATCATCATCTGCCTCCTGATCCTGCACAGACACCCCAACAATCCCAGTGCCTGAGAATCCCAGAATCCCAGAACACTTTGGGTTGGAAAGGACCTTAAAGCCCATCCCATCATCCCATCATCCCATCATCCCATTATCCCATTATCCCATTATCCCATTATCCCATTATTCCACCCCATCCCTGCCATGGCAGGGACACCTCCCACTATCCCAGGCTGCTCAAGCCCTGTCCAGCCTGGCCTGGGAAACTGCCAGGGATGGGGAGTCCCCAGGTTTTCTGGGAATGCTCAGTGAGGTTGAAATGTAGCTGTAAAATACCACCTGGGTTTGATAATTCTCTTTTTTATCACATCTCTAAGGCTCAATGCAGAACTGGAACTGGAGTTCAGAGTTTTCCCTCTGCCCAAAACACTGATGTGGGAGCTGCTTTGCCTCCCCTTCCCCACTTCCCCCAAACCATGTGGTGCTCCTGTTTGGAGGGGTTCTTGGGATCCTCTCCTCCCTTGGACTGGCTCAGTGCAGGACACAGGGGAGCACAGCACTGGTTTTTCCCCCTTTGTGTGGTGCCATTTCCTCCTCCTGGGAGTTGATTTTGTGTGATTTGTGGTGCTTTGTAAGAGCAGAAGCAGGTTGGCAATTCTGTGTTGTCACCCAGACCACAGCTTGTCGTGTTTTGGGTTCATTTTTTGGGTTACTGGCCCAAATCCAGCCTGGGCTCAGCAGCCTGTTTGTCTTGCCCACGTGTCTGTTCAGGAGTGCTGCAAATCAGAGTCCAGGTCTCCAGAGCTGCTAATTAATGCACCTCCATTAATTGGCACTTCTTTCAGGTGTTGGACTTGGACCAGCTCATTTGAAATAAGGAAATGACACTGTGTGTGAAGCATTCCGTGGTCACAAATGGCCATAACATGCTTATTCCATTCATTAAATGTATTTTTGGGATTTATTAATGGATTGGCTGCACTGGAAATTACTGTAAATTACCTGTGAGGAGGATTCTGGAATCAGACATTGCTTTTGGGTTGTTTGTTGGCTTTTTTTTGTGGTGGGCAAACGATGCCTGGGAGTCTTGCAACACAACAGCTTTGTCTGGAAATGGCTCCTCAAATTCCTGAAGCTGAAGTTTAATCTGCATTATGGATGTTGGGGGGGAATTTTGGAGCTATTGTCTGTCAGTGCTCAGCAGGGAGAGGAGGAATTGTCTGCAGTAGAAGGAATATTCTCATTACCCCTTCCTACCTGCTCATTTAAGATAAAGGCATTTAAGAGTCTGGTTTCAATTAGAGCCATTTGGTATTTTAAGGAAATGTTTTCCTGGATGTATCAGCCCTGTCAAGCTTCACTTTCAGAGCTGGATATTCCCAGTTCTGAGCACAATTCAGCTCCATTCCTCTGTCACCTCTGCCCTCCCCACCCACTCACCACCCCCAAGGTTTAGGTGGGCTCTGCAGAAGATGAATAAACCCAAATTATCTGCACGAGGAGGAACTCGGGGCTCTCCAGTTCCGTGGGGAGAGCGGGCACGCAAGTGTGTGGGCAGGAATGAGTCCAGGGACAAAAGAACCTGTGAAATCCTTAATGCCTGCTTCCTGCTACTATGAAAAGTACTGAAGATGTTTAATAAAAACTCTTATTTTTATTTTTTCCCCATGACTAAGTCTGTAAAGCTGCTGTGCTGAGCTGGGGTTAAATCCTGTGGCTCTAGGAGTGTGTGAGTCCAGCCTGAAGGTCCATCCAGCCTTTGTGGGGGTCACCTCACCTCTGATCAAGAGCATCTGGCCCTTCCACACCTTCCCATTAGGCAGGATCGGGGCTATTTGTGGATTTTTCCCAGCAGACTTGCCCCACTTCCTTTTGTTGGAGCACATTCCACATGTGGCTGTGGGGTTTCATTCTCTGCAGGTTTTCAGTGATGGCTGTGTGTGGGCTGGGGCTGGAGCTGCAGCCTTCCCTGGGCCTTCCCCCTGCAGTGCCCTCCTTCCATCCCCAGATCCAGGCTGGATCCCTGGGATGGGGCTGGGGCTGGAGCTGCAGCCTTCCCTGGGCCTTCCTCCTGCAGTGCCCTCCTTCCACCCCCAGATCCAGGCTGGATCCCTGGGATGGGGATGGAGCTGGGGCTGGGGCTGGAGCTGCAGCCTTCCCTGGGCCTTCCCCCTGCAGTGCCCTCCTTCCACCCCCAGATCCAGGCTGGATCCCTGGGCTGGGACGGGATCCAGGCTCAGTGGGAAGCAAAAGGAGCTCAGCTGGTATTGGGGAGAGTTCTGGATCCTTGGGGAGGGGTGAGACACTGCAGTGGGGTGGGATGGGGTCCCTCCCCTGCTGCCTGTGATACCCAAAATCTGACTCAGCTGGTGGAGAGGAGGCACAGCCAAAGGCTCAGAATCTTCCACTGGTACCGTTTTCCCAGAAACTCAGTCTGGAGTGAGTGAGAAAGAGCAGTGGGCTTTGCTTGTGCAAGACAAGGAAGCTTTTGGGTGGGGTATTCCTTGTGGGAATCAGGAAGACAAAAACTTCCACAGACACAGGAGGGTTTGATCTGCAGCCTTGGAAGATTTGATGTAAAAATACAATACACAGACACTAAGCAGAAAAATAATGAACTCATGTTTCTATAGTTGTAAGTAAGAATATGCTTTAAATAAGTGAGAAGCTGTATGGGTGAGATGGTGAAGGGTTTATGATGTAGGGGTGTAATTGTATGGAGTAGCTGAGAGTTTAGAAGTTATAACAGAAGCATCTGTGTGTAAGTGAGACAGAAGCCATTGGACAAAAGTATCCACAGTGCAGCAGAAGTAAAGGTGATAGGTTAGAAAAGGAAAATAAATTCTGTCAGGCAACTGTCTATTAGTTTAGAAAGTTCTATATTGCCTTGTAACAAAGAACTTGTGATTACTCTTGAGCTATGGCTGAATTCTTGCTCCTCTAAGATCTCACAGCCTCTGAGATTGATGTTTATCTGAGCAATAAATCGTTCTTAGCCTGAAAATAATCCCATCCCTTCATCTCTGACAGCAACAATGACAGTTCCTGACTCTGCCAGGCCACGAGGAGCCTTGGAGCCTGGTCACATCCTGGTCCCTGATGGCCAGGTGAAAGCAGCCACAGTGGGACATGGATGGGGAGAAAGGGACACTGGTGGTGCCTGCTGGATTTCCATGGGCTGGGAATTTGACCTCCAGTAACCTTTGTTGTGGCCACTGGTGCAGCTCCAAGGAGAATTTGAACAGTAAAGTCAAATTATGGCTTTTTTCCTCTCCAAATTCCTTCCATGTCCAGCCAATTTTCCTTCACTCAAGATCAACAGAGGTGATTTCAGAGTATCCCATTCCCAGCTGGGTTTGGAAAGCCATCCTAAACCCAAGGTTTCCAAGAGCCAGATTTGTGACTGGAGAAAACATCCAGGAGAGCTCCACCTGCAGCTCTCTGCTTCATCTTACCCTGCTATTTTCATCTGCTGAACCAAGGGGTGGCAGCAATATTCCCTACTAAGACATTTTATGTGATTTACATTAATATAATATTCAATTGCAATAATGAGCCATTTTATTTCCAGCCTGAACTGGAACAAACCCAATTTTTCATCACTGCATCAATGTATCTGAAAATTCTGCTTCAAGTCTCTGGTCTAGCCCAAAAAGTTTGGGTTTCCCTTGGCTGGACAGGGTGTTGGGCAAAGCAGTCATTCCCAGAATTCAGTGAATTATTGTGTGTTTAGCCTGTTATTCTGCCCATCACAGCAGATATTTTTGGAGAATAAAATGCAGTGGAAAACAGATATAGAAAAAAAATTCAACTTTAGGTCCCTTGCTAAACCTGTTCCTGCCAAGGGATCAAGGCTGAAGCCAAAGCTTTATTCCTAAATTTTGCTAAGCACAACGTGCAGAGCTACAGCAGGTGTAATATTCCAATTCATGGCCAATCTTTTTTTCAGGATAAGCTTCCAAGTTCATCCTTTTAACAGAGCCTGGGCTTTTTCTCCATTTGGGATAAATACGTCCTTTTATTAATTTTGAGTTCTATCACCTTTTATTTCCATGCTCCCTCATCTGGACACTGAATTAAATGCTGAGAACATGAGGTTCTGATCTGCTCCTCTATTGCTCATCATGATTATAGGCAGGGATGGCAGAGCTGCCATTAGTTATTATTCTCCACACTCCCAATTAGAATATTCTGTTTTCTGCTTGTAACTCTGTCAGGCTGAGCTGCTCAAGCTGAATTTTTCCATTTTTTGCTCTCAAGTGAACTCAATTCTCACTTGAAATATAGTGGAAATAAAAGTCCCCAAACTTTTTGGGGGCCACAGAAAAGATTAATGCTTTCCTAAAATATTAATTAGGAAATTAATTATTTTCCAAATTAACATATACTTATTATAAAATAATTTATTAAAAGTATAAAAAATATTAAATTATATCATATAAATTTCTCAAATTATGAAATATATTTATTAAATAAAATTATTAATTAATACTTAATATTATTTTCCTAATTAAAATGTTAATTATTTGGGGGTCTCTGAATATTAATGCTTTCCTATTTATTCCTAATTTTTGCTTCCTGTCTCGTAGGCAGTTTCAGATCTAGGACAGAACTTTCAGCAGTTTATTTAGAGTTTGGGGGTTTTTAAGTAATCTCTGGAGGGATGTTGTAAAAGACTGGAATAAACTAATGATTCTGTTCTTTTTTTTTTTTAATGCGGGGTTTGAGAGATTAAGGAAGATGCAGGTCTGACCCTGCATGGAAGAGTCAGAAGGAAAAATATTAGCATTTAATAAGTGTTGAGAGCATCAGAAATGACCTGATTTAATCGAGTTTCTGGGGCTTGGGGCAGCCAGGTCTGTGGGAGGTGTCTGTGCCCGTGGCAGGGTGGAATGGGACGAGCTTTAAGGTCCCTTCCAACCCAAACCACTCTGGGATTTGGGCATTCTGTGAGCTGCACATGGTTTTCAGACCTGTGGCACAAGGATGGGCTCTGCTGCTGCAGGGACTTTGGCAATGATATTTTCCTCCTTTGCAAGGCAAAGGTGAGAGGTGTTTTCAGTCCTTCCTAAGGGCCTGGGCTTTGCAAAGGACTCACACGGAGCTGCTGGGAGGTGCTGAGTGAACAAAGGGAGGAGGGCAGGTGTTCCTCACCTGAGCAGAACAGGGTGGCCCCGTTCATCCCAGATTCCCTCCTGGCTCAGGGGGGATGCCCAGGGATCCCTGAATTCCTGTCCTGTCCCCAGGCACTGCTGTCCCTGGAGCTCCTGGAGCAGGCCTGCCTCGAGGTGTCCCTGCAGAGGGAGGAACAGGGAGATGTTTTGCCTTTTGGGTGATTGTTTTGAGCCATCCCACCTTGCTGACAAGACCCTGAGTCTTTCTCCTGGAAATCTTCCCTCAGGAGTTGCCAATGGAAGGGAGTGAACCTCTCCAATGGAGAAACATCAGAAATACAGAAATAGGGTTTTTACCAGTTTCAGCAAGTTTCAGAAGATGGCCTTGCAAAAAGACTAGATGGTTTAGAGGATTAGAACTGTGAAAGATCCATTGAGAAACATCAGAAATACAGAAATAGGGTTTTTACCAGTTTCAGCAAGTTTCAAAAGATGGCCTTGCAAAAAAGACTAGATGTTTTAGAGAATTAGGACTGTGAAAGATGCATTGTAGAAGGACCACGTGGGGAAAAAATACAGGTGATTGGTGTTAGAAAAAATACAGGTGATTGGTGTTAGAAAAAATATAGGTGATTAATAGCAGCATTGTGTAGCAAAAGCTAATAGGCTGAAAACATTTATAAAGGATTGTAACTGGGAAATAGGGTGGCTTCTGATGGAATGGTGTTGAGTTTTACATCTCTTGTGCCTCACCCTTCATCGAGACTGGTAACAGAATAAAATCTTTTAAAACACCTCTCAGTTACCCCGTCTCTGTGAAAGCTGGGAAAACCAGCAAAAGGGGTAAGGAAGATGAGGAGTCATCATTTTCAGGTTTTTTCCACAGATTGTGTGTTCTGCTCCTGGATGGTGAGAACATCACAGAGTCATCGTTTCAGCAGGTACATAAGGAGAGGTCTCCCAGAGACTGTACAGGAAGGAACACAACTCACTTAAATATGCAGAGCTAAAGCCATGAATATTTGTTCTTCTCAACTCAGCTCCCAAGTACTCTGGCTAAATATTTCAAGAAATCAGGTTGGACAAGTGGTTCCTCCTTCATTGATCTGTTGTTTCTGGATCAGTTTCTCCTCTTGGATGGGAGTCATGGAAATCTACTGCAGGGAACTGAGGAGTTTCCTGGCTTCCCCTGCCATGGAATTCCGAGTGCTGTGTTGCAGCCTGTGGTAACTGGATTATAAAGCAGAGGGAAAGGCAATAAAATCAGCAGCCTCATCCCTGTAAAGTCCCAAGGGGAAGCAGCAAACTGGGAATGAAGTTGAGCTGTGTCTGTCTATTTATTTATTTATTCTTTTAACCTCTTAACAAGAACAGCAAATTCGTCTTAGCACTGGGATTCAAAAGCTCTGTGTCTGACTCTTTTAAAGACACCCTTTGACCTACTCTTTGAGCCTAAAAACAAAATAAAATGTGTAGTTTTGGCAGTTTAGCTAAAGAAAAAAAAAAATCTCCATGAGATCCTGTATTTTGCAGAAGCTGGAATTTCATTTTAGTTTGCAGGGTTGTCTTTTTGCTCACTCAAGGCTTTGTTTTCTCCAAAGAACTATTACATGATAATTGTAATTTATCAAAAATACATTTCAAGCAACCTTTTCATGAGCGTGCACTGATAGAACTGCAAATATTTAAATGCATCTGGGAAATTAACACCGACCAGGAGCTTTCTGGGCTGTTTGTCTGTTCTGAGGCTGGAAAATCTTTCAGTTCCTTGCTCTGTAGAGGTTGGATCTTCAGTAATGGGATGTCCTGGCATTCCCAGCACACTTCCAGGGCTCCTTCCCCCTGCAGCTTTGCTGTTCCCAGTCCCAGGGGGATGATTGCAGCCCTGGTGGGTGTGTTCCACTATTGATGGGGTTTCCAGGATGCACTGGTGCCTTTCCCTGCTCGGGTGAAACAGCAGCAGCTTCCCATAAAGTTTGTAATTGGCTTTTAGAGAGCATTTCCCATCATCCCAACAGTTGCAGGCTGAAGTGTTGCACAGAAACTCGGCATCAGCACTTATGGCAGCTAGGGAGATTGATTAGCATTCATAAGGAAAGCAGAGGAGCTTAAAATAAGGAATAAAACAAGTGCTTAATCCTTTGGCCCAGATGGTTTTTGGCAGGGCAGATAAAAACGTGGATCTTCCCTAAAAACAGAACCCCCCCATCTCCTTTCCAGCAAGGAAATCTGACACAATTCCAGCCACCAATCCTCTCTGGCTCTTTGGGGTGGTGCCTGTGGTGTGACTCAATGTTTGGGACCTTGTCAGCAGCCTGGTGGACACTGAGAGCTGCTGGAGCGGTCAGTGTCCGTGGATATCCCCATGGCTGCCCCTGGATCCATGCAGATCCTTCATTCCAAGCTCCACATCTTCCAGAGGGATCCCTGTGCTCCCACGGGGCTGTCCTCGAGGTGATTTGGGGTTTGCTCAGCTCGATCCTGTGCGCCAGTGGAAGCCACACTTGGAGCTGGCTGGAGCTGTTAAACCCTTGGAGCACACCCTGCCTGCCTCAGGAGCTGGGACCATCCACTCTTCCCTGTGAAAAGCCCTCTGGAAGGCCTGGGCTTCCTGCAGGTCTCACAGTGCCCGTGGGAAAGAGGCATTTCACAGCTCGTTAAATATAGAGGGTACCTACAAATGTAGCCCAGTTACCTCTCACTGGAGGTGCTTCCAACCAAGAGGAAGTGACAACCCAGTCTTCACACTCTTTAATTATAGCAGCCTTTACATAACAGTGTCAGATAAATGTGTTTTAGGATAGGTGGCACCTCGCTTCCTCCAGAAGAACTGTCAAATTAGACCAGACTAATTTATTACTTGAAATTCCAAGGATTAAAGCACGCCGTCCACCCCGTCTGTTTGAATAAAACCTTAAAATTCACCGAACCCTCTGGGCCAGGATGTATCCCAAACAGCACAATCCTGCTTTCTTTTGTAACAGAAATGCATCCCTGTACCTCTGGTGGCTTCAAGGACTTCCAAATCCCATGAATCACATTCTGCTGGAAAACAGGGTTAGAGGGGATCTCAGGAGGTTCTCCTGGCTGTGCCTCCACCCAGGGCAGAAGCTGCTGTCACTGCACCAGATTCTTATCTAATCTCTGTTATAAAACAGAGGAGGAGGGAGAGAGGCAGGGAAACTGCTGTAGAGGGAGAAGGGGCAAGGAGTGGGGCTGTGCCAAGTAATTTAGGAGAGTGAGGAACTGGCCTCCTTCCCACGGATGGAAGCAAGGTGGATTGCTGGAGATTGCTGATGGTCCTTTTCCTTTCTGTCACTGAAATCCATCCCCAGGCTCTTCTGCTGACAGCAACAAGAGCAGCTTTCCATAGGGGAGAGCAATTTTCCTCAGCAGGCCCCGGAATCCAGGCGGGGCAAGATGAAACGCAAAGTTTGTGTTTCATGGGGAGGTTGCTGATGGAGACTGTGGGTTTGGGAGCCCTCTGTGTGCTGGAAGGAGCGGATCCATATCCAAGTCTGCTCTCAATGCAACCACTAATGCTCTTGGCTAATGTGCCCTTGCCTTCTGGGGGGGTTTTGCCTCATTATCCCTGAGTAATGTCAGGAATCTCATGTGAGAGCGGGGAGAGGCCATCAGGAGCCTCGCTGTGTTGGGGTTTTGCTGTTTCAGGTTTAACATTCCTGTGGCTCCCCCACAGCAGCAGGAAAGGAGGCCGTGCTGCTGCTCCACTCGGCGAGATCCCAGGTGGAAGTGGGATTTGTTGGAGAAGGGAGAAGGGAGAAGTTGCTGACTCCCATCCCGGCTTGGCGCAGTGCGGTGCCGAGGCGTTCCCTCGCCTCGGCAATCTGGATCCTGCACATTTATTTATTCCAGCAGCACTTCAGTGTGTTTATGCAAATAGTTCATTGCTCCAGCTCCTGAAAGAACCACACAAGTGCTGTCATTTGATTGAGGAATCATTAGATCGGGCTGGAAATAAAATTTTCTCTGTATTCACGCCCTCGGAAAAAAAACCCCAATGTTCCCACATTTGGGTAGCTCAGGACTGACTAAATAATGGATATTTTGGGATAGATGGATACACGTCTCAGAGAGATTTCCTTTGTACTCTAATTAAAAATAAAGAGGATGTGAATAATCTCTAATGGCAGCAGAGTATTTGGAGGAAGCCAAGTATTTTTGGAGGACACTGGATACTCAAAGTATTCTGACTTCTGAGCTCTTCTCTTTCCCCCACCTCCAACCTGAAGATATTTTAGTTTGGGTTATATCCTCAGGGACTTGGTGGGCATTAAAAGTTTTGGATGACTCGTGGTCTTTGTTTACATCTCTTTCAAAATCTCCCGTGCCCTTGTAAACGTGGAGTTGTGGGCTCCGATTAACATCATCAATGAATGCTATTAAAAAATGAATAATGCAGCAACTGAAGCCATTCAAAAAATGACATTTTTGAAAGGTTAGACTTTACCCAGGCTCACTTCAGCTCTTTAGCCATTGCATGTTTTCAGCAGGTCATTCCTGTAGTGTTGGCCAGTGGCCTGAACAGCGGAATTCCCTGCTGGATAATACCAGCTGCATTCAGCCCCCCATTCCCTCAGCACATTTATTATATTTATATTACTTCCCAGTCAACTTATAAGAGCTGGCTGTCTTCCTCCCTCACCTCAGTGTGTGTTTCTTGGATAAATTACCTCATAATATTCAAAACAGCCCTTGATTTAGAATTCCTCTGTATTACAGGGATTTGTATTTTTATAGCATCTTTTAGGAGCCTTTTGAGTTGAGTCATTAAATATATATCTTTAATAACCTCTGTGTCTTAAAAGGACAGTGTGAAATGTAAGGACTGGAAATCAAATAGTGATTCCCCTGACTTCAGAATTGTTTTATTAGAAATCTATGTGAAGTTCACTTCTTTCCCTTCATCTTGTGATTTCACAGCCTTTTGTTTGTTAAATTTGAGCTGACCAATGATTCTTGTAGTTGATTCTTTCAATCTGGAACATCACAGATCTTCAAGAAGTCTGTAGAACAGGCTGCAAAAATTAACTCCTGGATTGGGAGTTTTATGAACATTTTAAAGAGCATCTTAGAAGCTGAGCTCCTCCTCCATCAGAATTAGTAAATTGGGAATAAGACTTAGCATAACTTTGGGGAATCTTCCATTGAATTTGTAAGAAATTGTGAATATGGGAATATTCACAAGAATAACACCGTTGACTTTGCTTCAGGTGTCTGTTGGACACTTCCCATGGGATTAGTGGTCACTTTGCAGAACTGATGGAAGCTTTTGGAAGGAAAAGTGGATGAAGCAAATGGAAAACACAAATAGGAAGCATTTGTGAAACTGCAGTGTTGGATTGGATTGCACTGAAGATGAGATTTTAAGTAATTGTTTTAATAAGGGTAGGAAGTAAATAGTAAATTAGTTCTGTCATTAGTGTTTAATTATTTATTGACTTTTTAATCACGTAGTGTTACACCAGAAGTTTTATTTGTAGAGCTCCAGGAGGAACCTCTTTAGAGATTTTGTTTCTTAATTTACTTGTAAATCAGGTTCACACTACTGTTCTTCTAATCCTTGATGTTTAGGATTTAATTTTCTTGTTTCCAGACATTGTGTGTGTATGTGTTTTCTGTTAATTCTTAGTGTTTAGTCTTGGTGGTTTCAGGGTTTAATGGTTTCTAAATATTGTTGGAGGGTGGAGGGATGGCTTTTTTGGAAACCATCCGCTGTTCTCTGCAATCTTGAAGAAGAAAGGCTGTATTTAATTCCTGAATTTATTATTTTATTCTTTTATTTTATTAACTCCTGTATTTTATCGTAAACAAATCACGGAATTGGGCTGGAAGGGACCTCTGGGGACCGTCCAGTCCAACCAGGGTCACCTGGAGCAGGTGACACAGGAATGTGTCCAGGTGTTTGGAATGACCTGGAGACTCCAGCCCTCCCTGGGCAGCAGTTCCAGTGCTCTTCTCCCCTCATGGAAATGTGTTTTTACTCATGTAGAGCTGGAACTTGCGTTTTATTTCATGGCCATTGCTCCTCAACTGTCACTGACACAACTGAACGGAGCCTGGCACCAGCACATTTTGGAGATATTTATATACATTAATGAGACCCTACCNTCTGGGGACCGTCCAGTCCAACCAGGGTCACCTGGAGCAGGTGACACAGGAATGTGTCCAGGTGTTTGGAATGACCTGGAGACTCCAGCCCTCCCTGGGCAGCAGTTCCAGTGCTCTTCTCCCCTCATGGAAATGTGTTTTTACTCATGTAGAGCTGGAACTTGCGTTTTATTTCATGGCCATTGCTCCTCAACCTGTCACTGACACAACTGAACGGAGCCTGGCACCAGCACATTTTGGAGATATTTATATACATTAATGAGACCCTACCTCAGTCTTCTCTAAACTCTGCGGTATTGTTTTGTTGTAAACCGGCTTTATTACAAATAACCAAGGGTCCGCCGCCGCGTTGGCCGCCCCCGGGGACCAGCGGCCGCCGCCATCAGCCCGTGAGGCGCCGTGAGGCGGCGCCAGCGCGCAGCGCTGCTCGCG
>VZRH01003122.1:313838-351896 GCA_013397555.1 Urocynchramus pylzowi
CGCGCTCCCCGGCCCTCCGGCCCCGCACCGGCTCCCCATGTACGACAACTTGTACCTGCATGGGTTTGAAGACTCGGAGGCGGTGAGTGCCGCGGGAGCGGGGCGGGGGGCGCGCAGCGCCGCACGGGCGGGCTGGGTGTCTGTGCTGCGGGCGAGGCGCCGGGGGGTGACCCTGTGCTGCCCCAGAGATGTCGGGACGGGCTGCTGTGCTCTCCTGGGGAATTATCCCACCCCGGCATCCCTCCCAAAATGGTTCTCTGGCAGCACGGAGCCCCCGGTGCCGCGGTCGGACGCCTCGGTTCGGAAGCGTTCCCCGCCGGGGTCCGAGTGGGTGTTTTTGGGCGCCCCGGAGAACGGCCGGGATTGCCGCGGCGGTGGACACGCTGTTCCATATTAAACAGGGATCCGTTACATAAGGCGTTGTGGACAGCTCGTAAAATACATAGATAACAACATAATATAGAGTGTACGTCAATGCAGACGTATGTATGGTATGATGTGGTGTCCTCAGGAGAATGGATGGGTCCTGGAGGGCTTCGGATGAGGAATTTTTTCCTGCCTGTGTCAGTGTTGGTCTGGAAGTGCGATCCCTCTTAAGTGTTACCTCACTTGTTTTAGCATCCCTTTATTTCAGGGAGAGAGGAACAACAACCGGGCAAAATTGTCATTAATGCAGTGCACCATGTTGAGAGGAAATACTGTGTATTGGAATCCTTCCGAACTGGATATTTGAATTATTTCAAAACTCTGCTGCTTAGAAGCCTGGAATGGTTTGGGTTGGAAGGGTTTAAAGCTCATCTCACGGGCAGGGACACCTTCCACCATCCCAGGTTGCTCCAAGCCCTGTCCAGCCTGGCCTTGGACACTTCCAGGGATGAGGAAACGCTTTGGGTCAATTTAGAAATTCCTGCCCTTTTGGTAGGTGTGTGTGTGTTAACTCTTCCTTTGGGTTTTCTCTCGCTGCTGCTGCTCACAAGCTGCCGGGCCGAGTGCAGGTGAGGGTGCTGGTTCCTTTAGGGATGTGATTTGGGATGCAAGTGGATGTTTCTGTAAACCAGGCAAATAGTGAGTCCTTGGGAGCTGTTCTCCATCCCGAGTCTGTCTTGTGCTGGTTTAATGTCTTGCAGCAAAGTCTAACTATGGTCTTAGAAGTGCAGTATTGGGGCTGAGAAAACTGAGTTGCTGGATGGTGGTTGGTGTAGAAGAAATGTGTCATTTATAAAAGTTCATCAGAGAATGCAGGTAAATGTGTGCTGGACTTAAAGGTGCTTCTGAGATGCTCAACTCCATGCATTCCAGAATCCCAGGGGATTGGAAGGGACCTCTGGAGATCTCCCAGTCCAACCCCCTACCAAGGCAGGGTCACCTGGAGTTGGTGACAGAGGAATGCATCCAGGTGGGTCTGGAATGTCTCTGGAGACCCCACACCCTCCCCGGCCAGAGTTCCAGAGCTTGGCCACCCTCCATGGAAAGAAGTTCTTTCTCATGGTGAGGTGGAATTTCTTGTGGTTTAGTTCATATTTCAGTAAACCCTGGTGATCTCCTCCAAAAACATTATTTGGGAAAAGCAGCTTTAATGGTAGCAGAGACCTACCTGTTGCACAAACATCTGGGTTGGGATTTGTGCCGGAAGAATTGTGTTTATGGATGAGAGGAACTTGGTCTATAGATGTCCTCTTGGAAGGACTGGGATGAAGAAGTCATTTCCAGATTCCTTAATACTCTCTTAAGCAGTTTATGATAATGCAGTTTTACAGCTGTTTAAATTTTACAGCCTCTCTGTAATTGAGAATGCTTTTGATAGACCTAATTTCCAGAATCACAGGAATATGTGAGAACCTCCCTTTTCTTAATAAAAACACCCTAAACCTTAAAACCAATCTGGATCTCCCAGTTGTGTGGAAGAACTGGAGGCCACAAGCCCCAAAGGCTCAGGCACAAAGCAGTTAAAATTCCCTGAGAGTCTGTTTGCTTTATGCTCCCAACCACTTGCTTAAACCATTAAACCTTATTATTTTAGCTCCTGACTCAGGGACTGGGAATGCCTGCTGAGACAATATCCTGGCAAACAGGTAGTGGGGATGGGTCACATGAGTGCCACTTTCTGGCCAGAGAGAAGCGAGGGAGAGGATTGAGACGGTGGAAAAGGAATTGTGGTGGAATTCTGGCTCCCTGCGGTGCAGAGCAAATAACTGCGAGCGTGCCGAGATGGAAGCAGGGCCTGTGCATTGTTCTGGGTTAGGACCTGGAAGGCTCATCCTGCAGCTGGAGAGCTGGAGCAGCCCCGGGCTTGGATCCTCCTTCCTCCCCTGGAGCACCGGGAACGGGAGGGAGGGCTCTGCTAATTGCAGCGCTTCCAGCACGGAATAAACCACAGCCACATGAGTCACTAGCACGGGAGCGTCTGCCTAAAGTGGGCATTTGCCCTCGTGAAACCCATCCAGCCTGGTGTGCAGAATGCTGCTTGGATTTGCATTAAAGGCAGAAGGGAATGGGCAGTGAGTGGCACTTATCCCAGTAAACATGCTCACTTTTGGAAAGGTGCTATAAAATTTATACCTAATTTCTCCTGATTCACTGCTCAGCAACAAACATGGTTTTTAACGGTGAACAGATATTTCCATTATTTTTGTAACAGCAGCTCTTATTATAGTGTGTTTGTGTGTGTACATATATATAAAACAAGCAAAACCACAAATTTTATTGATGGATATATAAAGAAATGAGTGTGTGCATGGTATTACAGTCCATTACCAGCTGTGATGATTAACGTGAAGTAGATGATGCAGTAGCTGCTGTGAGGCTTTTTGGAGGAGGAAAATTACATTGCTGAAGGTGAGGAAAACTCCCAGTGACTGTAGACAGAAAGTCGTTTCCATGTTTAGGAAAAGAGGTGTAGGGATACAGAAGTGAACAAGTTCTGCAGGGACAAGTGTCCTTGTCAGGAGCACAGAAGGATGGAGAGGGCATCACCCTAGGGAGAAACATCTTCCCACTGAAGATTTTTCCCTTGCTTGTTGTCCTGCCTTGTGATTTTTTTTGATTTTTAGGCCTTTTTTAATATTCTTTGGGTAGTTCTAAGCAGGCTCACCCTTTTGGGAATTAAAGCTTGTTTGCCTTGTAGGGAAGCATTTCACGTTCTTGATCACAAGAGGATGTAAAAGCCCATTAGCACGGGGACTTAAGGCAGGGAGATCCTCTGGGTAAGCAAATAATAAATGAATTTTGGTTTACCTCTCACAGTTGGGAACTCATTGTCGTGTGTCTGTGGTGGGGAGAGATTAGAATGCTGCTCCATAGCCAGTCCAGAGTTTCTCTTGGATTTTGGGAAAGATTCCTCCTTTTTCAGAAACAAACTTCAATCAAACCTTCACATAAGAAATCACTTTTTTCTTCTGTAAAATTACATTTCCATTAAGCGAGCGTTTCATTAAAAAATTATCCACAGAAGTTAGCAACAAGTCCCCTGTGACAGAGAGTCCATCCCAGCCCCAGGAACAAAACCTGGCTCGGCTCAGTGTTTTGCACCTGCACAACTGTCAGAACAGCCCCTTTGAGGTGGTTTGCTTATATTTATCCCTTCAGAACAACACCTGAGCATGTGAAACACCTCTCCTCACCTCTCGGGGTGGCAGTTCCAGCCTTGTCGGCACGTGAGGCTTTATCTGGGCTACTTCGCTGCCTTATCGGGGCAGCTGCGAAGAGCTGCCGGGGACGGGGGCGTTCAGCTCGGCCCTGCAGCAGGCGGGGAGCGGGCAGGGGCTGGCCCTGTGGGGACAGCGAGGGGCGGGTTTGGGGACAGCGAGGGATCAGTGTGGGGACAGCGAGGGGCCCGTGTGGGGTCAGCGAGGGACTGGAGTGGGGACAGTGAGGGGCCGCTGTGGGGACAGTGAGGGACCTGTGCGGGGTCAGTGAGAAACTGGTGTAGGGACAGCGAGGGACCGGTGTGGGGACAACGATAAACTGATGTGGGGACAGCGAGGGACTGGAGTGGGGTCAGTGAGAAACTTGTGTGGGGACAGCGAGGGGCAGGTTTGGGGTCAGCGAGGGGCCCGTGTGGGGTCAGCGAAGGACTGGATTGGGGACAGTGAGGGACCGGTGCGGGGACAGCGAGGGACTGGATTGGGGACAGTGAGGGACCGGTGCGGGGACAGTGAGGGGCAGGTTTGGGGTCAGTGAGGGACCGGTGTGGGGTCAGTGAGAAACTTGTGTGGGGTCAGTGAGAAACTTGTGTGGGGACAGTGAGGGGTCGGTGTGGGGTCAGCGAGGGGCAGGTTTGGGGACAGCGAGGGGCAGGGCAGCGCTGGGAGGGGCCGGGAGTTGAGGGAGAGCGCGGTGCCAGCGCTGCGCGGAGCCGGTGACAGCCGCAGGCGCTGGTGANCGAGGGGCAGGTTTGGGGTCAGCGAGGGGCCCATGTGGGGTCAGCGAAGGACTGGATTGGGGACAGTGAGGGACCGGTGCGGGGACAGCGAGGGACTGGATTGGGGACAGTGAGGGACCGGTGCGGGGACAGTGAGGGGCAGGTTTGGGGTCAGTGAGGGACCGGTGTGGGGTCAGTGAGAAACTTGTGTGGGGTCAGTGAGAAACTTGTGTGGGGACAGTGAGGGGTCGGTGTGGGGTCAGCGAGGGGCAGGTTTGGGGACAGCGAGGGGCAGGGCAGCGCTGGGAGGGGCCGGGAGTTGAGGGAGAGCGCGGTGCCAGCGCTGCGCGGAGCCGGTGACAGCCGCAGGCGCTGGTGACAGCCGCAGGCGCTGGTGACAGCCGCAGG
The DNA here is from genome assembly GCA_013397555.1 of Urocynchramus pylzowi. Classification (NCBI taxonomy): domain Eukaryota; kingdom Metazoa; phylum Chordata; class Aves; order Passeriformes; family Fringillidae; genus Urocynchramus; species Urocynchramus pylzowi. Next base: position 318,607 of record VZRH01003122.1, read on the forward strand.
CGCTGGTGACAGCCGCAGGCGCCGGTGACAGCCCCGTGCCTTTTCCCCTGGTCATCCAGTGCTTCCCAGGCGGGGCAGCTCTGCCTCCTCCTGTCCCAGCCATTTAAAAAGACGTTTCTCTCGTGCCTTCGTCTTCCACCTGGGATTTTGGAGGAGGAGTTCCTATTGCTTGGATTTCCATGTGGTGCCTCTGACCCATACAGGAGATGGAAAGGTGGCTTTGCTTGCCCTGTGTATCCCTGTTGTAGTAGATTTTTTCAGTAACTGCTTTGACTTACTTGCTCTTTCCCCAGCATATCCTCCTCTCCTGAGCCACAGAAGCACCTTGTTTCCTAGACCTCTTTTAGCTGTTTGACCTGCATGTAACCCTGCCTGGCCTCCCTTGGCAATTCCCATCCCTGCATCCACAGCCTCCCTCCTACAGCTGGTCCCAGAGCAGGCTCTCGGTTCACAGGGAAGCAGGACTTTGCTGTGGGGCTGTGTAAGCCAGGGTGATGCCCTTCTGTGCAAGTTCAGACTGTCACCAAGAGTTAGACAAACACCTGTGATGGCATTCATGCCCCCAAAAGTGTTTTAGGTTCTGGAAGTCCTTTGGTGTTCATAGGGACTAAGCACCAGTGAGATCAACCCTGTGGGAATTCATGGTCCCAGTTTGTTGTGAGCAGGACTGTGTGGTGCTGCATTATAACAGGGTTTGTCTCCAGTTACTCCATACAATTCTTGAGAGCATTGCTGAGAATTTTTAGGAAAGAGGTGATGGGAATAGTGGGAATTGTGTGACATTCTGTTCCCCGTGTGAATGGTCAGCGTGGTGTTTTTAGGACACTGTATTCCCCTGCTTTTTCAGTGACATTACTCCTCAAACCTGCCATTCCTTCTGCTGCCAGAGTACACTTTTCTCAAGGCACCTGAGACAAGAAGATCTCTGTGTGCTGCCCAAGCAGAAAAAGTGATTATAGCAAAACAAACCTTGGTAGGGAAGTTGATATCCAAATACTGATTGGATTTGTGTCTGGTGCCTCTGGGATTGCTAAAGGGAGACGAAAGGTGGGCTTTTCTTGCTCTTTACATCTCAGTTGTTGTGGGTTGAGTAACAATGAAAATGTGTATTTAGAAGTGTTTTTCATGCTGTCTCTTCAGTGATCATGTGCTGGGTTCTGCAACACCCAGTTCATTCTGTAGAACATCTTTGGACAACAGGCAGCCAGAAGCAAGCAGAAGCTTTATCCAGCTGCCAGATAAAAACTGGGACTTCCAGTGGGTTGGTTAGAAAGGTTTCAGTGGTTATTGGGTTTATCATGTCCACAGGGCACTTCTGAGATTGTCAAGCTGAAGGTTGGTAGTTGAGATCTGATGGTCTTTTTACATGTCTTGATGGACTTTGCAGGCAGGGACCCCTTCCTGTATCCCAGGTTGCTCCAAGGCCTGTCCAACCTGGCTTTGAACGTTTCCAGGGATGGGGCAGCCCCAGCTTCTCTGGCACCCTGTGCCAGGGCCTCCCCACCCTCCCAGGGAAGGATTTTTGCCATGGATAGGAATGTGAGCTGGGAGAAGTGTTTGCAGTGCTGCTGTTTGCTGGAGACACCCTTCTCTTGCTTCTCTTTGGGCTTGACTGTTCCAAATTTGCCATTCCAATTAGTGCAGTTTCTAATGTTGAATCCAAAAAGGCTGAGTGATGTCAGGACCTAGGCATGCAGGATCTTTTGCCTAACCACTTATCTACTTGCTGCTTGTTTATGTAGGATTTTTAGTTTCAAATGTGTGCTAAACTCTGCCTTGATTGGGACAATAATCAATATTTTCCAACAAAAAGAGATCATCCTCTGCCCATTATGTCTCCTGAATTCTCATTGCAATTTGGCTTTTACACGGTCAGAGCTTTTGTGTGTTTTTGACAGTTTCAGATCTGTTTTCGTTTCTATTAGCCCCTAATAGACTGCCTTGACTAATGAATCATCGGCTGCCTGATATTTATCTTGTGTGGAAAGGGCTGCCTGAGAGGGCTGGAAGGTGGTTTGTTTGGGGCTTTGCTGGGGTGGTTTTGCTTAGATTTTCCTCCTAAAATATCCAAAGTTCTACTACTACAGCATTAGCTTTGCTTGCCTTGCTTTGTGCTCTTGTGAGGATGGTTTTCTGTGTGACTCAGATCTTCTGTTTTTTAAATGCCACATTGTGATTTGATAGTATAGTAGTCAAATAAAACACTCAGAAAGAATCATAAGTCATTTTTATAAATTGCTGCTTGCTGTTTCCATAGAGGTGCTTCTTTTTTACCAAAATACCAGAAACACATTGAAATGGGGGAAAAAAAAAAAAAAAGGAGAAAAGCTTCAAGTCATCTAAGTGAGAGATATAATGAGGAATAGGTAACAAATAGATAATTTTGTGTTTTCAGTTCCAGCTGCAGGTCAGAGCTCAGCTGATGGGACAGGGTGTGGTTGCTAAAACTGTGAGTTCATATGGAGCACCAAGGTGTGTGATGAACTGTGGCTTTATCCTGCTTTTGGATTCCTTCTGCTGAACTCCTGACTGGCTGTGGAGTGCAGCCAAAACCACAGGGCCCTCTCAGCACTGTGCTGCTCCTGGGTTGCAGATTGCTCTCCAAATTGCCCAGTGCTTAAGGAAATGCTGCTGCTGGGAAGTGGAAGCAGCTCTCCCTGGCCTCAAGGGCATTGGAGGGAGGAGTGTGGCTCTTGGTGCTGAAGGAGCACATCACAGAAATAATAACTAACGAGGGAAGAAGCTTAACCTAGGATTTGTTGATGCCATGGCTTGCTTCCCTATCTCCCAAAAACATGCTCTGCTTGGGAGACCCTGAGCTGTTGGATGTTTTCCCTTGGAGCATGCATTTATAAAGATAGGAGAGCCTGATTTTCCAAATCAGCACTTTACCCAAATGCAGATTGCTTTGCAAACAGGACAACTGCTCGTGGTCATTTGGAATCCAGTAATTAATTCCAAAATGTCATTTAGCTGGCGGGGTGCTGAGTTCCGTGGGGATCACAGGTGGTGTCAGGATTTGCTTGCAGCCTCTCCTCAGCCTCTCCTGCTTTGTATTTTTCCACAGTGCTTTGTCACTGGTTTTCATGCCAACAGTGAACTGGTTTCAGTTCTAGAGTGTCTTCTTTTGCCACGTTCTTTCCTTCTTTTCATATCTCAGCATAAATAATCCATTCAGGTGCAATATGTGGAGCACAGTGAGCAGCTTTGTCTGCCCCACGGTACTGATCAAGTAAACTGGATTTTTGATTTGGAGGATATTCCAATGTTCAGAGCCAGCCATGGAGAGCTGGAGGAAGCCAGCAGTGCCTGAATTTGTGGATGCACAACACAGGATGTAAATCTGCTTTTTCTGTTTCTCTCTAAAGCCTTGTCAGAAGGGGTTTGAAGTGTCCTGAGGAAAGGACTCAGAAAGGGCAGTGGTGGCTACGGGCTCTGCTCTGCTCCTCAGGAGGGTTTTAATTTTCACCAGGGCAGGGGAGAGCAAGAAAACCCTGGGAGAGGAGGACAAGGGGCTGCTCTTCTGATTTGGTTTGTTTTGTTTGGGTTTTCTTTCCCTAAAAAGTCCCATTGGACAAAGGCTCCCTAAGTTATAGAAATGGAACTATTTGGTTGTGCTGCTTCACCAGCATGGGGAATGCAGCCTGCCAGGGATTTGATTTATTACAGCAACAAGGCAGAAATCATGGGGAAAAACCACTCCCTGTCATCGTGCTGAGTACTGGGGTGGTGAGGTGTGTGTTTGAACGAGCTCCTAACGCTTCATATAAAACTTCACAAGCCTTTCTCTTCTGAGAGAATTCTGCTTCTACCAAATACATTTTCCCTGTGAGTCCTCCCTTGGTTTTTCCCCGTGCTGAGACATTTCCCTGCAGATGGACTCTGCTCAGCTCATTTGTGCTTTCTGCCTCCTCCCAGGGGCTGCGTGTCCTTGCTGGAGTGGCATCCCAGCCAGTGATGGCACGGGCAGAAATGTCCTGTTCCCTTGGGAAGTGTTGCTGTGGGTGCTGTGCCGGGTGTGGAGGAGGCTGGAGGATTTAGTTGTCAGTAGCAATGTCCTTTATGGCCAGAAAGAAGCCCTCAGCCCTCACGGGACAGCCTCTAGGCTGAGGTGGCCAAGGCATCCCCCCTGTCCCTTTTCCTGTTCACAGAGCCAGGTACAACCTGAACACCCCTGGCCCAACAGTTCAAGCTTTATCACAGCCTTTAACCTCTTAGAATAAGAATGAAATAATGTTTCTAATGGTTACTCCCCTGTGCTGCTGCTTTATAAACATCTCCTTTCCATGCACAATTTCTTGGCAGTATTTTAACTGCCATTCCCGCTGAGGTTGGTGGATTCCCTGAAGAATGTCTCTCTCTTGCTTGGGAAAACGATGGGTTCTGACAAATCACCAGTTAATCTGTGATATATAGGTCATGAGATACTGTGATAAAATTTTATGTTCCAGGACAATTAGTGCTGAGCTCATCAGGTCCTGACAAAACAAGCCCCAGCATCACCCTTGGGCAGGGATGTTTCAATTATGACCAATAACTGGAAAATCTCACCAGTGGCAGCTTGGCCCAGCCTCTGGCAGCTGTGAGAGACCCCCCAGCAGCTGCTGGCAGCGAGGGCTCCATCCTGAGCTGTGTGACACAGCTCAGGAACAAAGCTGCCACGCTCCAGGGGCCACAGATCCCACAGAAATCAGTGTCCAAGGGACACCACACTAGCAGAAGAGGTGGCTGGGATTCTGCACCTGTGGCTCTACTCACCTGCCCACGAGGTCCAGCTGGATTCAGGGAAGGTTTCTCCAGTGTGGGACACAACCAAGCTGCCAGCTCCTGTTCTGTAAGCAATGTTACCTGATCTAAAATGTGCCACTGAGCTGTCTGTTGGAACAGACAAAACTGCTTCAAAGTATATTTATTTCCAAAGTTTCTGACAAGTAAGAAAAGTAGCTTTATCCCCACTGTGGTGCTTGTTCTGGTTAAAATGTTCTCAAGATGTTTTTGCACGCCATAAACCAGGAATGTTGGAGCTCTGCACTTGTTATGGATCTCTTATTGGAAAATGAACGGGGTATTGGCAGATGGAAAAGCAGACAAATGAGTTATACTTTGCCCCCCTCCGTTTTCCATGCTAATTACAGCTGGCTGTTGGTTTTTGTTGCTGCCCCAAGGAGCAGAGCAGTGCTAAGTGCAGGAGTACATTGCTGAGCAGCTCCTGTGTTCCCCCTGGAGCGGATTCATTCCAGGAATGCATTAAGTGATATTTCCCTTTAATAGATCAATGTAAACATGGAGTGGGAGGCTGGGAGGAGAGGAGCCACGCACTGCAGTATTTCCCCTTACACGTGCAACATTCACACTCTGCTGGTGGATACCTACAAGTTGTTTTGAGAAGTTGGCTTAGGCCTTCAGACTTGCCATTGGACGTCCTTTCAGTGCTGATGCTGAAGAGTTTTTGTCTGTTAGAATAATTAAGAACCTTGTTAAATGTTTAGCTTCCCTACTCTGCACTGAATATACCACATAGGAATCATTCCTTTTTGTTGGCTTTCTTAGAATCCCAGACTGGTTTGGGTTGAAAGGGACCTTAAAGCCCATCCAGTTCCATGGGCAGGGACACCTTCCACCATCCCAGAGCCCTGTCCAACCTGGCCTTGGACACTTCCAGAGACAGGACAGCCACAGTTTCTCTCAGCAGCCTCTGGATATAACACACAAAGCCATCAGATTGCACAGACTGTGCTGTCTGCAGGAGGAAGCTCTGTCCTGTGATTTCTTACTCAGGTTCTCTGCGTGCAAGCGGTACCTGCTGAGGGGGAAGATGCCTTCAAAGGGATGGAACTGTGCACAGATATTTTGTGTCTTCCTTCACAAGCGAGAATTTAATTTATAAAAGATGTATGAGATCTCTTTGGTATCAGAATTGAATGTTTTACATTCCACAACAACATGTAATTATTCATAAAGCTTGTCTGCCTTTCTTCTGGATGGTCTGATCTCATACAGGTAAAGAAATCCCAGCTGTATCCTCAGAGTAACAACCACAACAGTGCAAATAAATACAAACACTGCAGTGTTGTTTTGCTGAGAACTGATCAGTGAAGAGACCTCTCCAAAGGCATCAGCTTTTCAGGCTGGGTTCACTGAACATTTTCAAACCAATCTAAAACAGAAATAGATGTGCCTTTAAATCTAAAATTTGGGGCCAGAACTGAACAAAGGGATAAAACCAAGCGTAGGTTTCAGAGGAGCTGCACTGATGTATTTCAATGAAGTGCAGCCCAAAAGTCCTGATGGCTGCACGTTTCTTTCAGCTGTTAAATAATTCCTCCCTTTGCTTTTTCACCCAAGTGCAGTTGCTGCATTACTTGCAAAAAATAAAGAAAGGAGAAAAAGCCACTTGCCAGCAGCTGGGAGCTGAAGCAGCTTTCTCCCATCCCAGCATTTCAGGAAGGCAGTCAGCAAAGTGCTTTCCCAAGCGACTGCTGCCTGCCTGGGTCCTGCTGCAGTCTCTGGAGAGCTGAGGGACTTGGGGGGGATTTGTGTTCGTTTTGTTTCACTCCTTTCCCTTCGAGCAAGTCCCTCTCTGCCTGTGCCCCGAGCTGTGATGGTGCTGCTGCCTCAGAGCCTGCTGCGAGGTACTGCCAGGGGGGAGGGATGAGCCACGTCCTGCTGCTCTCCCGTTTTCCTGCCGGCACATCCAAGGGAGCTGGCCCGGCTGCACGGACAGGAGGAGCAGCTCCTCCTCCCCAAGGCTCAGCACGTTTCTCCTCTCATTTATTCGTGTCCCTTCACTAATTTGGAGATGTCAGCAGCGTGCCTTGCGCAGCTCTGTTCACGTTTTGGGATGGAGGGGCTGTGTCAGGGCAGCTCGAGAGAGATACAGCCACAAATGTGTCTGTCAGGAGCCAGCTCGAATCCTGGCTGTGCCTGTGGTGCTCTGGGCTCACTCTGCCCTTCCCTGCTGGAAAAGATGTGCAGGGGACAGGAACTTGATGGGAATGCAGGAATCATAGAACGGCCTGGGTTGGAAGGGACCTCAGAGCTCTCCTTCCACCCCCCACCATGGGCAGGGTCACCTTCCACTCTGCCAAACCTGGCCTTGCTCGCTTCCAGGGACGGGGCAATCACAGCTTCTCTGGGCAGTCTTCTGGAGAGGAGGCACATGAGCTCTGCTCCAAGGGAGACCGGGATTTTGTACCTCCACTCTGCTGTGTGTCATTGGTGGGCCCGGGGAAAAATCCTCCTTTGGGCATGGGAGTTGAGTCTGGGTGCCCAAACCAGACCGTGTCCTTACACCCATGGAGGTACGGCCCGTGCTGGGGACAGAGCAGGTGCGCTGTCCCCTCCCGTGCCGTGTCTCAGGAAGGTTTGGCTGCTCCCCGGCAGAACTGGGGCACAGCAGCAGCGGTGGCTCATCCCTTGGTGGGAGCCCTGGCCGTGCTCCGGGGGAAGCTCATCCCTGCGGGATGGAAGGTGCCGCTGGAGCCGGTGTGGCACCTCCTCCTCCTCCTCCCCCTGCTGCCTGCGGTGTCCCACCTGCTGTGCACCGGCAGAGGGATGCTGGGCTGAGGGAGCCGCTGTGGCTGCGGAGCACACGGAGCTGCGCTGGAGCAGGGACAGCGCGGCAGGAACTGCCTCATCCTGCAGGTCCGTGCTGGGGGAGGCGGGGTGTGCACAGCAGCCCTGATCCCGCAGGAGCCATGACACTCCAGCTGCCAGGGAGAGAGCTCCTGGCACGGGAGCGCACGGAAAGGAGGAAATGACAAACAGTTCATGCTCTAATGCACCACAGGAACGCGAGTTGAACAGGAGCCTCTCCTTCCTGCCGGCAGCTCAGGGCACTGGCACTTGCAGGGAATTATTCTGGAGCACGGAGCTCTCCTGTCATCTGTCTCCTGCAAGCAGTGCCAGGGATGCACTGGCACATAACCCGTGCCTGGTCCATCCCCAGGCCCTGCCGGGATCCATGTCACATTGTCACCCAGGAAATCGCTGCTCCAGCAGCTGCAGTGCCAGGGGAGGGCTCTGGCCAGCACCAGCAGTTTGGTACTGGGGGCTTTGCTTCGTTCAGGGCAGAAGGGGAATTTGGAACTTCCTGAAGTTCAGCCTGGTTTTTGATTGGCATCCTTCCCCCTCATCCTTCTCTTCTTTGGAAATGCAAGGAATGGCTGTGTCAGTGAGGCACTTCCTGTCCAGGGGGAGCTCACTCGGGGTAGTGTCAGCCACCTCCTTCCAGCTTTGGGAGGAGTTCCTTCCTTGGGGCTTTTCTACTCTGGCTGCTCATCTTGGAACATTTCCTTCTTCCTGCTGGATGGTTTTCTGTACCTTTGACCGGACTCTGGCTTCACTCATCATCCCCATTCCCTGCCTTTTTCATTGCATTTCAGTGCAGATTTCTAGGGCACCAGCAGAATCTTTGACATTTTCTTTTGGAGCAGATATACCTCTGCTACACTATCCCAAAATAATGGCAAAGCTTTTTTAAAGGCTTTCAATCTTGTCAAGATTGACAGATTCCGCTCCTGACAAGGCTTTTTTTTTTTACTTTCTTTCAGCAAAAAACAATATCCAGGTACTTAAAGTTGTCCTGTTTGCTCCTGCAGATTTGTGTTTACTGGTGCATATGAGAACTGTGATGGAAAAGGAGTTTCTGCACAGACTGAGACCATCAGGGTCTTTCTCAGTTATTGCTTGTGCCAAATCAAAAGAGTTGGGAGTAAGATAGTGATTCCTGAAGGATTATTTTTCTTGATGGGAATGCTTGTTGGTTGCTAGGAAGAAGGAATATTAAACTGTTGTTTCTCCTAAGATATTTCATTAAGAATCCATTTTGTAGATAAAACTGGAGGCAGTTATTAAAAAATAAAAGAATTGTCTTTGAATTTTTAATGTTTAACTCTCTAAATTGCTATCAATCATCAAATCCCAGAATGGGTTGGGCTTGAGGGCCCTGATGACCAGTCATAAGAATTTGGGAAAATATGTTCACACTATGTAAAAAAAAAGGTTTATGGTGGCTGGAGTTGAGATGTAGCACAAACTCCTGGCTGTTCCCTCCTTGTGGATTTGCATTTCCACCTACCATTGCTACCTTCCCGTTCAACCCAACAGAGAATACATGGAGAGACTATTTTGCCAATGGCATTCCCAGATTTTTAAAAGATCTTGGGTATTTATTTGTTCCTGCTTCTCATTTCCCAAAATAACCGTTGGTTGGTTGTTTGTCCTGTGTTCTGTTGGTCCTCACAAGCCACCTGGGAATACTGATAACAACAAATCCCTCTCACAACAGTGTTCTGTTTACAGTTTGTAGAGCAATATCCAAGCAGGAGCAGATACAGAAACAACAAAATTGTCAGTGGGGGATATTTTCCCCTGGTTTATGTAGTAATGATAAAAACCAACCAGTTTTGGGGGAGTAGGTGAGCTCAGAGTGCTCTCAGAGCTGAATTCCCAGCCCCATCCCTGGGAATTCCCAGTGGGCAGCAAAGTCCTAGAAAGTCCTTGGGCTCCCTGGTTGATTACAGCAATTAAGGACCATAAAGTGTCACTCAAATATTACCTCAGCAGGTGACAGCAAAATGTCCTTTCTCTTGGATTTTGCTCTCAGCACGTCGAGTTTTCGATTGCAAGGGCTCGGGGGAAGGAGTTGCTATTTACAGCCTGCACAGCACTTGGGAAATTAGGGCTTTTTCTTCCTAAGAGATTCCTAGCAGTCCAGAAGAGCTCCTTTAGGTTCAGCAGTCAAGTGATTTCAGGATTTGCTGCAAGAAAAGTAATCAGAGATTATGGAACCTCCTTGGGAAAAAAAATTAAAAAAAGAACAAAAAAAAAGAGTAGAAAATTAAAAAAAAAATTAATTCTCTGTTTGTAAGCCTCATTTATCAGGGTTTAAAGCAGCTTCTAAACCTCCTTCTTTGGAAGGTTTTGGAAGGAAGGAGCTAATTAAAACCATAACATAACACAACATACTCAGCTTAGGCCCAAACTCCATCAGTTGCTTGGCTTAAATTAAGCAGCGTGAAATTCATTGCAACAATGCCCTCCCAGCATGTCACAATTCCTTCCCATTCACTACCCAGTGTGAACATTTTAAACAAAGTAATTTTCCTATAATTCTGTTGAAGATGGGAGTCTGGTTCTGTCTGATTCTGTGACGTTCCAAACCACTTCTGTTGAAAAAAGTAAAATAAATATTCAGGGTTATTTTGGTTGTGTAAAGCCTGATGGTGTGGGAAGTGGTGACACCACTCTAGAAGAAAATCAGGACACTGTAATCATCAAAATCCTTAAAAAAGATGTATATTCTTTAAATTAGCTGTTGGAATTAGGAAGAGCATGCAGTGAAAGCAGACAGGTGGCAAGGATCTTCTCAACACTGAGGAAAATTCCACTTCACTCCTCACATGTAGAATACCCTGAAGGTTCTTGTGCTGCACATCCCTGCTTTGGGGACTGAAGTATTCTGTGTGCTTGAAAGAGGTGGACTGGTTTTGTTTGTTGGGAAGTTGAAAAATCATTTCAGCTAATGAATGGGTGCTGCTCATCAGTCCTCCAGGAGAATAAACTGAAATTTTTCCTTTGTTCATCCTGGAGAAGAAAAGGCTTTGGGGACACCTCTCAGTGGCCTAAAGGGATTATAAAGTGAGGGAGGGGGACTGGGGACAAGGGCTGGAGGGACAGGACCCAGGGAATGGCTCCCACTGCCAGAGGGCAGGGATGGGTGGGAGATTGGGAATGGGGAATTCCTGGCTGGGCTGGGATTGCCAGAGCAGCTGGGGCTGCCCTGGATCCCTGGCAGTGCCCAAGGCCAGGCTGGGGCAGCTGGGACAGTGGGAGGGGTCCCTGCCATGGGATGGCAGGGGTGGCACTGGGTGAGCTGATCCCACACCAGTGTGGGATTCTGGGATTCTGTGGTGTCTGAGAGCAGCCCCTGGACTGGACATGAGCAGGCCCAGCTGGGCACAGGTCAGCCTGCTCCTCCCAAAGGTCACCTGGTGACAGGAGAGCCCCAGGGAGAGCACAGCAAGATAAGCTACATGAAACCAAAAGGGAGATAGAGATAGACTGGGACAGAGTGAAATAAGAGGAGAAATGGGAGCTCATCCTCTTGCACATCCCAAGCTGAATGTCCCTGGTGCAGTAACAAGGAACTAGATGGAGGTGTGATTTTTATTTTTATTTTTTTTTTGTTAAGAAGTGATCCACCCCTGTGAGCAGGAGCTCTCCATCCCAGCCAGCAGGAGGGTGATTGGAGGGTGGTTTAGGAACACACCACGTTATTCCACACTTCCTGGCTGAAGCCTGCATGTCTGAGGGAATGCTGTGGCAGACCACATATGGCAGCCACAGATGCCTGTGTACTTGGGAGGATGATTAAGTTTAGTTTGGGGGCAGTATTTGTAATTTATTTTTTTTTCCCAGAGAGTTATGGAACGTTCTTGCCTTCCCAATGTGTTATGTGGGACAGACACAGAGCATCCTCCTCACAGGAGAGCTCATTTAGGATACCAGGTGCACTTTTATTACCAGGTTTCATCAAACCCAACAGCAGCAGCTTCCCCAGAGCCTTGGGAAGATCATTCAATGCTTTCAAGAGCTGAAGTAATTAGAAAAAATAAAGCAGTGTCTCTGTGCCATTGCAGCTTTAGTTTGGAGCCTTTTATCATGGAAAAATAGCACCTTTTTTCCTCTCCTGGGACTGCTGAATAGCTTTCCTGAAAAAGAGGGACCAGCTGCAGAGGGTGAAGCAAAATTCAGGCTGGAGGTGTTCAGGTGTTGATTCAGTCCCAGGTCTCACAACCTGCACATGGAATAAAGCACAGATCAGAGCATTCCCAGGCAGATCTTTGCTGCTTTAAGGCTGAACAAAACCATGGAATTTGAAAGGTTTGTGTGTTCAAATTTGGATCTCTTTGTTGGGTGAAAACCACCTGAGCCTGTAGCCATCCCTCTGGCTGTGATCCTCACCTTTCCCTTGGCACTGAGACTGCAGGAAAAGTGCTTTGGATGTTATTTTGTGGAGGAAGATGTGGATTTTTCACCTGTGATAAGTTCAGAGCAGCTCATCTATTCTCTAACCACTACCTCAGGCTTTGGGTGTACCTGCAGTGCCTGCTAAGCAAAATCTTGTGCCTTGCATGTTCATTTGAACATTACCAAAAGAGATGGGAGTATTTTGGCAGTAAATAGAGATATATATTACCAGTATTTTTTTTAAACTCTGTTTCTTAAATGTAGCAACACAATCTGTGCTGAACTGAAGGCAGCTGGAGAAAGGAGATAGACTGCAAGATTTGAAATCCAGGGTAAAAAAAAGAGATCAGGAAATGTTGGAAGAATTGCCCTATTTTCTAACAATTAGTATTCCCAAAGAAAAAAAAACATGTTCTGACTACCTAGTAATTTCCAAATTGCTGAGACACCTAATGAGTTGTCTTAAATAAATTTACCAAGCATATAGAAGGAAATAATTGCTGAGCATTTGATTCTGAAATCACAACTCAGTGCCAAGCGCTTGTGCAGCTGCCTTGTGTGTGTTGGGGATTCAGCAAGAAAATCATTTCCTTGGGAACTGAACCTTGTCCTGGTTGCACTTCCAGTGCCACATCCACGTGGGAATTGGTGGAAAAGTCCCTCTGAACCTCTCTGCTCCTGGACCTCCCTGTTTAACCTTGCAGTAGCTGGAATGGATTTTGTAGTTTGGGGGGGAATGTTAATAATTCCATATTAAAGCAAAACAGGGGCTGTGCTGCAGGTGTGATCCCTACACCCCTTTCCACATGGCAATAATGCCCTGCTCTCCCTGCTGCTCCTGCTGCAGCTCCCATGGAATGCTCCCTCCAGCCTGGCTTGCACTCTGCAGTATTTTGCTGGGCACACACAGATTTTCCTGGCCCCAGTTTCCATTGCAGCACAGCGAGGTTTTCACGCCAAAGGAAGAGATCCCCACTGGTTTGTGTTTGCCTTTTAATTAATTACATCACCTGCCCAGTAATTAAATTTAGCTGCCCACCCTGAGTGCTGGGATGAGGTGAGCACCAACTGTGGTGGCCACTGGTATTTAAAATGGGGGGATTTCTTAAGTCCTCAACTTCTGGTTCTTGTTTTCATGTAAAAATGAGTTAATACTTATTTTCTGTGACCCCCATCTCCATGACATGCTTCTGGTAGTAACCTGTGAGTTAAACCTGCTCTTGTTCACCTGGACTAGGGAGATAGATCTTCACGCTGGGGCTTGGAGTGAGCTGCTTCCCCAAGGAATAACTCTGCTGTGGGTTTTGGGGGGTTTTTTCAATGGTTTCTGGAACACCCGTGGCATATGGCAGCATATGGCCCTGCAGCCATCCCTGTGCCTGTCTGCTCCCCTTGTGCTGTGTCAGGAGCTCTGTCAGGTCTCTGGGAACTCGTCAGGGAGGGACGTGGCCTCGATTCTCCCGGCAACTTGCAGAGGGCTGAGGGCACTTGGGCTTTCTTCGAGTTGAGGCTCCAGTTTGTGATGGATGTGTCTTGGGGCAAAGGGAGGATGGGCAGATGGAAGCTTCCTGCCAGTGAAAGGGCTGGCAGAGCTGGGAATGCTCCCCTGGAGAAGGGAAGGCTCCAGGGAGAGCTCAGAGCCCCTGGCAGGGCCTGAAGGGGCTCCAGGAGAGCTGCAGAGGGACTGGGGACAAGGGATGGAGGGACAGGACACAGGGAATGGCTCCCAGTGCCAGAGGGCAGGGATGGATGGGAGATTGGGAAGGAGTTGTTTTTTGGGAAGGTGATGAGACTCTGACACAGGTTTCCCAGAGCAGCTGTGGCTACCCCTGGATCCCTGGCAGTGCCCAAGGCCAGGCTGGGCTTAGAGCAACCTGGGCTTGTGGAAATTTTCCCTGCCCTGGAAGGAGATCAGCTGTAAGTCCCTTCCAACCCAAACCAGTCTGGGATTCCATGATTCCATGTCTGCTCAAATCTGTTTAGTTGAGCTCCTGAACAATTTAAAAGCTTTGGAGTGACCTCTGGTTCTGCTGTTTGTTCTGCTGGGTGAGCTCCGAGTTCAGCATCAGGACAGGACCTTTGGGATCTTTGGGAATTTGGCTTCCTTGGTCTCACAGGATGAGACTGCCCTGGGTATCCAAAAGCCTGTTGGGAAGCTGGGAGGGGCCAGGTGGGATTGGTGCTGGGGAGGGAAGTGAGAGGAGCACAGGAGGAGAGCATGGGACAGAGGGTGAAGCAGTCCAGGCTGTCCCCAGCTGGGATATTATCCCAAGCCCACATTCCCAGTCCCTGGCTGCCTGGGGGAGCTCTGCCACTCCCAGCCCTTTGTGCCCTGGCAGGGCTGTGGGTTTGGGGTGAGCTCTGTGCTCTGCACTGCCATCCCTCCTGTTCCCAGCAGAACGGGGTGTGTGGCTGAGCACAGAGCCAGGCCCAGCTGCTTCCCTGTGTGCCTGGTGTCTGCTCATTCCAGGGTACAGGGGTGCCTGGGGAGGGGGCTGCTGCAGCAGGGCCCTGCCTGCCCTAATGGAGAGGGCTGCAGCTCTCTGGGAGCAGGGATGTCTCCCAGAGAAACATCCTTCCCAAAGGCTCTCCCGGTTGGGATGGACCCACAGCACCCTAAATCTTTTCAGGAGAGGCTGCCTGTCATCTGGCTGATTGGAGCTGCTAATGGATTGCTGCTTTAATTGCCCTAGCAGTGTGACAGAGCATTCCTCAGGGATGGAGGGAGAGCAATCCGGAGCTGTGGATTTATGGCACTTGGGGAAAAATTATTTGCAAGCTCAGTAAGTCTTTATTTTTCAGCTGTAACAGCTAAAGGTTGATTATTCCTTCAGTGAGCACAAAGGCTGGACGTGGCTGGATACTGTAGTGTCCAGGAAGAGGATTCATGTCACCTCTTCCTCCCTGGAATGCTGGGGCATCCCCATTCACCAGGAATACTGTGTCACCCTTTCCACCTCAGCACGTCCTCCAGCAGCCTCACCTGCAGGACCAGTCAGTGAGCAGGAGAATAAAAATGAACAGACCCACTGTTCCTTCTGCTTTACCCCTCTCCCTGGTGGTTTTGGGAGTGCTTCAAACCTCCACCTTTTTAGCTAAGCTGAATTACATTAGTTGATGAGAAAGGGAGAAAATAAATAATAAACTGCACAAAAAATGAATTCACAGGAGCCCAAAGTATAAAGGCTGTGAAGTAAGCAGTGAGTCTTTAATTGCCTTGAATAATGTAATTATCTAGAAAAGCTTGTTTCTTTCAAATTGCCAAATCTGGTGTCACTTGAACTCACTGAAGCCCCACTTGACAAAGTTCCTCTGTCTTCCAGAGGGCCGTGGGATTGGGGTTAAGTAAGGGTGGGATTGATTATTGCTCCTCAAATGTTATGTGTGAAACTGGGGACATAGGTGATACCCCTAAATGCCCAGGCTGCTGCTCTAAGCAGTGTGAAAACAAAGAAGTTAAAGGGTCTTTTTAGAGAATCCCAGAATCACCAAGGTTGGAAAAGCCCTCCAAGATTGAGTCCCAGCTGTGCCCAAACCCTCCCCTTGTCCCCAGCCCAGAGCACTGAGTGCCACATCCAGTCCTTCCCTGGACACCTCCAGGGATGGAGACTCCACCATTCCCTGGACAGCCCCTGCCAGTCTCTGACCACCCTTCCATTAACAAATTCTTCCTTTAGGAACATCTTGGTGTACAAAAAAAGATGGGGAATTCCTTTCCTTTCTCTGTATCTCTCATTCCCTGTTGCAGTTTCAGCAAGCAGGAGCTGTCAGAGCAGAACTCACTGCACTTGGTGCTGAGCAGACAGCAGTGTTTGCGTTGGATTGTTGGGCAATATTCTGTCAATATTCCACAATATTTCTGGCAATAACTCTGATCTCCAATCAAACATTTCAAACAGAACCCAACATTCCGTACAAGTTTGGCTCCTTTTTGCCCCTCTTGCTGCTATTTGCAGCATGGTGCCTGATTCTCAGTGTGCTGCTGCAGCTCAGCACCCTGTGAGTCACAGTCCTGGGGCTGCATCTTCCCCATGAGGCCCTGGCTGCTGGGAGAGGCGGGCTCGTGCTGCCGTGATGGTACCAGTGCTGGCACTGGCACTCGGGCACTGCTCAGCCTGGCACAGAGCAGCCGGGGGTGGGGGGTGGCCTGCCAGCATCAGCTGCTCTGCCTCAGGCTGTTTCCTTCCACGGCAGTAAATAAGTCACTGTCAAACACACACCAGTACAAACCAGCGTGGGCACTGTGCGTCCAGCACAGGGGTCTGATCTGGTTAAATTCCCTCACTGAGCTGTGCTGGATCACATCAGACCTGAGCGAGTGAACAACCAGCAGTGCCCAGGGGTGCCCAGCTGGGCAAGAGGCCCGTGGCTCCTGGGCTGTGCCAGCCCCGGTGGGACACAGCCCAGGGCAGGGCCCGTCCCTGTGCTGGCACTGCTGGGGCACCTCCAGGGCTGGGGACAGCGCTGGGACAAGAGGGACCCTGAGGGGCTGGAGAGTGTGCAGGGGAGGGAACGGAGCTGGGAAGGGGCTGGAGAATTGCTGAGGGAGCTGGGAAGGGGCTGGAGAATTCCTGAGGGAGCTGGGAAGGGGCTGGAGGATTCCTGAGGGAGCTGGGAAGGGGCTCAGCCTGGAGAAAAGGAGGATCCAGAAGGGAAAAGCTCTGCAGCAGAGTTCTCCCCAAACTTCCATGCTTTTTTTCCCCCCTCACATTTTCTCCCACTTTTTGATTTTCGCTTCACAACAAGGGAGACCCTGAGGGGCTGGAGCATGTCCAGGGAAGGGAACCGAGCTGGGAAGGGGCTGGAGAATCCCTGAGGGGGCTGGGAAGGGGCTGGAGAATTCCTGAGGGGGCTGGGAAGGGCTGGAGAATTCCTGAGGGAGCTGGGAAGGGGCTCAGCCTGGAGCAAAGGAGGATCCAGAGGGATCTTTTCCCTCCCTGCAATTCCCTGCCAGGAGGGGACAGCCGGGGGGGTCGGGCTCTGCTCCCAGGGAACAGGGACAGGAGGAGAGGGAACGGCCTCGGGCTGGCCCAGGGGAGCTCAGGGTGGATTTTGGGCAGCAGCAGGAATTTCCCCATGGAAAAGGTGCCCAGGCACTGAGAGGTGTCTGGGTGAGGCCTGGCCAAGCGCAGTGGCTGCGAGTTCCCTGCTCTCTGCTCCATCCCTGAGGAAGCAGAAGGAAGAGCAGGATGTGCAGCTTCCCAGCTGGGAAGAGCTGAGCTGCTGCCAGCTCCTAATGCCACTGCTCAGCCTGGGCATGCTGCACTTGTTCCAGCTCAGCACCCTGAACTCTGCATCTTCCCAGCCCTTCCCAGCTCTCCCTGGGTGTGGGATGTCCTGGAAGGAATTTTCTGCTGTGTTTAAAATCACAGCTGGGGGTGAAGCTCCTGTTGGCAAATCCTGTTCTTGGCCTGGAGGAAATCTGCATTTCCTCAAGTGAGTGTGGAGCAAGGGAAGAGCACAGGCTCATCTGTGGTTCTGAGGCAGAAGAATCCTGGTGGGGGTGGATTCACAGGGATGGACATGGATCCACAGCTGTGGACAGGGATCCACAGCAATGGCCATGTATTCACAGCAATATTTAAGAATATGTGACTTTACATGGACAGTAAGAATATTGACTTTTACAGTGCCTGTGCTGCAGGATAGAAATCAATGTAAGGAAAAAAAAAAGAATAAGGATATAATGGTGTAGAGTGGCTCTGTTGGAACACAGAGTCACAGATTGATCAGGAGTAAATATTCTCTGTTTTGCAAGGTTAAAGCCCTGTGTTTCCACTGGCCCCCCACACATAAAGATCAGGTGTGTGGGATGCTGGGGTCAAGCTGGTCTCTACAAAGAGAGGAGCCACTCCTCACTTCAGGGCTTGCCAGGTATCCTGAAAAATGTCCAAAAAATGGCAAAAATCCAACTGTGGCAGCACCTTCTCTCCCCCTTGCAGGCTGATGCTCTCTGCTGCTGCCTGAATGTGCTGTTTTCGTGTCATATCGATACAGAGCTGTTGAGCAGCTTTAATAATGTCATTTTTGCCACTTTTCCCCCCTGGAAGCCCAGAACAAAGCTCTGTGTGAATGAGAACAAAGCCCTTACACAACAGAGCATATTCATGGGGAGGGATGATTCAAACCAAGCTTTATAATTCCTTAATTATATTTGATGTGACCTAACCCTTGACAATCCTGAGTCTGAGGTTGTCAAACAGGATATGAATATTATAAAGACTTTTGGACAGTGCCCAGAGCTGAGCTGGATTTCACTGTGTCAGTAAGAAAGTGGAAAGAGGTTTTCTCAGCATTTTTGTCTTTGTAAAAATCACTCCAAAATCACGAAGAAACAAATTACTTTTAAATATTTTTTAAATTTGACTGGGGAGGAGGTTTCTGTTCCTTACCTGTGTTTTCTTAGTGACCTGGATTTCCTTTCAGGGCTCAGCAGATTCGTACACGAGCAGACCCTCAGACTCTGATGTCTCTTTGGAAGAGGACAGGGAAGCAATCCGCCAGGAAAGGGAGCAGCAAGCAGCCATCCAGCTGGAGAGGGCCAAGGTGTGTTCTTCTCCCTAAGTCATGGGCCAGGGGCCTTCTGCCTGCTGGTAAAATTCACACTTTCTTTTGAAATACTTGGGCAGTTGAGTCAAAGTATCTGCAGAGAAGATGTTTGGGGAATTTAGTGTAAATATTCTCCTCTAAATGGGGATATTCTCCAGGGAGCTGAACTCTGCTGGCCTGGGTGAAGGTATTGGGGCTGTATTTTAATGGATGAGAAGTTCCCTGTGTTTTTGATGGTTTTTTTTTCTGTTTGTAGTCCAAACCAGTAGCATTTGCTGTCAAGACCAACGTGAGTTACTGTGGGGCTCTGGATGAAGATGTTCCTGTGCCAAGCACTGCCATCTCCTTTGATGCCAAGGACTTCCTCCACATTAAAGAGGTAAAACCCAGGAAAAGGGGATAGGAAAGGGAATCTTTCTACAGGCCAAGGGCTTTGATTTGAACAGCTGAGCCATCTCCAGGAGGGCACAGTGAGGATGAGCTGGTTCTTCATCCCTCATGGAGCTCCTGCACCCTGGGGGGCTTATCCTGCCCTTTTGGAACTTTTGGTGTTACCAACATGTTGGAATTTCATCACTCAGGGAGGAAATAATACCCTTTGGAGTGGTGGGTTCAGATTCTTTTCATCAGAACCAGTTTGTGGTGGGTCAGAGATGATGCAGGAGAAAGGGATTCCGTGGAGCAGCACCAGGTCATGCCAGGTCTTCAAAAAAAACACCAGATAGGCTCCCTTCCAGAGAGGAAGTAACACTTAGGATAATCCAGTAAGCAAAGAAAATCCTGAAGAGGACAGATGCAAAAATAAGGGAAAAAATGGAATAAATGAGCCCTGAGTATGGCTTTGGTAGAGAAAATTGCATTTTATTGCATGCTGAGCATATTTTATGCAATTTTTTATCTGAAGTGAGCCCTCCACATTTGCATAACCCCCTGTTGTGCTGTGGATTGGTACAGAGGCTTGCAGCTTGCAAAAGCACTTTTTCATCTCTGCATTTTGGATTTATTTTGGGGTGTTCAGTGCTCATCTGTGTCTTTCTTTGAACACGTGTTCATCATCACTCCAGAGCACTGATCTCCCTTAGACAGAGCACATTCAGGAGGAAAACACCTGCTGCTGCCCCTCCTCTGGTGCTGGAACAGGGAATTGCTTCACACCCCCTTCTCCCTGAGAGGAAAAGGCAGTAAATTCCCTTTTTCCAGTTTTTAATCTGGGTTTTCCTGGGTGTGGCCACCTTCATTGTCAGGGCACTGACTGAGTTGCACACTCCAAGCTCCTGCCACGCTGCCCTGTACATTTTTCCAGACAAGTGTCCCAAATCCATGTCTTGGCATTCCATGAGTTGTCTTCCAAGGTCTAAAAACCCAGGATCACACTGTCACTGAGCTGGAAACCATCTGGGTACTGGTGTTTGTCAGCTCAGCCTGCCTGGAGCTGGAACTCAGGAGGATTTGGGGAATGGTTCCCCATGCTGCAAAAAGGCTTGGCAGGATTTGGTTTTTTTCAGTGATTCCAGGTTTTGGAATGTTGCTGAGCTGGGTACAAAGTCAGGTCACCCTCTGGCAGGATGGAGCAGAGGCAGTGAGTGAGGAGCTGCTATTTTGAGGCTGTGTCCTGTATGTCTCATCTGTCTCCTCCAAACTATACATTGTGTGCCTGCTTAAAGGATGAAATGGCAACAGTTCCTGACAGAGCAGAAGGAATCATGGGCATGGCAACCAGGGGAGGGAACGTGCTCCTCCCACACACAGAGTGACACAGGGGAGGGAATGACCTGATGCAGATAAATCCCCAATTCCTCACTGCTGCCTTGGCATTTGTGTGTTCAGATGCTCTCAGCAGAACCCAGACTGCTTTGGGATGGAAGGGACCTTAAATGGGCAGGGACATTCCACTGTCCCAGGCTGCTCCAAGCCCTGTCCAGCTGGCCCTGGATACTGTCAGGGATCCAGGGGTACCCACAGCTGCTCTGGGAATTCCAGCCCAGCCCCTCCCCACCCTCCCAGCCAGGAATTCCTCCCCAAAATCCCATCCATCCCTGCCCTCTGGCAGTGGAAGCCATTCCCTGGGTCCTGTCCCTCCATCCTTTGTCCCAAGTCCCTCTCCAGAGGGGCTGGTTCTGATCCCATGTCTAGAGGCATCACTCAGAGGTCCATGAAGACAGATTCCCATGGTCAGGCTGTACCTTTGGAGCCAAAATGGAGCAGGCAGTGCCCTTGAACTCAGGTTTTGCAGGGATTGGTTTTGTAGAGTCAGGCTGGTTTGGGTTGGAAGGGACCTTAAAGCCCACCCAGGGCAGGGACACCTTCCACTATCCCAGGCTGCTCCAAGCCCGGTCCAACCTGGCCTTGAACATTTCCACAGCCTCTCAGTTCACTGATTTCCAACAGCAGGATGCTGAATCCTGAAGGATTTGTCTGGTTCACAGACTGGAAGTAGTTCTGTACCTTAACATACTTCAACTAAAGCTTTGCTCACTGCCACTGTGTGAATCAAGGTCAGAACAGCAGGAGGAATAAATACTTAGTTGGAATGATCAAATCATGATCAAACCTCTTGCTTAAATATATAAAAGAGGATAAAGAGGTTTTTCAGCATATGAGGACTGCATTCCCTTAATTTTTATTATATGTTAATATTTATGATTGAGTTAATGTTCAGATACCTGGGTTGATAAAAACCCATTTATTTTTCAGGGCTGAGGCTCTGTGTTTCAGAGTCATCACCAGGCACTGCTGCACCTTTGACAGCAGGGCCTCGGTGCTTCTGTGCTCCTGCAGGAGCTGAAGTGCTTGCAAATGTGGAGCCAGGAGCAGGGATGATCTTGAAGATGAGATCTCTGTGATGGCTTTTTCCTCGAGGCAGGCAAACAAAACCCATTCACTCGTGCTGCTCTTAATGACTCCAGAGTCAGATGTGAAAAGCAATGTTTCTTTTGAACACCGAGCTGCCTAATGAAGCAGAACAGAGGAGAGGCTTTTCAGATACTTTTCTTCAAAAGCTCTGCTGGCAGCAGCTACAACAAATCCTTTTCCACTCCAATATCCACCAGGATCCTGCTTTTTATTTTGCCATCATTAGGGACAGACCAGTCTTTCAATAAAGCAGAAAAATATATGTTACTAAAGGTCAATGATAAAATGCTATACCTTAGGTATATATTAAAGTTTCTTCCTAAAGGTGAATTTTTCTTCATCTGTCATAATCTGTTAATAACATTCCTACAAATACCTGGAGAGGAGGAAGGGAAAGTGGTGATCTTTTATCTAGACCATTAAATATGACAAGCAATATTTGATGGGAAGCTGAAGGTGTTATTTTTATGTTTGCTTCTGGGAGGTTGTTTGGTGGCCTCAGCTCAAAAGAAATGGGTTCTGCTCATTAAATCAACCTTGAAATGAAATCAGCAAGGGCCAGGACGAGGGGAAACGGCCTCGGTGCTCTGCTCTCACACTTGAGCCTGGTTCATTACCCAGAGTGGAGTTAAGGAGTGTGGGTAACTGTTGGGAAGGATGCAAGTTTGACAAGAAAGTCTCACAGATCTGTGTGCTTGGCAGAAAGATCTCTGAATGTAGAACCTGAGAGCGGAATAGAGATGGAAGCAAGTTTTGGTATAGAAGAATAATAGATAAATAAATTAAATAAATTGAGGATTGCTGAGCCAGTCTTGCTGGACAAATAAGAAAGCAAAAGTTATGTCGAGATGGAAAGAGATTTTGTGACTTACAGCAAAGGATAAGCTGACCACAAACAAAAAGATGTTTTTACCAAGCAGAAAGATACCACAGGCAAAGTGGTGATGTGGCAAGTAGAAAAAAGGCCTAAGAATTTTGTATTGCGAGAAAACTGAAAAACAACTTTCAGCTTAAACTGTAACATCCTACTCATGTGATGGGATAGTATTGACCATAATATGGTAATGATAGTAGTCATGATAAGCTGTAGGTAAAAGTAAAGGTATAGATTGGTTCTTATGTATTAAGATGCTCAGCAAAGAAAAGTGTACAATGCAATGTAACCAAAACTAAAGGGGCTTCAGGCTTGTCTGCAGCTGGAGCTGACAGCTGGAGCCGTGGCTCTGCCACCCCGACCCTGGACTGCTGTAACATCTTGGAGGTACCAAAGGGAGGGAATTTGGGAGCTGGAGTGGGCAGGAACCTTGCTGTGTTGCAGAAATACAACAACGACTGGTGGATAGGGAGGCTGGTGAAGGAGGGCTGCGAGATCGGCTTCATCCCGAGCCCGCTGCGCCTGGAGAACATCCGCATCCAGCAGGAGCAGAAGAGGGGCCGCTTCCACGGAGGGTGAGCACAGCCCGGCCTTGCCAAATCACCTCCACTCCTTCCTCAGCCCAGGCAGCATTCCCAAAGGTCACCTGCTCCTGCTGCTGCTGCTTTATTGCAGGGCATTTGCAGTGCTGGCTTTGGGATTCCCGGTGGAAGTACGGGTTTGCGGAGAGCGGCAGGCGTTGGTGATGAGATACACAAATGGGTTTGACTCCAGGAAAGAGCAGTGAGGGATAATGACAGGAATTTCTGAGAGTGTTGTGTGCCTGTGGCCTTAACTCACCTTGGGCTCAACGTCTCCCAGATTTTTCCCAGTTTTTCATAGGTTGTGGGTTTTTTTCTTTCATTTTTCCTTTTCTCTCCATTTTGGCCCAAACCAGACTCGTCAGACTTTGTAAGATCAGCTTTGCCATTCTTTATTCTTCATCTTCCAGCCTGAGGTTTTTGAGTCTCCGCCCTGCCAGACCTGGAGATTGCAAATCCTTGGAAATAGGTCTGGGAGATAAACCTGGGAAATGCTTTCAGAATGGTTGAACAGCATCCAAATTTCTTCTATAATTTTTGACACAATTTCAGGGGCAGCCAGTGGGTCTCAATATACAGAGAAATTACTGAGTTCAGTGAGATGCTCCTGGATTTGTATGATAAAATTCCATATTATAATGATAAAACAGTTCATATTTAGCTTTTCTTAGTTAGAGTCATTTATGTTTGTATGATCTTGTGATTCCTCATGGGACAATTCCTTCCCAAAACCTCCCACATTTCTGGGTGCCTGGTGTTAATGGGGGTCTTTCTGCTGCTGTAGGAAATCCAGTGGGAATTCTTCTTCAAGCCTTGGAGAGATGGTTTCTGGCACATTTCGAGCCACACCTACAGCCACAGGTAAGACAGGATTTATTCAAGGAAACCCTTGCTAATAATTCTGTTAACAAACCCTACATGAGAAATGCAGGTTGTTCCCTTTGCTGAGCTACTGAGATGTTTGCCAGCAAGTGTTTGCATGCACAGGGGAGGAGCACAGCTATTCCCAGCCATGCTGGAATGGCTAAGGGCTGGGAGAAATCCTTGGGAACAGTGGCAACTGCCCCAGTTTAATGCACAGAATGCCCAGTTTAATGCACAGATTGCCCAGTTAAATTTATAGAATACCTACTTTAATGCACAGAATGCCCAGTTTAATGCACAGATTGCCCAGTTAAATTTATAGAATACCTACTTTAATGCACAGATTGCCCAGTTAAATGCACAGAATGCCCAGCTTAATATATAGAATGCCCAGTTAAATGCACAGATTTCCCAGTTAAATGTATAGAATGCCCAGTTTAATGCACAGAATGGCCAGTTTAATGCAGACTGTCCAGTTTTATGCACAGATTGCCCAGTTTAATGCACAGATTGTCCAGTTTAGTCAGGCCTGAGCAGAGGGAGGTGCTCAGACAGAAATCAAAGTGCTTTGGCAAAGGGATTTCTGGTTGCCTGGGTGTGTTTTAACCAAGTTCTCATTTGGTCTTCTAGCAAAACAGAAACAAAAAGTGGTAAGTAATGCTTTTGTTTCCATTTTGTTTCCTCCTAACTCATAATTGCCAGGATTTCCCTATGGATTTGTTTGACTGATGATCTGAAGGGTTGTTTTTTCCCTCTAGACAGAACATATTCCCCCCTATGATGTAGTGCCATCAATGAGACCTGTGGTGTTGGTGGGCCCATCACTCAAAGGCTATGAGGTATGGACTGAGGTGTTTGCAATTAATTCAACTTTCATTATCTCTGATCATCCTCAGTAATTCTGTCTGTGGCTCACTGCAACAGGAGCATGGAAATTTCAAGTGATTTAGCTTAAATAATTACCAAAATGTTCTGTAAGAGCTAAGAGTTACTTCTAAGTTGTACTGTTTTAAGCACAGTGCAAATCCATCATTTTCAGTGCACTCATTCCTGATTAAATCAAGTAAAAAAGAGAATTTGTGTCTGCTACAAGAAGTCAAATTAATGAGCTGGACTCTGCACTTGAAAAATGTTCATCAAACCAGCCTGTGCTTTGAACTTAATTAGCAAAACATTTGAAGAAGCTTCCTTGTTGTTCTCCTTTTTTCACTTTATTAATAAATTCAAATATTTTGCAAAGAAACCTTTAACCCTCCTAAAAGATTGCCCAGGTGGGAGTGGGCAGGACAACGTGCCCAGATAACCAGGACAGCCTTTTTTAGGCTGCTGCAGGTTCAAGTGAGCATTTACCACGTGCTAAAACAACAGAGACTTTGAGCAGGGCAATTTAGGGAGCTCAACCATCTGGGAGGTGCTGAACCAGGAACTAAATGAACATAAAATCAAAGATACACTTATTAAGCTTAATTAATGTTGTCAGTAATGTATAGGATATTATTAAACACATTGGAATGGCTCTTTTTGGGAGGTGACAGCCCTGGCATAATGCAGTGTTCTGGCATTGGCTTTGTGTGAGAGGGACTGAAGGTGTAGCTCAGCAGAGCAGGTACTTCATGTTCTGCTCTCTGCCTTTTAATTTGATGGGGAAGGTTTTTGACAGGAGTAAATTCCCTCTGTGCTGCACCACAGATCAATTTACCTCTGGAGTTTGGAGGGGAGGGAGGCTGTTTGTTCATAAAAACCTCTTCAAATCTGCCACCCTGTCTCTTTCTTTGAATAAAACAACACTAAACACAACACCTTGAACATACAAATGTGTGGAAATGGTAACACAGAATATTGATTTCAATAACAAAAATACTTGATCCTACTTGGGGGAATTTCTTTTGACTGTTTTTTCCTGGCTAAATGCTGAAGGAATCAGTTGGAAGGAGGGAAATAAACTGGCAGAGAGGCCTGGGGGCTTTGATGAAGCTGCTGCCTGGCCTGGCAGATAATAATTGTCAGCCTGAGCTGTCCTGCAAAGGACAAGGAGCTGCTCAATAAATCAGATGGCAGAGATGACAGCTCTTGGGGCTGAGCAGCTCAGCTGTGTTCCCAGGTCCTGCAGTGGGGACATCCCATTTCTCTGCTGCCATCCCTGTGTGGAGCAGTCCCCCAGCAGGACAGAGCTCATCCCTGAAGCCTGAAGGCCACTGTGACAGTGTTGTGTGGGCAAAGCCCAAGTGCTGTGCCCAGCAGACCCCCCATGGCTGTGCCCTCTGTGCAGCAGAGGGAGTGGTGCTGATGTGAAGGGGTGAGGAGTGCTCAGGACAGGGGCACACACAGGGACAGCTCAGCCCTTGGGGCAGTGAGTCAGGCAACTTCAGGGGTTTATTGCAGAGTGCTGTGGCAGGACGTGGCACTGGGATGGTTCTGCCCAGCAAGGGTGTGGATTGTTGGCTGTATCCCTGCCTTCTACTCACCTCTTTCCTTCCTTTTGGCTTCTTTCTCTCCCTGTCCATCCCCCTGCTCAATCTTCTCCCCTCTGCCAAGGTGACAGACATGATGCAGAAAGCTCTCTTTGACTTCCTGAAGCACAGGTTTGATGGGAGGTGAGAAACTCTGTCCTTCTCATGCTGCTTTGCCCATGTGTTACTAACATTTCAGTCAATTATTTCATTATTTTAATGCCAGAGGGTTTGCTGCATGATCAAAGCTGATTTTCTGGCTTTGTGTCACCACTGAAGAGTGGGACACAGCTCATGTGTTACTAGGGGTGCACATGTCTGCATTTCTGCCATGGCTGGGCTAGGATTTCTTAGTTTAACACAAGAATTCTGTCTCAGTGTCTTCCCAACACCTAAGAAAAATCAGCTCTAAAATACTCCTTGTATAAGATTTTATTTTGACTGCCTTAAGTAGGCAAAAATACTGAAAAGGGTGGTTGGAAGAAGGAAATGCTGAGAAATAAAACACAGAAAAACAACTGTAAGGAGGGTCCATCTTCAGCTGGAGCATTTCCTGGTGAGCTGTAGAGGATAATTTGGATTTCCTTGCTAGGAGCACTGGCTTGGTCCATGGCATCACCTCAGTCCTTGTAGGTGTCTGCAGCATCTTTGGGATGTTCTGCCCTTCCCAGTTAGTTCAGGATATTCCAGCTGGGAAAAGAAGCAGTTCTGGTAACACATAACACTAAGTCAGGTTTGAAATACCCAAGCCACCAGGGCAGGGAAAATGATGTTCTGTAGAAGAGCTGGAGCAGGATTTATGGATTTTAGGAGTGAGGAGGTGGCAGTGCTGAACTGATCCCTAAACAGCTCAGAGAGAACGTTTAATGATCAACCTCTGTGCAAAGTATCTCCTCTCCTGGCCTGTCCTGAGCTGCTCAGCTCAAGTGATTTTCTGGAAGTCCTAATTCCATCAGCAGTATTGGCAGCTGGATCAGGTGGGAGTATGAAATTTCAGCAGTGGAGAGCTCAGTGCCACCAGCAGCCTGAGACCATTGATTTTAGCTCTGAGGAACTCAGGAAAAAGCTGCTTCTTGGTCCTTCTGCCAACTTTTATGGCTTTGTGGTCTTTCTCCTCCCTCCCCTTTCTTTCTTCTTTCTTTCTTTCCATCTCTTCTGCAGTTTTGGGAGAGGTCCACGTTACCAAGAAAGGAGCTGGGTGTCCAAGGAAGAGCCTCTCCAAAGGCATCAGAGAGACCTGGCTCCTTCCCTGCTTCTGAATTCCCTTGGCTTTGCCAGCTCCTTCCTTTGTAACTGCAACCTCCCCTGCTGGCCAGTGAGCCCAAGACCCAGAGTCCATTCATTTCTGTTTTAAACTCATTTTTACTTTTGGTCTCCACTGTATGCATTTATTTATGTATTATGCAGAAAAATAACTGCACTTCTTTTTAACCCTGCAGCTGAAAATTCCACTTACAGCTGTATAAATCTTCTGTTCTGTGCAAAAGCTGCTGGTCATTCCCAGCTTGCTTTCTTCCCATTTTTCCTGGCTCCTTGGCTCATCCCAGGCCTCCTAATTGGATTTTACAGGAAGGGATTGTGTGGTCTTTGCTGTGTAACATTTTGTGTCTTTCTGACTCACTGACAGATGAAGTAAATCAATCACCTGCCTTAAGTTAAAGAGGTGCAGTGAAGTTAAACTTGAATTCAGGCAGCCCAGAGAGCTCCACTTCCTTTTCTCCTGCTCATCCCAGCCCCTGGCACAGCTCCCTGTCAGCTGGGCTGGGTTTACTCCTGGTGTAACTCTGAGGAAGTGCTGCTACATTGCAGCTCCATTGTTCTGGGTGCCCCAAGCCTCACAGCATTTATGGCACTGTGTAAATTCATGCAGGAGATGAGTGAGCTGGGAGGAGAAAAGTTATTTAATGCACTGAGGAGAATAGCAGGAACTCCATCCCAGGGCTCAGGGAATAGGAAATACATCCCTGTCACCCAGCACTTCTGTTCAGTTTGTTCTTTAATGGTGCCATAACTCATCTGGAAACGTGCCTGAGCGTGTTTGGTTGTGTCTGCCCTTTGGAATGGGCTGTGGCTGTGGAAAATGGGCTGTGGAAATCCCACTCCTGTGTTTGTGTGTGCTGTGCTCTCCTGCCAGGATATCCATAACCAGAGTGACAGCTGACATCTCCCTGGCCAAGAGGTCTGTGCTCAACAACCCCAGCAAGAGGGCCATCATCGAGCGCTCCAACACCAGGTCCAGCCTAGGTAAGGCCTGGCACAGGTGGAATTAGGCTGTGCTCACACACAGGGGGGCAGGACACAATTCCAGCCTTCCAGTCTGAGCTGGAAGGGACCCACAGGAGCATGGATCCAGCTCTTGTCCCTGCCCAGACACCCCAAAGTCCCACCCTGGGCATCCCGGGAGTGTTGTCCAAACGCTCCTGGAGCTCTTGGGAATGTGCCCATTCCCTGGGCAGCCTGGGCAGTGCCCAGCACCCTCTGGGGGAAGAGCCTTGCCCTGATCTCCAACCTGACCCTCCCCTGGCTCAGCTCCAGCCATTCCCAAGATCACAGCAGTGGTGCAGATTGAAATGTGGCTGCAGCATTTTACTGCATAATCCTGAGCTGGCCTCTCAGCTCCTCCTCCTTCCCAGCCCTGTGCTTTTAGTTCCACATCACAAGGAGCCAAAGAGCTTTCACTTGTCCAGCCAAGGAAATGTTATTCCTGACCCTGGGACCAGTTTTGTGTTTAATTTTGAGCAGTTACAGCTGAACTTTGCTGTGTGGCTGTGAGCCTTTGGGTCCTGCTCCTCTCCTCAGCGTCAGGACTGCTGGAGAACAGTGGCCTGAGGAATTTTTATTTGGACTCCATGATCTTGGAGGTCTTTTCCAACCTTGATGGTTCTGTGATTGTGTGATTTTTTTCCTTGCACGAGGGTGTAAATTTCTGTGTAGCACATGCATACCAACATCCTGCTCTCTGGGACACCTTCCCAGGATCTAAAAGGAATTGGGTTTGGTAAAAAAAAGAACCCAAATTCCAAATCTCTGCCATCCTGAGTGACTGCTTGCCCTAGAGGTACAGGTAACAGGTTATTGTATGGCAATGCCATCAATTCACATGTGGAGTCTGTGGCAGTAAGTGGGTGAGGGTGTTTTTATCCCAGTGGTTTCACCTGCTTTGTTTCCCTTTGCAGCTGAAGTGCAGAGTGAGATTGAAAGAATCTTTGAGCTGGCCAGGTCCTTACAGCTGGTTGTCCTGGATGCAGACACTATAAATCACCCTGCACAGCTTATCAAGACATCTCTAGCACCAATTATTGTCCATGTGAAGGTGTCCTCTCCAAAGGTAATTCTTCACCTTAAGATCCAGGAGGGAGCTGGAGGGCAGGGTGGGAATGGCCAGTGTGGAATCTGCACCTGAAGAGGAGAAAAAGTGACATAATGCACTGCTGGTGTGCTACAGTCCATCCAGCAATCCAGATAATTCTGCATAAATATAATTTTCATGCTTCTCTATTGTCACAAATAACTTAGGACTTAAAGCAGGATAAAGCAGAAATGCATTTGAAATTTTTCAAGGGCTCAAACATAATCCAGAGGGAAATGTTCCCAGTTCTCAGAGGGGTTATCAGAAAGGTTTGGGATATTCAAGGGCAATATTTTATGGAGAGCTTCTGCCCTTGGTAATCCCTCAGGGGGATGTCAGGCTGAGCTTTAGGGAGATAAATGATCCTTAAACTCACCTTTTGCCCTTTCCTCCTGGCAGGTTCTGCAGCGACTGATCAAGTCCAGAGGGAAGTCACAAAGCAAACACTTGAATGTCCAGTTGGTGGCAGCTGATAAACTTGCACAATGCCCACCAGTAAGTACAGAGGAGAGGCTGAAGAACTCCTGCTTTGTGGAATTGGGATGATTCCTGCTGTGCTGATCCCTGTGCAGAGCTGGGTCCATCCATTATCTCTCCCTGGTGGTGCTCACACAGCCCTGCACTCGTGAGACACAAAGTGCTGCAGACTTTCATCCTGGTTATCTCCTGCCCCGGGTTTGTTTTGGTCTTTGGTAGGGTGACAGGGCAGGAATGACGTGGAGGGGACAACAAATCTGTTCATTAGCAAATTACATCATCTGTGGAGCTGCAGCTCCCAGAGGGACAAAGTCTGGCTTTGGAGAGACCTCCCCTCACTGCACAGGGAGTGTGTGAGCCCTGCTCCTGGTCCTGCAGCCATCCCAGTCACCTCACCAGAGCACAGCCACTGCTCTCCCAGCTCCTGATCAAAGGCCCTGCCCCTCTCCTGGAGTCCTGAATTCCTGCTGATGGAGCAGAGGCCTGCAGGGCTCATGGCAGGGCTGTGGGAGAGGCTCTGCAGGGGTTTGGACAGGGCAGCTCAAACTTGCTTTTAGCTTTGAAAGGCAGACCTGGTTTCTGGGACAGAGGCAGTGGAAATGGACTTGGATGTGGCTTTGTGTGGGATCTCTGTGGGATATTGGGATGGGAGTGCAGAGTGCAGAGCTACCAGGGCAGTGACAGCTTCTCTGGGCAGCCTGTTCTTCTGCAGAGCTCAGCTGTGTTACATTTCTCACATGGAATTTTTTACTGAGTTGTGATCTCTTAAAATGCTGCTGGGTTATTCCTGTGAGCCATCCAGCTCCCACCAAGCCAACCAGAATTGTAACTGTCCTGGAGAACAAACTGATCCCTCACAAACACATCCCTTCCCAACTGCTGATGGGTGTGAGCTGAGGAACTGGAGCTGCAGCTGCCCCTGTCTGTGGTGTTTCCCCTGAGCTTTCACACAGAGCAGCTCTCTGCACGTTGTCCTGTGGCACCTGCACACAGAACCCTGGGCAGTTTCACAGCCTTTTTCTGCTCTTTATACAGTGATTTCCTCTTACTCAGCTTCACTTTGCTCACATCAGCTGAAATTAGAGAAGTTACCAGAGAAGCTGTGGCTGCCCTGGAAGTGTCCCAGGCCAGGTTGGACAGGGCTTGGAGCAGCCTGGGATAGTAGAAGGTGTCCCTGCCCATGGGAGTGGATGAGATGTTTTTTTAGGTCCCTTCCAACTTGTGGGATTCCCAGATTCCATGAAATAATCCATGTGGGGTGCATTGGGGCACTTGGATTGTCCATCCCCAGATTTCCTGAACTCTGCCTCAACACCCAGGCCTGGAATTGCATTCCAGTGCTGAAGGCAACCAGGTGAGGCCCCCCCTGGATCAGAAAAGCCTCTCCAAATGTCAGAATCCCAGGTTTCAGCCTTGAACCCAGCCCTGCTCCGAGGCTGTTTCCACCCTGCCCTGCCCAGGAGCTGCTCACAAACCAGCTCAGCACTTTGCACTGGTGATGGGAAGGAAGTGAGTGCTGACTTTGAGCTCTCCCAGAGAGGTGACAGTCTGGCTTGGCTTGAAATTAAAGTTGGCCCATGGTTTAATTAAGTAAAAGTTCATTGCTAAGAGCAAAGGCACTGCTCTCTGTCTCCTGCTCATCCCTTCTGCAGCTCAGATTCCTGCAAGAGGAGAATTTGGAGTTTAAAGGGAAGGTCCTTGCACAGGATGCAGTCCTCACCCTGTTCCTCTGCTGAGAGCCAGCCATAAGGAATGAGCTGTGCTGCATGTCTAGACATTGTAAAAATAGCTGTAAAAATAGCTGGGCATATTTGAGCTCAGGAACTGCTTTCATTATTAATTCCTTGCTAATCTGCCCCTGAAGCTGCTCAAGCCAGCACTGGGCACTGCAGGGCTCCAGGAATATTGCAGGGCTCCAGGAACATTGCAGGGCTCCAGGAACATTATAGGGCTCCAGGAATATTGCAGGGCTCCAGGAACATTGCAGGGCTCCAGGAACGTTATAGGGCTCCAGGAATATTGCAGGGCTCCAGGAACATTGCAGGGCTCCAGGAATATTGCAGGACATCAGGAATATTGCAGTGTTTAATTTCAATGTTTTCCAAAGCAAAATATACATATGCAAATCACATTTTTAAATTTCTAATTTAACTGTGTTTTAATTGATAACTTCTTCCACAAGTGAGTGATAGACTGGAATGTGTGGTGCATCAACATGTGGGTGAATAGCAAAAGCAGTAACTAAAGAAAGGAGCAAAAGAAGAGCAGTAAACACTGAACTGGATGCAGTGCTAGGAATACTCTGATTAGAAAACTCCTCTTTGCTGGCAGGGGAGGAAACTTTTCTCTGCTATGCTGAGAAAAGAGAATAAATGAAAAAAAAAAAAAGAAGAAAAAAAATGCTTTATTATTTTAAATCTTATTCTGAGAGCTGTAAAAACAGGTGGAAGAGAGCGGCCTGTGGTTGATGCTGGTTGCCCTTTACACCCACAGCACCTGCACTTATTTTCCATTTCCTGTGCTGTTCTCGCAGTATTTTGCAAAGTTAAGATTAGAGATGAGATAGGAAGTTGAACTGCTGAAAACAGGGTTGTGTTTCTCTCGAGGGCTCTGCTGGTTCTGGCAGGTTGGAGGACAGGCAGGGATGGAGGTGGTTTCAGCCAGCACATGGAGGAGGTGTCTGGAGAATTCCCTGAGGCAGGAATGCTGCTGCTGTCAGGACTGCCTGCTGCCTTCACTGCTGTGGGAACGGTTTTAGGGGCATCAGCACTGGAAAGAAATAAATTGAAGAGTTTTGTGCCCAGGAACAAAACAGGGCTCATGCAACACTCAAGGACCCAGGGACAGTGTCCAGTGACTCCTGAGGGCTTTGGCTCTTGGTCACCTTCTAAAGCCATTTGTACCATTTTCTTTTCTAGACACAGAATCTTAGAATGGTTTGGGGTGGAAGGGACCTCAAACCTCATCCAGTGCCACCCCCTGCCATGGGCAGGGACACTTTCCAGTGTCCCAGGTGGCTCCAAACCCTGTCCAGTCTGGCCTTGGGCACTGCCAGGGATCCAGGGGCAGCCACAACTTCTCTGGGAATCCCATTACAGGGGCTCACCTCCCTGCCAGCCAGGGCTCGCTTCCCAGAGTGCCACCCCTCCCTGCTGTGTGCCGGTGTGAATCCATGCCCCCTGTCCCTCTGCTGTCACAGAATCCCTCTCCATGCTTGCTCCCTCCCCTGTGCCCTGCTCTGATCCCGCTCGTTGAGCGCTCCGAGGCTCGCTGTGACGCGCGGCCTGCGCCAGCCCCGTGTCCCCCGTGTCCCCGCCGTG
>VZRH01003122.1:352295-365218 GCA_013397555.1 Urocynchramus pylzowi
CTCGGGGCCGCCCCCGGCCCGCTCGGGGCCGCCCCCGGCCCGCTCGGGGCTGCCCTCAGGCAGCGGGCAGCTCCTCGGCCCAGTGCTGAGCGCTGCCAGCGCTCTGCCTGTAGTGACGAGGAAAGCAACCGTCCGTTTCCTAGCCAGGAGTCAGCTCTGCTGTGAGCCCTTTTATTCTGCCCTCGTAACTTCACCGAGCATTCGGTTATGGGTGGAAAAGCTTGTTCTTTGAGTGGGAATAAAAGACGTTATATTTTTTTTTTACCCGTTGAAAAAAATTGTGACCCTTTTTTTCCACAGGGATAGCTCAGACTCGGCTGAACTTTGACACTTCAATCGTGGCATGTAAATAGTCCTTAATGAGAAGTACGTGCTTTATTAAGTTTGAAACCAGAAATGTTTGGGGCTAATAACTGGGAATGCTTGAGGGGCTCAGGATTGCAGGGAGCTTTAAATCCTGCAAGTTTCAGTATGTGTGGGACTCCAGGAGTGTCACTTGCTAATGTACGTCAGAAATAGAGCTGAACAAATGACATTTAATGAATAATTCACCTGACAAATGTAACGTCTGCTCTGCTTGTGGAGTGTCTGGAAGCAGGTAACAGCTTTGGAGGAAATGACTGTTGTTTGGTGTTTTCAGTTAACATCCAGCTGGCTTTGCTGTGAGTGAGCTGCACTTCCTTGAAGGTGCTTAATTCCTGCACTCACCTTTCTAAAGCCCTGCTTGGTTTTATTGGGACCAGCAAGTCACTGTCTCCTGAGTGGCTGAATGCACAAGCACTGTTCTGTTACTAATAATAACATGCACATGTAAACTGTTGTTTCCATTTTCCACTTGCCTTACAATTTCAGTTTTCCATCCCTTCATGCCAATAAAATACCATCTGCAGAACTTTCACCTCTTCAGTTTCATTTTGAGAACTGGGTGTATCCACAGAATTTTTTTCAGGCATTTATTTCTCTCTGATCAATGGACACCAGCAATAACTGTGAAATGTTGCTCCATTTACTTAGGGAAAACTCACACTGAAGATGAAAATCACCCCTGTGCAGTGGGCTGGCTGAAGGTATGCATCACTTAATCCCCACTTCACCCGAATTCCAAAGGGTTTCGGTGGGATCAATGGTGCTGGTGCTCTGCAGAGGGGTAAATTTCTCCCGGAGTGATCCGTGCCCAACCAGAGCTGCAGGTGTTCCGTGCCACCAGGGTTCAGGCCCTGGTGTTTTCCATGGGTATCTCACAGTAAGGATTTCCACCATCCCTGCTGCCCACGAGGAGGTTTTATGCTCATTCAGACCTTTGAAGGATTTGCATCAGCTTCCACTGTGATGATGTGTGTGGTAATTAAAAGGCACTCAGGCTAATTAAACTAGGAAAGGTGCTTGTGGTGCAGGAAGATTTTATATTCCTTCTGCCCTTGGTACCTCGGGGACTGAAAAGCAAAAGCCCAAAGGCTGCAAAGCAGTGAGCCTGATAGAGGTGTGCTGGGACAGGCTGTCCCTGCTTCACCAAATCCACATTTGGGAGACTCCCACTTCTACCTGGCTGTGACCTTGACTTTGGTTTACTGAGAACTGAAAGTTCTGCCTGAACTCCTGCCTCATGGAGGTGGTGAGGGTCACGTTCTGTGGCACAGGTCCAGAGCAGTCAGAGAGGGCACAGGTGGCACTGCTGGCTCTGCCACACCTGATCCTTGGGAACTGCCTTCCTTAAAGGAACAGCTCATGCTGAGCTGAGGGGGAAGAGTAAATTTGATCTTTGCCTGGAAAAATATTTATTGCTCTGAGAAGCTGTGGCTGCCCCTGGATCCCTGGGAGTGTCCCAGGCCAGGCTGGATGGGGCTTGGACCAATCTGGAATAGTGGAAGGTGTCCCTGCCCATGGCAGGGGAAGGAATTAGGTGATCCTTAATTTCCCTTCCAACCCAAACCATCCTGGGATTCTCGAACTCCTTGGCACCAGTCATTTGCCTCTGTGACTGGTTAGCTCTAAACACATGTAGCCTAATTTCAGTGCATAGATTCAATCCTGTAACTCAGGTTTTGGGGAGATGTGTTCCTTAGGCTCCAGGGGACTGGAGTTTCAGGTCCATTCCTGCAGGCAGTCATCCCAATCACACATGGGATCAAAAGTACCTGGGCCATCAGACCCATGTGTACCCAGCCCAGGCGTGTCCCGTGCTGACACCCTGGGAGCTCAGCAGCAGCCCTGGGATGAGAACACAGCCAGGGAAGCAGGAAGGTTCCAGGATGCAGCCCCAGAGGTGAATTCCCACAGGGGAGGCAGAGGGGTGAGCACAGAGTTAAAGCTACAATTGATGAGGGGATTATACATCCAAACTGCATTTGTGTCAGATAAACACAAGGATAATTCATCTTGGAATTGAGGAATCACAGAATGCTTTGGGTTGGATGGGACCTTAAAGCCCATCCATGGGCAGGGAGACCTTCCACTGTCCCAGGGTGTTCCAAACCCCAATGTCCAACCTGGTCTTGGGCACAGCCACAGCTTCTCTGGGCACCCTGGGCCAGGGCCTCACCTCCCTCCCAGCCAGGAATTCCCAATCTCCCACCCATCCCTGCCCTCTGGCAGTGGGAGCCATTCCCTGGGTCCTGTCCCTCCATCCCTTGTCCCCAGTCCCTCTGCAGCTCTCCTGGAGCCCCTTCAGGCCCTGCCAGGGGCTCTGAGCTCTCCCTGGAGCCTTCCCTTCTCCAGGGGAACATTCCCATCTCTCCCAGCCTGCCTTTAATTTCTGCAGCCCTTTGCCATAATCCCCACTGAAACCTGGTGCTCAGAGGAGAAGGGGACCCCCTGGCTGGAGTTCTCCCCTCTGTCTGGGGCTGAGGTTGCAGAGGGGCCCCTCGTTCAGGGCCCCTCTCCAGGAGTGTCCCTGGCAGCACCAACCCCAGCTGTAAGCACACACCCCCTGCTCCATCCCTGCCCCGGCCACAGCAGCCTTGGATATCAATTATTCAGGAAACAGTCGCCAGGCAGAGGCTGTAGCAGCAGGAGGAAGGTTTTATATCCCAGAGAGCAGGGGCTGGAGTTTCAGCACGGAGTTTGTCCTGAGAGATGGGTGCAGATGCTCCTGAGAGGTTTAATGCGTGGTGAAAGCTAAGAAGATACTTGTTTTAGGTTATTTCTTCACTGTGCCATTAACTGGCACAAAAATATGAACTAATTGTGTTCCTGTGACAAATGATGGGCATTGTCATTATGGGAACGTGAGGAGAGCAAAGGCTTCTAATTAATAAATTATCTTCGGAAGGGATTTTCTGTCAACATGTTTAAATCCTGTGCTTCAGCTGAAAGAATTTATTATCTAATGATATTAGCCTACCCTTGGCTAGCCATCAATGGTTTGGTCATAGGAAGGGTTTTAAATAAGGCCCAGAGCTGCACCTTTAAAAACAACCCAAACCAACATCTTCAGATGTTTTCCAAAACCGCAGAAATGGACGCTTAGACATTCCCTAAGCAGAGTAGCAGCGTGGATGTTCTGTTCCTGATCAGAGAAAAGTGATAAATGCTGACTACATCAGCTCACTTTTCATGCTCGGTGTAATACTCAGCAGGGCGAGCTTCCCGCTCCAGGAACCAGAGCTGGCCCGCTCCCGGCCCCGCAGCAGCCGGGCTCTGCTGGAAGTGAGAAGCAGGAGCGGCTGGAAGGGCTGGGCTGGGGCTGGGCAGAGCTGAGCCGGGGCAGCCCGGGCCTGGCTTCTAACTCTGCCTTCTTTGGCCCCCGCAGAGCCAGCGCGGGAGGCACGGCGGCCACTCCGCGGAGAACTCGCCCCTCGAGCGGCGCAGCCTCATGACCTCCGACGAGAACTACCACAACGAGAGGGCTCGCAAGAGCAGGAACCGCCTGTCTTCCAGTTCCCAGCACAGCCGAGAGCACTACCCCCTCGTGGAAGAGGAATTCTCCGACCCCTACCAGGACTCGTACAAACCCCACCGCAACCGCGGCTCCCCCGGCGGCTACAGCCACGACTCGCGGCACCGCCTCTGAGTCCTGGGACTGGGGAGTGACAGCATCCCCCGGCGGTACCTTGCCATACCGTAGCTAGGAATAACAATTAGATCACGTTAATTTGGCGGGTGCGACGGTGACACCGCAGTTGCACCCTGCCGTCATCGATGTTTAATTAGGGGGCAGCAAAACCCAGCCCGGCCCTTCCGTTTCTGCCCGATCATAGAGGTTGTTTTTGGGATTATTTTTGGGTTTACTACAGCATTTGCATTTATAGCCATATTTTTTTCTTGTCCTTAGGTATTAGACACATCCGTTTGTAATTTTGGGTACTTATCGAGGCACTTATAAAATAATTTCCTGTGCTGGAAATTCCAAATGACCAGTTCCAGTTGGAACCAATTTATAAACCAATTCCTGTTGGAATTTGGGTGAATTGACTGGAAAGTCGATGTGAGCATGTTGGGAAAAAAAAAAAAAAAAACCACAAAGAAAAATCTGAAAATTACAAACCAGTGCAAGTCAGAAAGTCAGCTCCAGTGTTTGTTTGCTGGGAGCTCAATTTCCATTTCAGGTTAGAGTAAAAGGATTTATTCTAACGATTTCTTTCCAGAATGGCTTTTTCAGACAAACAAATGTAAACTCTCGAGAGTGCCAAATATCCCAAATTATTGCAGCAGTTACAAAACACTTTCCAGTTCCAAATTATTTTTAGACCTGGCATGAATGTTGCAGCCAAATGATTCTTGAGTTCAGCCAGTCCTGACAGTTTTGTTGGGACCAGCAGGGAGGAGCTGCGACAGGAGACGGGAAACAGGGACGGGAAAAGGAACAAACTCCATCGTTTGTGTGCTTGGGGGTTGGGAATGGTCTTTATTTTTTCCCACTCTTTTACCTGAATACAGCTAGAAGTCCCAAAATGGAACAGGAGTATAGAGACATCAGATTTTTCTCCCATTTTTATCCTGCTTTTTAAATGGAAAACAATCCCCTCCTCTGAGCCCGTGTGTAAAGTCCCTACATCCCAGTACCCCGAGCAGCTGCCCACATGTTCCATCTTCCCAAATCCACCTCTGAATGTCTGACCATTCCAGCAACACACAAGAACCCTCCAGAAGATCCATTCCAGCCATGAAATCCAAGGGGAGGGAGGGGGCTTGGCCAGTCATCAGTGACAAACATTTCAAACAACATCTCGGTCAGAATTGCAATAAAAGGGAACATCAGACAAAAATCTGCTCCCAGGGAAGTCGTGGAGCTGATTCCAAGCTTTGGATTCCAAGAGCTATGATAAGTCCTTGGAGATATTGCTGCCTTACTTCCTACCAAGCATTTCTTTCACCTGCTGAGTCTTGACTTCCATCCAAGAGATGAATTTTTGTGGTTGGACCTTGTGTTTTACACCATCAGTGTGAAGCCTTAGATCCCATGGGATTGAAAATTGACCCCCATTGCCCATTTTGTACAACCACTGACATCTTCCAGCAGAGCCTCCCGAAATTCTCACCACACACATTCCCTGGAATTGATACAGTTGTGATGCTGAACCTGCATTTGTTTATGCAGGTTCATGACACAATTATATTTTTTTTCCCAAAATAAGGATCATTAACTTTTTTATTTGCTTGTTTTCTTTCCAAAGCCTGCTGAACCCAGGCTTTGAAAGCATGTAGCACTACAGGAATTTCTGGAATATTCTGGTTTCTTCTACGTCCTGGACCAGCTGGCAGAGACCACTGGTGTTTCCAGCATCCTGGAGTCTGATTATCCTCTTGAAGTCACTGGGAAAAGCAACCCATGTCTTTTGGGGGGCACCCAAACCTACGCCCATCCCCAGCAGCGTTAAAAGGTGGCAGGCACCTGATTAATGAATCATTTTAATGACCCCACTGCCTGACAGGCAGCTGCAGCACCACTGGGTGATCCCAGTGGAGCAGTTACCAAGGAAAATGAGGGAATCTGTGCATCCACTGGAGTCCCAGAGTTCTGGATGGATCTGCCAGACCTGATCCTGCCCAATTCCCTCTGGCTGCAGGTGCCGTGCCAGAGGAGCTCTGAGGCTGAGGGAACGTGGCAGGACCTGGCCCTGGCAGCTCCTGCAGGATTCTGTGCTCC
Organism: Urocynchramus pylzowi; assembly: GCA_013397555.1. Classification (NCBI taxonomy): domain Eukaryota; kingdom Metazoa; phylum Chordata; class Aves; order Passeriformes; family Fringillidae; genus Urocynchramus; species Urocynchramus pylzowi. The sequence continues at coordinate 358,381 of VZRH01003122.1, forward strand.
AGCACAGGGGAGCATCCTCCAGGAAGTTCTCCAGCCCTTTTTCCATGCCCAGCACACAGAAAGGACAAAGGAGGCCTTGGGCAACCCCTTCTTCTCTGAGCTTTCCTTCTTCGTGCATTGAAGTCCTGATTGCAGGGGAGCTGTAGAGCCCTGGGCAGCAGCTGCTTCTCTTTATTCTGCACTAGATTAGGGATCATCAGCTCTTAACTGCTTGAGGAGGTTTGCATATTTGCAGCCAGAGATTTCCTAGAGCTTTTTGGAGCCTTCTTTTCAGTCTTCCATGTCCCCCCAGGCCAGGGAAGGATCCCCAGCCGCCACACTCTGCACAATCCATCACCTGAACATCTCAAGTGCCAAAACGACCTGGGTTTGACAAAACCCAACTTGGGAGGGAAGTCAGGGATGGGCCTGAGGTCCTTTATTCCATGGGGTTAGGCTGCCTTGACTCCTGGCTGTCCTGAGTTTCTCCCAGAGCCCATTCCATTGTAATCAAAGGAACCAGGGCCCTGCAGGGCTCCCTCCTTGCTGGGGTGTTGGATTCTCTGAAGAGAGATATTCTTGAAGCACAGATACAGCAGCCATGCTGGGACACTCTTCATTTATTGCAGATACTGTGGGCAGTGTTTGTTTTTGAAGAAGGGATTTCTGTTCAGGACACAGTAAGGAGTGAAAGCTGTGCTGGGGATCAGGATTGGTAATTCCTGGTGGGATTCCAGCACTGCTGAGAGCTCTTGTGGTTTAGTTGAAATTGTGGAGTTCATGTGTTCCTGGCTGAAGCAATCCAGCCTCATTCTCCAGTCCTCACATCATTTCTTGTTGTTAAAATAATACTGAAGACCAGAGCTCTGTTCTGAACTCTGGCAGAGACAGAGGGTTTAGAAATGTTTATAAAACAGGGAGTTTTTTTTAAGTTGTGTTGTTATCCAAGTTTCTCATTCAGACACTTTGGAATTAACAAGGATTTAACCAATCAAGGTGATAACAACAATCTCTAAGGAGAAAATTCAGCCCTTTCTTATGTTTGGGAATCAATTATTTTAATTGTTAACCTTTGAATTTCAAATACTTTTTCCCTGGAGTTGTATTTAACATGTACAGATTCTTTTCCTGATGCCAAACATTTCTCCCATGGGATGTGCAACTCACAGCTGCTGATATTTGTAACTTCAGTTTGATGCCAAATCTTCTGAATTCAGTTTGGTCTCAACACCACAGAATTCCCTGGAGCATCCAGACTCTCCTGTCTTTACTGACTTCACCATTCTAAAACAATATTGTTATTCCTGTTGTTCACAGCACACTGATCTGGGTAAGTCAGGGGTTCTGACACTCCTTTTTTCTTTAATAATCCATTAAATGTGTCCTCTGCTGTATTTTCTTTCACAGGTTCAGTACTTTTGAAACTTGTCCTTGATCCCACATTCCTGATTGATTTTTTTTCAAGGCAAAATATCTGGAGACTACACATGACAAAGTCAGATGCATGTTTTATAAAATGCCATTTACACAAACCTGGGCTTGCTCCTAAAAATGTGCATTTTAAAACCAAGTTCTGTTACCCCTGTTGGTGCCAGTCCAGGTTTGGATCCATGGGATTCTGCTGCCATGTGTTTTGTTGGAGTTGCCTCTCATTCCCTCAAATATTAGTCCTACAAAGGCTGCAGGGTCCTGTAATGCAGCCAAGCTTAACTCTGGGGAAATGGAGTTAAAATGATCCTAAAAGAGAGTGTGATGTCGTTTTAAGAGGCATTTGAATAACCTTGGTGAGGTTGTTACCAAGGCCAGTTTATTTTATATGGAAAAATAAAGGCGTATCTTAAAAAAAAAAGGGAAATTTTAATAAATTTGTAAAATACATGTAAGGAATTAACTCAGAGAAAGAGGTTTAAATGCTTCTTAGGAGTGAAAGTTCAGATTTCTTTCACTGTCTGTGGAATCCACTCAAGAAGTCAGGAGAAATATTGTGATTAGATCTACCCAGAGAATTTAGGGAGGAGATGGAATCACTTCAGGTGTTAACGAGTGTCACTCCTTTATTGCTTTGGAACGGAAGCCTTGGCTTGGTCTCAGGATGGTTTATGGACCTGCCTTGGGAATTTGGGAAACCAAATTCCTTGGCAGTGACACCAGCTCCTGTCCTGTCCAAGAGCACGTTCTGCCCAGCAGTGGCACCTCCTGATCCTCCCCTGCCTTACCAGCACTGCCTGAAAACCAAGCTGTAGTTAACTGGGACCTCCCCGTGCTGAATCTGCTCTGCAGCAGGGAATCCACAGAGCTCACAGCTCTCTCTGCTGCCAGTGTGTGAAAACAGAGCAAGGGAAAAGAAGCACATTTGTAATAGCACAAATTTACAGTAATTCCACTCCTGCATCTGGCATCGTGTGTCTGGAACCTAGGGGGAGATTTCTGATCCAGCATCAGTGGATTTATTGCATTTTTGATCTGTTTACTCGCTGCCTGATACTTCAGCAGTTGATTTTGGCATTTTGCACATGGGATTGATTTTTCAATAACTTGTATCCCTTCCATATTAATTAATTAATGACAACAAAAAGAACCTTTTCAGATCACAAAGCCCACTGCATTCATTTCTGCTGATTTCCTCCTGGAAGCTGAAATCACATGAATAACTTGAATTTTGGCCAATGTGTAGATCTGGGATGTGACTGGTGAACCCGCCAGCAGCCCAAGGTCGGGAATGAAACGCTCCCAGGAAATGTTTGTGGGGATACAGAGCTTGGAGGGGGAGAGGGAAGAGTCACAGCACCACAAATTCCCAACAATTCCCTGCAAACCTGAAGGGAGGTGAGGTTAAGGAACTGTGTTTGGGCCCAGGCGTGTTTGGGATTGGGACACTCCTGACTGATTCCCTCCTGGGGCAGACAGGGAGAGCCAGGCCAGCAGAATGCAGATCTGTGCGAGCAGAGCGGGGAGAACGTTGGGATCTGCCATTCCAACTGCACACTCCAGACCTTGGGCTTCTCAGATCCTGGAAAATCTCTGTTTCTCAGCCAAACTGGTTCCCAGGGAGAGCCTGGCAGCGCTGCCTCACTGGGAGCCAGTTCAGAGCCACACTGGTGAAGACATTACTGCCTTTACTGGGACAGAGCCACCCCAAATTTGTGTTTTCTGCTGATTTTCCCTTTGTTTTGCCCTCTAGACCCCGTGTGTGTAGCACCTGACCAGGCATGTGGGTACCATATACTATGCAATGTGTACAGTGGTGCATGCTCTGCTCTCCCTCTGCTTTTAGTGGCTTTCAAAGAAAACTACAAAAATTGAAAAAAAAAAAAAAAAAAGTAAAAAAAAAAAAAAAGTGGTGTTATTTTTGTGACCCAGGATCATGCAGACTGCATGCCCATAGTATCCTCATTTCTATGGATTTGTTTTCTGGAATTTAGATGTACAAAGATGAACTGCATTCCAATAACTTTTCTACAATAAATGAACAAAACTACCAAGCGTTTAAAAGTCTGTCCAGTCTCTTTGTGTCCTGCACTAAGATTGGGAAAAGGCTCGGGAGAAACCCGGAGTCCTGTGGCATTTTTGTTGTTTGCCAATAGCTTTTGGCAGCAGCCTCACGTGTTGCGTTTTTAGGAAAATTTAATGAGGTTCTGAAGAAGGAGATGCATCTGCTCTGTGAAATAAATGATGTTTATTTTTGTAACGAGTTTAAATAGCTGCGACCCAGAAGTACAAATACACAGATAATTCCTGCTGATCCAGCAGGGAATGAGGTCCTGGCGGCCAGCTGCTCCTTTGAAGGATTCTTGGGAATGTTCAGGGCTTTGGAGCTGGTTCTTGGTGGGATCTCCCACTCGGTTAGAATTGGTTCCTGGGCAGGAACAAGGGGCAGAATGATGGGAGGGATTAAGGATTGGACAGTTAAAAGATAATTAAGACAATTAATAGTTTGTCACAGAATGGTGACGGTTGGAAAAGACCTCCAGAACCATTGAGTCCAGCTGTGACTGATCCCCACCTGAGTGCCACCTCCAGCCACTTAGGGTATCTTGGAAAACTGAAAGCATTGGAAGATGCTGCCTCTGGCAGAGAGTTCCAGCCTCCTCTTCCCAAAAAGGAGAAACAGGAACCAGCAACCTCCCAGAGATGCTGAGAGCACCCAAACCTTGCCTTGGAGGGACAGGAGCACGTTGGCCAGGTGAGCTGCACGGTGCATTTACACCCCTCAGGCAGATCTAAAGCTCTTAAAATTCCTTTTAATAGGATTGTCTTGGCTGTGTGTCCAAAATCAGATCTCAACATGTGAGTTTTCATCTAAGCTGTTGATGAAAGGCAGGAGAGTTTTCAAATAAATATAACTGAGCAAAAAAATGCCTTTTGTGTCTTTTCATGTGATCCTAGGGGTTCAAATTTCTTAAACTGCTTAAATTGTCTGTGTCCTGGGGAAGGGGCTGGAGCCTCAGGAGCAGCTGAGGGAGCTGGGAAGGGGCTGGAGGATTCCTGAGGGAGCTGGGAAGGGGCTCAGCCTGGAGCAAAGGAGGATCCAGAGGGATCTTTTCCCTCTCTGCAATTCCCTGCCAGGAGGGGACAGGGAACGGCCTCGGGCTGGCCCAGGGGAGCTCAGGGTGGATTTGGGGGAAATTCCTTCAGGAAAAGGTGCTCAGGTGGAGTCCCCATCCCTGGTGGGATGTAAAAGCCCTGTGGATGTGGCACTGGGGACATGGGCAGTGCTGGGAATGGTTGGACTCAAAGATCTTGGAGGCCTTTTCCAACCCAATCCATCCCATATTCTCTCCGTTTGGGTTTTTTCCTGCACAGAAGCATTTCCATGGTGAAATCCTTCTGTCGGCATTCAAAGCACTTCCCCAGCACAGGCTCCCTGACCCTGGCTGTGTCACAGCTGGAACACAACGTACACGACCCGGAGAAGCCCTCCCAGATTTCCAGCAGGGAATTGCAGTACACGACCCGGAGAAGCCCTCCCAGATTTCCAGCAGGGAATTGCGAGGCTGTACCAGCCCTGCCCACTGGAATGCTTTCCTAGAAAGCTTCCAGCAGCCCTGGGAACCATAAAAACCAGCAGTACGATCCCAGTTCAACCAGGCTGCCCTAGGAAAAAACCCAAACAAATGACACGGGGATAAACCCTCAGAGTTTTTTATTTAAATGATCAGAATAAACGGTTTATTGAACTTTGGTAGCTCTCCCACAGCTGTGCAGCCACCGAACCCTGCCCCGAGCCCAGGAGAGCTGAGAACAGAGAAGAACCCTTCTGAAATTCCAAGCTGAGGACCGGCAGAAAGGGGGCTAATTGCCAGCTGATGAATAATTAACGCCATTGCAGGCTGGATGCTGAACTTGTGGAAAGTTTTCCACCGGAGGAGCTGCTTCGTTTCCCTGCAGTCCCAGGACCCAGAGCTGTGGCACCAGGATGGACTGGCACAGTGGGCTAGCGGGATATTTCTCTTCTTAAACTGTTCAGGGCCATGAATTCCCCTCCAGAGCAACAGGAAACACAAAAGTCTCTGGAAACAGAAAATTGGAGATTACTCTGGCCTTGCTGCTTTGGTTCAGGAGCAGCAGGGAAAATTAAACGCAAGAAGCTGCTGTGGGAATAAAAGCTGCTTGAAGGAAAGATGGAAAACCTCTGGAATACGAAAGGAGATTTCACGTTCCATCCCTGGAAGTGTCCCAGGCCAGGTTGGACAGGGCTTGGAGCACTTTGGCACCGTGGAAGGTGTCCCTGCCCATAGCAGGGGAAGGAATTCGGTGTCAGGTGTTGCTTTTCTGTTTTTACAGAGATGGAGTTAACTGAGAGGCGTTTTTAAAGATTTTATTTTATTATTAGTTTCAATGAATAGTGAGACACAAGAGGTGTAAAACTTATTCTATTAATTACCCAAGTCACAAATTATTACCATCAGGGACAGGACAAGTGAGAGGGCAAATACCCCATGCTTTGTCTCAGGCAGTAACTACAGCTGAGCACAACCTTATTATTGCCTGGGATTTCCAAATTCCTGAGGATTTAAACTCAGCGGAGGGTTTGGACAGAGAAATTTCTCTCAGGAAGAGAAGGCTCTGGGCAGATCTGAGAGCCCATTCAGTGCCATAAGTGCCCTCATGCAAACTCACCCCCAGCTACTGGGGAGCAACTTCACCCATGTTATTCCCAAGTTTTCCTCAGAGCACCAAGTTTTAGTAGGGCAAACTGAACCTGGTTTCTTTATAAACTGCAGCCAGGCTGGGAGAGCTGACCGGAGAAGGGAAGGCTCCAGGGAGAGCTCAGAGCCCTTCCAGGGCCTGAAGGGGCTCCAGGAGAGCTGGAGAGGGACGAGGGACGGAGGGACAGGACACGGAGGAACGGTTTAAACCTGAAGGGAGGGGGTGATTTCGATGCGGTACCGGGGAGAAATCCCTAGTTGTGAGGGCGGCGAGGCCCCGGCGGCACGGTTACCGGGATCAGCTGTGAAGCGGGAGGTGCCCGTGGGTGGGCTGCGGCCCCGCAGAGCCCCCGAGGGCCGTGGGTGTCTGAGGGAGCGCGGAGCTCTCGCCCCGCTCTGCCGGGCGCGCCGAGGCGGTGCCGTGTAATGGCGGCCGCGGTGCCGCCCCCGCGCGTCAGCGCAGCGCGCCCGGCCCGGCCCNATGGAGGCTCTTCAACCACCAGGGTGAGGCCCGGGGGGATCCGGGAGGGACCCACAGCCGCTCCGGGGCGGCCGCACGGGCTCCTGGAAGTCGGGGCTTTAACCTTTTATTTATTTATTTATTTTTTTCCCCCCACCTTCTTTCAATTACCGGAGTGCTCATTTCCTGACAGCCGCCTGTTAAATTATTAACGTGTGCCAGAGGGGCACGGCCGTGGCGCGGCGTGGCG
>VZRH01003122.1:365370-415558 GCA_013397555.1 Urocynchramus pylzowi
TGGGTTCGTCTTCAGTCGGCAGAGTGTGGGTTTAAGTGGCAAACCTGGATAAGTGGCTCGTTCACGGAGTAAATGTTATTTATAGCTTCAGTTGTGGCTGCTCCTGGATCCCTGGAAGTGTCCCAGGCCAGGTTGGACAGGGCTTGGAGCAGCTTGGGACAGTGGAAGGTGTCCCTGCCCGTGGCAGGGGGTGGCACTGGATGATCCTTGGTTTCTCTTCCAACCCAAACCATTCCGGGATTTTTAACACCTGTCTCCTTACAGCAAGGTGTTCATGAGAGTTGTAACTTTAACTACAAAACACCTCCTGATGCTCTTTCCATGTTTGTGAAGTCGTTGAAATTTGATTTTGAGTGAACCTCAGTACTCTCACACCTGCTGGTTGAATGTCCCACTTATGTCCCCGTTAACTCGTAGTGCAAATACAGCAAAATATTTTTGTCTTGTAGCATCCAGCCCCACCTCAGACCTTCTGTTCCAACTGATTTCCTAACATCCACTATGCTGGCAGCATCCCACCTGAAACAAAAGTTCCTAGTTATGTGGGGTCAGGTAAGCAGACACTTTTACAATATTGTGCAGTTATGCAAAGTTATTAAAGCTGGAATTTGTATTGGAGGGCTTGAAAGGCAACTCTGCAAAACCACACAATATTGGTAAAATCAAACCCAAGAAAGCCCCAGTTACCTGACCCCTGTCCACTCCCTCTCCTGTGGGATAAATCAGCGTGAGTGTCGTTGGCTGGCACGGATTGATCTCAGTGTCTGAAGCTTGGGCATGTTTTTAATGCTTTTTGTTGCCCTTGAGTGACACAGGGAAGGAAGGGAGAAACCCCCTTCTCACCAAGCTTTTACTTGACTGGTCTGCTTGGTTGTGCAAGTGAAAGTTGTGTAACAGAGCTGAGAGCTGGCTGTGCTCACCCAAACTGGAAATCATCAGTTTGGATGTGCTTGACTCCACCAGTTGTAGAGTTCCCAGCCACTTTTGTGATGCACAGGAGAGGAGGTGCTGAAGGGAAGCAAGAACTGATCAGGGCACCGAGCTCCAAAATGTCAGAGGTGGATTGTGGAGCACCTGGTGACTTGTCCAAGGCCAGACTGGGTGAATGTGTCTTGTGAAATGTTGGAGGGCACATCTGTTCCCCAGGAGGAAAGGGGAGCACAAGGATCACACCAGCCTGGTTGGGTTTTACCTGTTCTTTGCAAAGACATCAAAAGATTGCCTGGGTGAAGGGAAAGTGGAGTTGAGAGCTGAAGAGTTGAAAGTGGAGTTGAGAGCTGAAGAGTTGAAAGTGGAGTTGAGAGCTGAAGAGTTGAAAGTAAAGTTGAGAGCTGTTGTGGCTGGGGGGATGCAGTGTGATACAGGCTGTAAAACCCTGCAGGAGCTTGGGAGAGGATCCCAGTGTGACACTGGCAGTCAGAGATGGAAAACATCCTTCTGAAATCTCTCAGGAATGGTTCCTGTGGAGGGCAAGAAGTCGCCAGTCCCTTCCCTGCCCACACAAACTTTCCAGGCTGGCCCACAAACACACCTGGCCACGGCACCTTGAGCTGGGCACTGCTGGCTCAGGAAACCAGTGGCAAACGTGGCACTAGCCTTGATCCAGACCCAGCAGCTGTGACTTACCAGTGCTGTTTTCCTTGCAGAGCACAAGGTGATCATTGTGGGCCTGGACAATGCAGGGAAAACGACCATTCTGTACCAATTGTAAGTAGGACCTGCCTGCGGGGACGCTCGGGGCATTTCCAGGTGTGGCACGTGGCCTGGGTGCTTTCACTCAGAGCTGTGCAGGTGGCACAGGGTGGCTGGAGCTTGGGAAGGGCTCTGCTGGATGAATGAGGTTTTGTTCAGAGGGGTTTGGATCACATCACCTGCTGTTACCACGCACTCCCAGCCGCCCTTGGTGTCAGGGCTCCCTGCCAGCCCCATAAAGTGGGATTGTAGGGAGTGCTGGCCACGGGACACTGTTGCAAAACCGATCCACGCCACAGATCTGAACGGCACACACATCATTCTGTGAGTGGCAAAGCACCTCTGCCTGCCCTGACTTGTGTCCCCAGTGCTGAGATCAGTCTGGTGTTTGGGATGGCATGAAGGAGGAAGGCTGGTACCAACACAAAGCCAGGACAGCACCTTCTGCCTTCAACAGCGGCATTGATTTGTGTTTGCCTTGCATTAACCTTGCTCCTGGTTTACGTGGAGCTCAAATGAGCTTCATATCTCAGTTCCCCAGCTGCAGTTTGATAGAGGATACCAATCTGTCCACAGGCTCAGAAGCTGCTGGGTGGCACAAGCAGCTCAAGGTCTGTTTGTGCTGGGGACAGATTGGCCCTTTCCCACGTGCAGTGTGTGGCACTGAGGAGTGTTCCTGAGTCAGAAATAATTCCTGCTAAACGGTGTGGCCATGCTGCTCCAAGCCCACATTTAAAACTGCCTTTCTGGAAGTGGTTGGGGTTTGTCACATTCCAACCTGCTTTGCCTTTCCCAAAACATTTCTGGCTGCTGGTGCCCTGCCACGCTGCAGGGAGAGTGAAAGGTGAGGGTGATGGTGATTTATAGAGGGAGTGAGAGATGTTAAAAAGCACAAACAGAATGAAGGCTATTTCTTAAGACTGGGAACTGCTGCAGCCAAGGGCCGTCCTTGGTGGTTTTAATCCACTTCCTCCACAAATGTCTCACAGTTCTTCCCCTTATTTCTGCAGTTCCAGTGTTTTCTTTTCCCTCTCATACAGATCTCTGTCTGTCTCCTTTTTCTTTGTACCCACTTTGTCTCCACAGGACTTTCCCAGCTCCCTTATTCTCCTGCCTTACTCCTCCTTCACCCTACCCCATCTTTGCAGATCCCATTTTTCCTCTTGCAGACATTTCCTTTTCTCCCATTCTCACACTCAGCTCTCCTTTCACTGGCCCAGGGTAACTGGGATTGCTTTTCAGAGCACTGCACCATCCCTTTATCTCCTTGGCTCTCTGTATCCTCTTCAGGAAATATCCCAGCATCATTACAAGTCTCAAATTGCTGTCACTGTAACTAAAAGCTCTGCTGGAACTTCAAAAAGGTTCATATAAAATGAAAAGCTATATCAGGATGATCAGAAGAAAAAATAATTAAGTTCTTTTGAACACAGATGGTTTGCCTTGGAGCTACTGTTAATTTTTTTGCCTGTTACAGTAGAGTTTAAATAGTCTGAACTTTTGGAGAATCCAGGGCACACATTTGGTTGGTTGATGTGAAACTGGTGTTCTTAGTGACAAAGTCACACTCAGTATCTCTAAACAATACATTTGAAATATTTAATGGCTGCATTAGTCTCCAGAAAGTTGTGTGTTGGACTGTGCTGAGGGGAGAAGAGGAGAAAGTTAGGACATGAAGCATTGTGAAGAAAGTCTGGTTTTAGTGGTCTGCCCTGGAAGGAGAAGAGGGATGGAGTGGGTGAAGTGTTTCTGGTGGAGCTGGAGGATGAGTTGTTGTTTTTCTGAAACCTTGGAAATCTTGTGGCTTAACCACATTCTTGAAGCAAAACAACTGCTCTGTCCCATGTGAGCCAAAATGGGCCTGGAGAAAGAAGAGCTGAGTGCTCCCAAAAGCTTCTGAAGGCAAAATGCTCTCAGCTCCATGGTTTAATTAATTATAACACATTTTGTTCAGGAGTGCTCTCTCAGCTCTATAATTTGATTATTACATAGTTCACTGAGTCCTTTTTATTGCTGTTTTTATTTACATTTCTGCACTTTCCACCATCAACCCTTGCCTTGGCTGCCCAGGGAGCATTTGCTGAGGTTCTGCCCCTGGGGTGCAGTCCCCAGGTGACTTTGGGTGACTGTCCTGTCCCTGTTCCCTGTACAGCTCCATGAACGAGGTGGTTCACACCTCTCCCACCATCGGCAGCAACGTGGAGGAGATCGTGGTGAACAACACGCGCTTCCTGATGTGGGACATCGGGGGCCAGGAGTCCCTGCGCTCCTCCTGGAACACCTACTACACCAACACCGAGGTGACAGCCCTGCCACACCCTGCCAGGGTCACCCTGCTCCTCCTCTGGGGCTGGCCTCTGTGCCTCTCCCTTCTCTGGGCATTGCAGGTCCCTCCTTGCTGTCCCCATGGTCAGGGGGACAGCAGGGTCAGGGTCACTGCCAGGGTCACCCTGCTCCTCCTCTGGGGCTGGCCTCTGTGCCTCCCCCTTCTCTGGGCATTGCAGGTCCCTCCTTGCTGTCCCCATGGTCAGGGGGACAGCAGGGTCAGGGTCACTGCCAGGGTCACCCTGCTCCTCCTCTGGGGCTGGCCTCTGTGCCTCTCCCTTCTCTGGGCATTGCAGGTCCCCCCTTGCTGTCCCCTCGGTCACTCTCCTTGCAGTGGGTCCTCCAAAACCTGCCTGACAGCCCGGAAGTTTCCTCCAAAACCTTGGCAGCTCTGTCTCACAAGCTCCTGTCATCACCAGCTCAAACACCCCAAGAGTTTTCAGAGCTCTTCAGAGGTGCAGTTGCAGCACACACACATATATGTGTGTATATGTATATATATAAATTTTATCAAGCACACAACTTCATAAAAATAATGCTTTAAATCAAGGTTTCCTATGTGTTATCAAATACTATTTAAATACAGTTATTTATATCATATAAATTACGTTTTGTATGGTTAAATACAATTATCACAGTAATTACCTTTGTTCTCCAGTTCACCCCTATGAGGTGCTGTGATTCCTTAAAGTTCTTTTCAGGCCTACATGAAGCTGGGAGTGTGTTCTTGGAGTTTGGAGCTTCAGGACTTTTTTAATCCCTTGCAAACATCTCTTTGCATGTTAGTTCTTGACCTGGACAAAGAAAAATGATGCACTTTGTTTTAAAGACTGCAACAAATTATTTGAGGGATCTGTGTGGTGCCTCAGCTACATCAAGCAAAGAACAAAACCAGATCTGGGATTACAGAGAATTTTCTTGCTTTCAATATGAATCTTTCACTGAAAAATGGAGAAAGTGAAAAGTTGTGTCAGAGCTGCCTTTGTACCCAAAGCACAGCCCAAGAGTGAATAACCCCAGGCCTGGGGGATTACTGGGGCTGGAGGGAGGTTTGGGAGCAGGGGTGGTGGCTGATAATCCAGCTGGGTAATGGGCTGGGAGTGGGAACAGCACAAGTTTCTCTGCCTAATAACTCTCCCTCTTTGCAGTTTGTGATAGTTGTGGTGGACAGCACAGACAGAGAGAGAATTTCTGTGACTAAAGAAGAGCTGTATAAAATGTTAGCACACGAGGTGAGTGCACCCTGTGTCTTTAAGATTAATTTTAATATTTATTTTAATTATCTGGCTGATACACACCGAGGGAAGCAGATTTACACCCTGAACTGCCTTGTCCCTGCTGCACTGTCTTCTGTGAAACTCCCAGCAAAGCTGTTAATTAATACTGAATTTCAGAAGTAGCCTGGCAGAGTGCTCCAGTGAAACAGCAGTTGGGACCTGTCAGGAGCATCTGTGGATTTTGTACTTCAAGCCATGTTAATATCTGAATTAGAGCCTTTAAAACCCCATGGTTTCCTGCAGTAATTTAATAATTATTTTTGATATCTTCATGGTTGCCTGAGGTTTTACAGCCTTTACAATGTATGTTAGAGCACCCAGCTCTGAAACTGAAGGAACTTCAGCCCGTGGCTGTAGCAGCCACTGCTCTGTGGGTGTTTGGAATTCCAGAGTGGGAATTGCTAAATTGTGCAGACCCTCCTTAAACCTGAGCCTTGGGTCAGGTGTAAACCTGAGCTGGGCTGATGTAAAAGCAGCATCTGTGGCATGACCTGAATGCAAACTGGATCAGGGTGTGTGAGCTGACACCGAGCTTCCAAATTTAAGTGTCAGAATAAAAAAATATGCATAAAAATGATGGCATTATAGCCTAAAATATTCCATCTATATTTAACCTATAGCCACAGTTTGGGAGCCTGCAGGAAGGGCACAGCCTGCCTATGGATTTCCTTTGAGGAAAAAAAAGGGCTTTGCATAGGATCTTTCAAGTTTTAATTTTTTTGTGGGTTTTGTATTATTTTGTTTTTGTTTGAGGTTTTTTTTGTGGGTTTTGTTTTTGTTTGAGGTTTTTTGTGGGTTTTGTTTGAGGTTTTTTATTGGTTTTGTTTTTGTTTTTTAAATTTTTTATGTTTAATTTAAATTGGTTTTAATAAAGTAAATTTTAATAGAGCAGGTCAGGCTGTGGAGTGTTAAATGTGGCACGGGGGGTGGGTTTGGTGCTGCTGTCCAGCATTGGGATTTCAGAGCTGGACTCCTCAGGCTGTTGCAAAAACCTGCATCTTCTGTTTCCGGATCTCTAAAGGAAGATGAAGTTGTTAACGAGCTGATTTTGCCGCAGGGAAGGTCTGGAATTCCAGGCAGAGTGGAGCCGATTTGGGAGCAGTGAATGTGCCCTTTGTGTCCCAGCAGGATGTTCCCAGGCTCCCTCTCCAGACGTGGCTGTGACGTTGGGAGAGAGCAGCAATGAAAGTCAAATATTGATTTAAAATCGCTTTTCTTAGCTCCTTGAAAATCTTTTCTTTCTCCTAACTGGTTCCATGGAGTTGCTGTTAAGGCAAAATTGAGTTGTCCAGCTCAGATCCAGCTATTTTCTGGAGCAGTTGATTATTTGGGAATTAATTTGGCTGCTTGAAAGCAGGAGTGTGCCTGATAGGCAGCTCAGTGCTTGAGCTGGCCTGGCTTCCTGGGAACACTTTTTTGCTTTCCAAGGGGAAGATTTTCCATAATATACCCATGCCTTCATGTAATTCCAGGCAATTTGAGGTAAAACAAGCTTATCCCTGGAGTCACAGTTCCAAATTGTCAGTGCTGCTCAGGTACAGGGGTACACAGGGCTCTGATCCTCATGGAGCACAGCAGAACGTTGTCCTGAGATTTTTACTTCTCATCCATGGCTGTTTGGTGAGCTGAATCAGAGGGTTTCCTGCAGCTCCTGTCAGCCTGCAGCACTTTGCTCTGGAGCATTGTTGGCTGGGGCTCTGGCTCCTTGCTTTGGTGTCCCCTGCTCTGTCATGATCTCCTCTCCTTTCTCCCCAGGACTTGAAGAAAGCAGGGCTGCTGATCTTTGCTAACAAGCAGGATGTGAAGGAGTGCATGACAGTAGCTGAGATCTCCCAGTTCCTGAAGCTGACTTCAATAAAGGATCACCAATGGCACATTCAGGCCTGCTGTGCTCTCACTGGAGAGGGGTAAGAGGGATTTGTGTCCACAGGAGGGGAATCTGGAATTACTCTGGGGGTTGTATTGTGGCATTTGGGTTTAACACACATTCCTCCCCTGTCCATAATCCCAGAATCCCAGTATGGTTTGGGCTGGAAAAGAACTTAAAATCATCCCATCCCACCCCTGCCATGGACAGGGACACCTTCCACTGTCCCAGGCTGCTCCAAGCCCTGTCCAGCCTGGCCTGGGACACTTCCAGGGATCCAGGGCAGTCACTGCTTCTCTGGGCACCCTGTGCCAGGGCATCACAGCTTCATAATCTTGATACTTACAAGATTTTTGGGCTCAGAACACCAAATCTACATCAAATCCATGATGTCACCTTACAGAGATAAGCCTTGATATGATATGGACTAGATGAGGTGGGGGCAAACTGAAATGTGGTTTATTAGGAATGATCCTAATTAGAGAGAACTTCATGTCTTGAAGATCTGGGATCTAAATTCTCTGGCCATAGATGATATAATGAGATCTAGGAAGTGCCATACAGGGAGTGAAGAGTTTCCAGAAATGATTCAGAGTTCTTGGGAAGAATTTGAATTGGTGCTGTGGAGTTCCCTTTGGAGTTATCCTGAGAAGTGCCAGCACTCCCTGACTGTTGTCTCTTGTGTCCCCAGGCTGTGCCAAGGACTGGAGTGGATGATGTCCCGGCTGAAGATCAGATGATTTTTAATGACCTCTTTGCACAGACATTGCTGCAGCAGAGCTGTTCCAGTGGCAGATTGGTGGGGTGGATGTATTTATACTGAACTGATGGCAACTGTATTTTCTACATAGCTGCACACACACACACACACACACACACACAGGGACAGGAGCTGGGAGCAGGCACAGGAGCACCTGGGGCTCCAGCTTGGGTCGGGTTCCTCGCAGGCGGCGTTCAGAGCTGTGACCAACCTTCTTGTCAAGCTGCCCCTCGGAACAGTCCGGCCTCGGCCGTGGGAGGATGGAGCGAGAGGAAGGAGCTCTTAATTGAGAGTTTTCTGGTCCCATTGTAGCCCTCTCTAGTGGAAGGTGTTGGCTTTGTTATTCCAGTAAATCAGCGAGCGGATCACCGGCGTAGGGATCGACTCTCCGGTGTTTGCGAGGTTGCCGATGTTACAAATGCAAAACTCTTCTCCTGTATGTGTACTGTACATATTTGTGTATATTTATACCTCAATCCTAGGTTAATTGCAATCTGCTCAGACCAGTGTAAAGCTGAATCAGTATGTTGGCAGTAGTGCTAATCTGTGACACGTCCCCGTGTCACCAGTCCCTCCGTGTCCGTACGACTGTAGCGTCAATCGCACCTTGGCTCTCCACGACCTGATCAGCAAACTCTCTCTTCAGCCCATTGCTTGTTTTTCCACATGATTTTTGGATTAGGGAGGAGGCTGGAATGGATTGAGGCACATGGATTGAGCTTCAAACTCCAGGGCTGGCAAACAGAACAAATTTGCCAAAGAGTTTCAGATGAAATGGGTTTTCCTCTTTTACTGTGGCCATCATTGGATTGGGTGATGCTGCAGGGCCTGTCCACTGCTTTCCTTCTCTGCTGTGCTGGTTGATTCAGGTTTGGCAGAAATACCTTTGGCTGTAAAAAAGGGGAAAGTATCTTTATTTTCTTAACCAAAGAAGAGGCACAAAAGTATGTTTGAAAGTGTCACTGGAATCGTACAAGTCAGACTCTAATGAAGTGTTTTTCAGAGGAAAAACTTTGCTCCATAAAACATGCAGATACTAAAACATGCAGATGTATCAATATGCAGTGGAGGGAACTGGATGGGGACAAAGCAGATGACACTACTTGAAAAGCTCCAAGTGACCTACACGAGTTCCAGGGCAGATCTTCTTGAAAGCAGAGCCCCCTTGCATGGTCCCCAGGCAGTGTGAGAACACTAGGATCACCTTTCCCTGCTGCAGCTCCTGCTGGGATGGCTGTCCCAGGCAGAAGGGGGTCAGAATTCCCACTTCAGAGGATCCAGGCAGTTGGGGAGGCAGTGGCATGGTTGGAAATGTCAGGCTCTTCTGTGGGAGATGCATTGGGAGTTCAGCAAAATGAAACAAAACTGTGTTTAAAATGTTCTTCCCTTTCTCAGCCCCCGTGTTTGGTAAGGATGGAAAAGGTATTTTAAAGACATTTTAAAGCTTAGTTTGAACTTTTTAAGGTGCTTCTCTTTGGTTCTGGGATAATCTGGTCAGCTCCTGCCTTCCTGCCCACCTGCCTCCCTGGGAGCATGGGAATCCTGGGGAAAGGAGGGGAGGCAATCTCTAAGTCTGTATTTAACAAAGGCAGGTAAAGAATTTAACTTTTTAATCTATTTTTGGTATCTCCAACGCTCCCTGGCTGGGGGATCTGCTGTCTTTGTTAAACATTAAGGTGTACATGCATATATCTCTAGTGCATGCACATAGATCTTGGTATTTAACTGGTGTATTGCAAAATGTATCAATGTTTGAAGAATTAACAATTTAATGCAAAGACTCTCTCAGTTTCTCTGACAGTATCTACAAGCAACGAGCTCTGTGCACACTTGCATATGAAATGGAATTGTACATTTTCTAGTCTAAAAAAAGAAAAAGCAGACTTGCTTCTAAACCCAAGTGTTTGGTTTTTGAGTCTTATGTCTTCCCTGGGCTGAATCCACACAGGTTGGGTGAGCTGGGGGCCGGTTGGTGAGAAAGGGAGTTGTTGCTGTTGGTGGTGGAGCAGTGTTGGGGTTTCTGCTGCTTGGTTGTGCATTTGCAGGAACTCTGTCAGATGATGCAGGTGTGGAGGTTGCTGCAGGTGTGGGTTGTGTTGCAAGCAGATACTCTGTGTTTACACATCACTTAGGTTGGTTTTACTCTTTCCCTCCCTGTGCCACTTCCCTTGCTGTGGCCTCTGAGGTTCACCTTGTCTTGGTTCCCCCCAGTGACCACAGAGCCCAGCAGGGCCTGGGAGTGACTGCACACCTCAGGAGTGGCTGCCAGACAGGGTTTTCTGTGCCCCGAGGGGTTTAGAGTCAAACATTCAATTGTTTTCTGTGTGTTGGTCAGTGAACAACCCAGTGTTAACCTGGCTGCAAACATCTCATGGGTCACTGTGAGCTTTCAGTGTATTTTGTGTTTTTCAGGGCAAATGTAGCCAGAATTCAGTGGTGGCTGGTGTTTCCTGACACATTGTGGTGTTGTCAGGGCTTTTGGGGTTTAAATGCTGATTTTCAGTCTGTGGGGATGGTGGGGTCTATCAGCAGAGGTGACAATTCCAGACTCACCTGGAGTGGTTGCTGTGATCAATTCCAGGCTCTGTGATCAGTTCCAGACTCACCTGGAGTGGTTGCTGTGATCAGTTCCAGGCTCTGTGATCAATTCCAGACTCTCACCTGGAATATTTGCTGTGGTGGTGCTTTGAAGTGCACGTGTGTGAACTTAGAAATGTTTTAAATTTAGTCACTGAGAAGAGCAGCCAAACTTTTGATCTCTTGACCCCTTTGTGTTTTGTGTAAGTGCTCCTTGTTGACAGCTTTTTTCTTTTCCCTGTAGAGGAATTCCCATTTTTCTCTCAGTGTGACCTTGGTGTGTGATGCTGTTGTTTCACCCTCGGGGTTCTGCTGCCTTGGCTTCCAGCTGAAGCTCAAGCTTTGCCTTTGTTCTCCATGAAATTCATTCTTAGCAAAAGGGAGGGGCCTTAAAAATGGTTATTGAAGTAATGCTGCAAAATGGCATTTTAGTAGCAAAAAAAAAAAAAAAAAAGGTCATATTTCAATAATCTGATACTTCAAATGCTTTTTTGGTTTAGAAGATCATCAGTTTGGTAAATCATCTCTGGAATATGCTGCTTCTGGCATCTGGGAATTACCCAGGTCTTTAATTGTGAGGAGAGGTGAAAATAAACTTGGGGAATGTGAACAGCTTCATTTTTTAATATCTTTTCTTTTTGGGAGGCTGAGCAGCTGCTCTGCTGAGCATTGTGTAGGTGTGTGAATGGTAAATGCACCTGACCAGCACCTTGCACATCTCTGCAGCTCAAGTGCCTAAAACTAATTCCATAATCAGCTTTATTTCCTATGCTACGCTTCCCATTCCCTTAGAATAGAGACACGTATCTAGAAAAGCCTCCCAGTGTGTGGAAAGGAGTGGGTTTTCCCCTCCCTACACCCAAGTTTTAACAGGATTTGTGATAAATTTGTTACAGTTCTCCTATCCCTGCCATTCCAAGCACTTTTCCACTTATCAGGCCTCACTGAGTTTGCTTTGGGACAGGAAATACTGAATTTGTCCTTGTGTCAGGGTGGTTGGCTGGAATTCCTGTCGAGGGACTGTTTAAATAACTCAGTCCAGGAATCCTCGGCCTTGGGAAGCTCCTGGTGGCAGTGCTTCCTTCCTCACTGGCTGGTGGAGCACCAAGTTTGTCTCTGTCAGATTAATTAGGTCTGAAAAGTCGTTTTCAGCTGATGGAGATGAATGTGCTGAGCAGCCCTGGGCAGGGCAGGGCAGGGCTGATCCCGTGGCACCAAGAGTGGCACTGAGGAAGGAAAATGTCTTTGCACTCCTGTGATAATCCAGATGTGGCCTGCTTATAAATCCACATGTGACTTGAATATATTGTTGTGGTGAATACATTAAATGGCCAAAAATGATGAATTATAAGGGGCTGCCACTGTAGCTTTTTATTTCATGTGTGAGAATCTTGAGCAGGAATTCTCTCCTTGCCTTAAGAGGGCCTTACCAGTGAATTTTTCTATTTTGTAGCTTTATCCACAGTGGAGTCACTTTACCACCCTGAGCCTTTTAAGCCAGACCTTGGGTAAGGACAGAGCTGGGTGGGGTTTTTAAGCTTTTCCTATTTGTAAATGTACAAAACTCGGCTGAGACTGGATGAAGCCAGGATGCTGCTTTACCTGGAAGGCTGGGAGTCCTTCCTTGGACATCTCCAGCTCAGTGCTCTCCTCGTCTAACTGGGGAGGGGGCCAAGAAAAGCTGGATTCTGTGGAGAGGTTAAAAAATAAACCCAGCTCAGACTGGGGGGCTGTAGGTGCGGGACTGGGGGTGTGTGACCGAGGAATGGGGACAGCCCGGTGTCGCTGTGTCCGCGGATGTTTCAGCACCCTCGGTTTTCTGCCCCAGCCCTCGGGCGCTCCGGAGCTGCCGCAGGGTGCAAGGCTGGGCTCGGAGCAGGTTTATTCCCTGCAGTGCTGGGCTGCAAACCGGCTCTGGGCAGGGTTGTTGTGTCCTGGCTGTTGTTTCCAGAGGGGAGGAACATCCGCGTGTGTCCGCGGCGGGGGCGGATTTCCTTTGTTCGCGTGTGCTTTGTACTTCTCTCCCTGCAGACTTTGTCATCTTCCCGAAAGCAGCGCAGCCAGGACGTGGCTAACGCTGAGACTGCGGGAAAATTTCATTTCAGGATGTATAAAATGATGGCTTCAGATTAATCCCGAGCCTCGGGAGGGCTGGCAGCTCCCAGCTGGAGCACCCCGGTGTCTGCACTCACACATGGGTATTAAAGTCATTTAGCCAAAACATTTTATAGAGCTATTTATTATAGTAAAGGAAAACCAGGATTCTATTAAGCAACTTTTTTCCCCCCTGAAATTTGATCGGAGCGTTCCTTGAATTGTTTCCCCTCTGCCACTTTCTGTCTCTCAGACTCTGGTTCTCATGCAGCTGAAGGGAACTCGTTCCGTTCTCTTAATTCTTGTTGAAGTGGAGCAAATACAAATTTGGGCTGGGGAGCTCTGTACCATCATATTTATGCATTTATAGATGATGTCAATTGCTAATTCTTTAAAACCTACCAGTATTTATGATTTTAAGTTGAAAACACTTGTAAAAATGTGCCTGTTTGCATTAAACTTTGTGTGTGGGAGTTGCAGTGAAAGTTTTCAAGCAAATACGTGATTTCTGACCTGATTTTGGGGCTGTTTTGGTGTTTTTGGGGTGAAATGTGCTGTTCTGCCCAACCTGTGATGAGGGGGGGTTTGTTTGGGGCAAGTGTGGTGATAAGTCTGTGCTGGTTGGTGTCAAGAATGGGAATTAAAATGAGTGTGAAATGTTGTTTTCCTGTAAGAAATGCTGAATCCCAGGGATGTGCCCCTCTTCCATACCCACATATCCCACACAGGTACCTGTGAGTGCTGGGGCCTGCAGGAAACTCCTTGAAAAGCAAAAGAGATGGAGCCAAAGTTGAGTTAGGGGATCAAATTCCCAGTTTGGTATTTGTGGGCTGGCTGTGGCACTCAGTGCTCGGGGCTGGGGGGGTCGGGCACAGCTTGGACTCGGTGACCTTGGAGGGCTTTTCCAGCCTTGGTGATCCCAGCGTTGTGTAAAGGGTGTTCCTGCCCAGCTCTGCAGCCCCACCAGCCCTGGGTGGGCATTTGGGGCTCCTTGTGTCCCTTCCAGCTGCATCCATGGGGTGATCCCATGGAACAACCTCCTTTAATCCCTTCCAGCTGCATCCATGGGGTGATCCCATGGAACAACCTCCTTTAATCCCTTCCAGCTGCATCCATGGGGTGATCCCATGGAAAAACCTCCTTGGGTCCCTTCCAGCTGCATCCATGGGGTGACCCATGGAAAAACCTCCCTGTAAATAACACCCAGAGACGGAGTTCTCGGAGTTCTGAGGAATAAGGAATTGCAGCAAACCCCCCTGTTGGGATGGTGTAGGAGATGCCAAAATGCCTTTGCACATTCCTTGTCCTCCCACCTCCGCTTTTAGCTGTGCTGGCTGGAGTTGTTTCCTTTGGGACATGCTTTTCCCAGCAGGGTGGGCTCTGGCTGCAGTTCCTCCCTGGTGCTGCTGCTCTGCCTGCCCAGAGAGGCTGGGGCTGCCCTGGATCCCTGGCAGTGCCCCAGGCCAGGCTGGACACTGGGGCTTGGAGCAGCCTGGGACAGTGGGAGGTGTCCCTGCCATGGCAGGGAGTTGGAATTAAATGATCTTTAAGGTCCCTTCTAACCCAAACCAGTCTGGGATTCTGTGGTTCTCCTGGGACATTTTTGTGGTGGGTGAAGGAATGCTGAGCTGCCTTAAAGCCAGGTCTTTTCCTGCCTGTCCCTCTTAACTCCATTACTCCTCTACTTTGATATAACTTCTGAAAACTGACTTTAGTTTTCCTTGGAATCCAGTTAAATATTAGGTGATTAAAAGAGAAGCCACCGTTCTCACACTTTATTTTTGCCTGCTTTAGCCCATCTGTGCATTCCTTAGGCCTTTGTGCCTGGTGTATGGAACTGTGAGTAGGCTTTTGAACAGAAACTGTTACTTTTTGGCTCTTTTTCTTGAGTGTACAAAAGTTAAGACTGCTGAGTTCTCTTTCATTGTTGTTTTTTTAAATAATAAGTTTTTAATTAATTTAATAATTAATACTTTCTTGATGTTATTACCACTTTTTAAATTACAGGTTGTGTCGCTCCTCTCTTGTTGCACAGTCTGTATTGAGTTATTCTGAATGTTTTTATTATAATATGGGGATGAAATACATGTAAAGCTACAGAATAGTCAATAATATTGACAATAAATACACTTAGATCTTGTCATTAATTTTTCAGTTCTGACAGTTTTTACCTTCATTCTTCAGAACTGGAAGGGTTTTTCTCTGTTTCAAAAATATATATGTATGTGTATATATATGTAGGCAACTCATGGGGTCATGTAAAGAGGTCATGCAACAAGGTCATGCAAATTTCCTTGGGAATAATGAAAATTGTCTAAATTTTTGTACAGAAATAAAGATTTAGTGCAATTGTTGAAGACTTCTGAGGGAGGGCCTTGTGCTGTGGGATCCTCACGGATGTTGTGTCGTTTTTGTGTGTTTGGCTTTGAAACCTGGGTTAATGGGTGGAAATCAGAGCTGTGTAAGCAACAAATAAACCAAACTGTCTGTGTGGAGCTGGACAGGGAATTTCTTGGAGATCCACCGTGCCTGGGATGCCAGAGGTGCTGCAGTGAACAGGTTCAGGTGATGAATGGAGGAAAGTCCTGAATTTTCCTTGATGTGCAAATCTTCCTGA
The DNA here is from genome assembly GCA_013397555.1 of Urocynchramus pylzowi. Classification (NCBI taxonomy): domain Eukaryota; kingdom Metazoa; phylum Chordata; class Aves; order Passeriformes; family Fringillidae; genus Urocynchramus; species Urocynchramus pylzowi. The sequence continues at coordinate 380,580 of VZRH01003122.1, forward strand.
GAAATCCCAACATCTGAATTGTCCTACAGGAATGGGCACTCCACCACTGCCCTGGACAGCCCTTTCTTTCCAGGAAGAAATTTTCCCTAATATCCAATTTAACCCTCCCCTGGCAGAGCTTGAGGTGTTCCCTCTCATCCCTTGTTCCCTGGGAGCAGATCCTGAGCCCCACCTGGCAGCACCCTCCTTTCAGGTAAGTTGTAGATAAAAATAAGGTCCTCCTTGTGCTTCCTTTTCTCCAGGATAAAATCCTGGAGTGCTGACAGAGCTCAGCAGTGTGGACTGTTCCCTGGGGAGGGCAGGGACAGGAAGGAACAGCCCCTCTTTGCCATCCTGTGGGCAAGGGCAGCCTGAATCCAGGCACAACGATTTTCCCACCACGTGTTGAGACCATTGATTCCTGATGTTTTTAAAAGAATGCTGGGATGATGCAGAATTGGTAAGTTAGGTCTCTCTTAACTGAGAGAAGGTGGGAAAATCCCATTCTTGCAGGGTTTTCCTGCCAGGAGCAGCAGCACCACTGTTCCGTGCTGAGCCCAGTGCAGGAATGACAGGGTGGCTGGAGCAGGGAGGGGGGAAAGGGTTGGAGATATCTGGGCTTCAGCTACTTGGAGATTTAAAATGAAACCTTATTTCTGGTCTTCTGGAAGCAAGAGGCCCTTCAGGATTTTGACCATTGGGTTTTTCCTCCTCACAGCCCTGGGAAGAGACAGCCCAGCTCTGAGGCCAGGTCATTCTGTCAGGTGCCTCTGCCTGGCAGTGACACGGAACCTGTGCTGGGGCAGGGATTTAGGGAGGCAAAGGGAATGAAACCATCGTTGTGGTGTTTCCTGGTGGTGGGCACAGCTTTGCTGAGGGCACTGTGGTCCCTTGCCTTGCCCTGGCAGATGGCAGGGCTGATATTCCCAGGACACAGCACGTGGGACCCACCTGCATCCCAAAGAAGCCGTGGCAGGACTGGAGCTGCTGCAGGAAGGTTCTAATGACCTTCACTTCCCTGCCATCCCATCTGCATCCCAAGCTGGAATTACTGTCTCTGAGCACAGGGAGTGCCTGGGGACGCAGTGTTCCCATCCCAGCACTTCCCAGAGATGCTGGGAAGGATTCCTGTGGCTGTCCTGAGCTGGATTGGATGATCCCTGTGAGTCCCTTCCAAGGCAGGATTTGCAGCTCTGTGAATCTGGGATTTCTTGCTCCAGCTGCTCCCTTCCAGGGAGGCCAGATGGGGGCAGGATCCTCCTTTTTATTAACAAATACTTCAAATGAAGAGTTTTATTTTGCTATATCCAGGGGAATTAAATTCTTCAGGCCAGTGCAGCCACCAAAATAAATCCCTTGCCCCCCTCCTTCCCTGTAGTTCCACAATCACTTGGGTGAGCCTTGGGGAAATCACTGTCATAGAACTGCTGTTACACAAAGCAAACAAGGGAAAACTTTGTACGTGGAATCACAGAATCACTGGGGTTGGGAAAACCTCCAAGAGTCCAACCATCCCCAGCACTGCCAGGCCACCACTGCCCCATGTCCCCAAGTGCCACATCCAGAGGGCTTTTAAATCCCTCCAGGAATGGGGACTCCATCACTGCCTGGGCTAGACAGGAATTCCCAGGAAGGAATTTCCCCAGTATCCAGCCTGACCCTCCCCTGGCACAGCCTGAGGCCGTTTCCTCACCTTGCTCCTCCCCTGCTGTGGGGTTACCCCTGTCCATCTCTGCCGTGCTGGGGGTGCTTTTGCAGACCATCATCCTTCCTCTGCCCCATCAGTGAACGTGTGCTAAACCTCAGCCACCTCTGAGCCCGAATAAACGTGGTGGAGCAATTTAATGATCTGTTTCACAGACCAGTAAACCTCTCAAGTTAGTTTTTATCTCTGAGGATGAGCTTTTATCACAGACAGTCACAGCAATTTCGTGCTGTTTCACTGGGCTCCTGCCGTGCCTGGGACAATCTAGCTTTAGTCTTGCCTTAGTCTATCCTGTTTCTGCTTTTTAAAAAAATTCTCCTTCAGTAAATTTGATATTTTTGTGTTTTCTGGTATTTCTCCACAGTGAAGGGATGGGTTGTTTTTACACAGATTGTTTTGCTGGCTGTCAACAGCAGGAAAATTGTGTCATTGTAGGAACAACTCCATTCAAACCTGAAAATTATTTACTTGATTTGCAGTGTCACAGCCAAAAAAATTCAGTACACAAAAATATTTGTTCCATGTTTGTTGCTCAGAAATCTGTGGATTAACAACACTTCTGCAAGAGTTAGATTGTGTTTTAATCTTTATTGTGCTTTTCAGCAAAGCTATTCTTGCCAGGGACTCTCCAGCACTGAAAAGGCTCAACGTGGTGTAACCTGTGTTAGATGAGCACTGAATTTTCAGGCTGTGAAGGGAATTATTGCATTAAACCATCCCATCCTTCAGCAGCCCTGATGAGCAGACACCGAGGACGAGCTCGAGATCTGTCCCCAGACATTCCCACATGGAAGGTGAGTTGGCTCCTGCCCTGGGAACCAGCGTGTCCCTGGGCATCTCGCTCCTGGCATCCACGGGCTGATGGATTTGCTGAGGGCTGTGGTGCTTGGGCCACCTCTGCCACAGCCAGGGAATTGTGCAGCTGCTTCTGTCTCTCCACTGCCATTATCTGGCTTTATAAAAAGCCCCATGAAGTCATCAGGAGTTCAGCGTCCTGTGGAATGGCTTTCAAAGAGCTGAGAGTCTGCCAGACTCTTGGAAATGAAAACTATTTAATGAAGAAAGGTTTCTTCCCCCTTGACCCCTCATTGCAGAGGAAAAGTGCATTAAGAAGCCTGGATCATTTTGGAGAGATGAGGGAGACCAAGGAGAGCAGCTCTGTGTGTGGCACTGGGGAGGGGCTGGGGGGCACCTCCAACCTTCCTGCTGTGAGGGTGAGGGCAGGAGCACAGCTTTCCTTAGCACAGGTCGAGAGTTCATCTCAGAATCACGAAATCACAGAATGGTTTGGGTTCACAGGGACCTAAAGATACCCAGCTTCAACATCCACGGGCATCCAGGGACACCTTCCACTGTCCCAGGTTACTCCAACCTGGCCTTGGACACTTCCAGGGATCCAGGGCAGCCCCAGCTGCTCTGGCAATCCCAGCCCAGCCAGGAATTCCCCATTCCCAATCTCCCACCCATCCCTGCCCTCTGGCAGTGGGAGCCATTCCCTGGGTCCTGTCCCTCCATCCCTTGTCCCCAGTCCCTCTCCAGCTCTCCTGGAGCCCCTTCAGGCCCTGCCAGGGGCTCTGAGCTCTCCCTGGAGCCTTCCCTTCTCCAGGGGAGCATTCCCATCTCTCCCAGGCTGGCTCCAGCTGTCCTGGTGGGAGTTATTCAGGTGAGATCCCCGTTCATGTCACTGTTGGGATGTCAGTGGGGTCAGTTCAGGTTGCAGAAGTTTCTGCTGGCTCAGGAGCTCCTGCAGGTTACCCCCTGAGGAGATGTCCCTCAGGAGTGCATGGCCCAGGTGAGTGAGGGGAGGTAATTTGTGATGTTATCATTCCTTACTGTGATGAAATGTCCCTTTACTGGTGCAGTAACAAAGTTGTATTTTCTGGGTTTTATTGTCTGGAGCTGTTGCAGAGCAGTGGGAGCCCAGCAGATTCCTTGTGGCTGCTCAGTGCTGTTAATAATAGTGCAGAGAAGAATTACTCCTGGTGGCTGTTGTGCTGGTGACCTCAGTGCTGTGTTGGTGACCTTTCACAGAGCATTCTGCCCCTGGGAACTGCTGCTGCAGAGTATTCCTGGCCACGGCCAGTGAGCAGTCTTAATATTTTATGGACTGCTGCAGGTTGTATTTCAGGGTATGAGATACCAGCCCAGCCATGCCAGTCAGGAATGTGAAGCACGTTGCCTTTCCCCCCCTTGTTTTACACTCAGAGGTGTTTGAACCTTTCATATAAATATGTTCCTTTTAAATCAGCAGAGTGAGAGGGAATATTTTAAAAATAAGTCTCAGACAGGGGTTGCAGCTTGCTAAAGGCATTGGGCATGTGAGCTCTGGTTCAGCATCCCTCAGAGTGGGGCGACTCAAGGTGCATGGGTTGTCTACCAGGGGGAAGATTTGGTTATTCTGGGATTTCTTGAGTAGATTCATTGAGCTTTGATCTAAGTCTTGACCTTCTCCTGCAGCAGCTTCTGTGATCTTTGGACAATTCCTGTCACAGCCCATGCACTGCACGTTTGGTTTTCCACAGGCTGTGGGAAGTACTCTGCAGTGTAGGAGAGTCAGAGGGGCCTGGAGGGAGAGGGATGAAGAGGCAGGATCATGAGGCCATTTCACTGCAAACTCCACAAATGAACCCTGAACTAATTGGAGAACCCTTGGAATGGGGAAGAGGGATAGCAACTTTGCCTTTTGCTCAGGAAGAAAAAAGTGAAAAGGACTCAGTTACAATTTTACCTCAATCACACCTTTGTATGCAGAGTTTCTTCCCTCTTGGAATGAAAGCATGTCCTGGGTGAAAAAAGGCTTGGAGGCCAAGGGAGTAAATACTGGATTTCTTCCCTCTGTTCTCACACAGGGAACGAACATCTGTCAGCAGTGTCAGGGCAATGGTTGAACAGGAAAAGCAGCAGAGGTGATTGCAGAATGAAGGTGATGCTCTGCTCACAGTTTCAAAGGGAGTGCTCAGCCCTGTCCCTCCACCCAGAGGGTTTACAGCAGGAAATGCCTCTGTGTTAATCCATCCCTTTGTTGGTGATGTGGAAAGTTGGCAGGGCTGTACAACCCCACGTGGAACCTTCCTGCTTTGGTAGAAATGTGAAGGCTTACAAAACGATCTGACTGTGCTCTGGGATAGAAATGAACCTGGCCTGGGTTATGGTTTCTTCATGAATTGTTTCAACTTGGTTCTGTGAGAAACAACAACTCTGCTTTAAATTCACTGCAAGGAGTTCAGTGAGGAGCTGGGGGAAGGAGGCAGGATATGGAAACCAGTAGGTTTGAAATTTGAGGCTGGCACATTGTGAGAAAACTGGAATATGTCCCCATGGCAGCAGCACTCGGGGTGCTGGGGTGGGACAGTCGTGTGCAGGCACCTGAGGGGGAGCACCAAGAAGGAATTTCTTCCAAGAAGGAATACTCTAAGAAGGAATTGTATTTCCTCAGCAATAACCCACCCTGGGGAGGGGAAAGCACCATCAGTGCAGCAGGTGCAGCAAACCAGGCTGCTCCCAGCCCCATCCCACCTAGCCTTGATACTCCCATGGATGGGACAGTCCCAAACAGATCAATCTGCTTCTACACTAACAGCTCTCACTGTAGTTGCTGTAATGATTTACAAAATGGTGCTAATAATGAAAAAGTTTGTCTTTAAAAGATAAAAGAGCTGTGTTATTTTATTGCAGGGTAGTGAGGCAGAGGCTTGTCCAAAGGGACAAGTGTGGGAGGCAGGGTTAAGAGCTGAAACTCTGGCTGCCAATCAGGGCTTTTCATTGGCAGTTACAGCTGATATTTGTCCCTCTGTTCTAAAAATATAAAAGTTTATTTGCCTTAGAAACAGCAGGAAGAAGAAAAATTTTGAGAAGAACCTCACCTTCCTTTCCTAGTTTATAGTAACTGATATTAATATTCCAAAACCTGAATATGTTGTGAGTTGGGTGCTGAATCTCAGCTTCCCTCACCACCTCCCATTAGGAAATCTGATGAATACAATCAGAGCTGGCTTTGAATTCTTGAGGACATTTGCCTTTGCTGTATCTTCTTTCTGATGAGCACCCGTGTCTAAGACCCTGTGGCTGTCTTGGGAACATTAGCAGGGGAGATAAATTAGGCTGTTTGACATCACCTTGTGGATAAATATTTTCTTTTAGGATTCTCAAAGGCCCTAAGTAAAGAACAGGGGAGGCTGTGACAGATGCTGTCATGTGAGGAGAACTCTTCTTGTGCCAATGGCCCCAGTGAATATCTTGTGTCAATATACAGGATCTTTTACACTCTGATTTCATATCCTCAGTGTTGGGGGCTTTAAATATTAACCTAATTTTTAAGTTTCTACAACCAGCTGGAGGAGCATTTGTTCATGTGATTTCTCTTTGCTTTATCAAATCTTATAATGAAAAAAGCAAACCAATATATGGCACCTTGTTCTTCTTCTTTTAAGTTTGGGTTTGTTTGTATTTTTCCCCCACTTTGAATTGTCTTTTGATTCAGTCTTTGAAATATTCTGGTGGGACACTTTAATACTAAAAAGTTTGGGCCTATACCCAAACAATTTGATCTGTGAGGCCACAGCTCCTTCTCTCTCCAGGAACATTGGGAAGCATGAAATGAATTTTGGTGCCATATCAATCATATCAATATTCCTTTATTTAATGTTCCTCCTCTTCCAGCAAAGTCTTTTTGAGTCACAGCAGCACAGTGAGTGGGTGGTTTACACACCACACAGCCACCACCTTGTGCTGCTGCTCACCCCATATCAGCCCGTCAGCATCAAAAAATAAACCTCAAGACAAGACACTGGAGATCTACCCACAGCACCTTGATTCACTGCCCCCAGGAATATTATTGGCATGATCCAATACCTTCTGTTAATACTCTGAGAAATAGGATGAGCAGCTCTGAAGTAAAAGTGGAATTCTTGTTAGACCATGTATCCTTTCCTAAAAACCTTTTTGTTTGTAAGGCAAGAGCCAATCCCTGACAAGGCCTGTGCTCCCAGCCTGGTTTCATCCAGAAGAAAAAAGATTGGCCAGCTGTAAAAATGGTGGGGTTGGAGAAATAGATGGATATTTAATTTGGAGACAAGCCTTTGTATTTGTCCAACCAAACGCTTTTTTTTTTTTTTTTTTTGGTAAAAATGCTCTCCACAGTATTTCCATACATTAAACCAAGAGGTGCTGGGGCAGAGGTGAAAAGAATGAGAAAGAACTCACTGGTGGTAGGTTAAAAATAGACATGGTGGCACAAATATGTATTTAAGTGTCCTTTTCCAATGATACAGTGCTTGTTAAGTCCAGGTATGTCAGGAGGTTAAATATAGCACCTGGGATGTCAGGGCATTTATCCATCATGCCCTGAGTGGCTCCTGTTGGATAAGCAGGACTGACTGAACTCAATATTTAAATAGGTTACGTAAAAGAAAATATTTTTTGCTTTAAATCTTTGTGATTGAAATGCAAAGCAACCTCTTTTCCTGCCTGAGTAGTTTTGCAGCTTGCTGTCTTTAGTTCAGAACTGCTGAGCACGTGCTCATTTATGTGCCGTGGATAAATCTGGCCTGGAGTGTTAACCTAGGGCAGAGCTGCCAGGCTCCACCTAGGGCACAGTTAATGCTTTTGAAATATTTGTCCCCCAGAAAGTCAAGTTCATATTTTCACAGAAAGTCAAAAGCTGGACCTGATGATCTTGGAGGTCTTTTCCAGCCTTAATGATTCTGTGGTTTTATGAATATTCCACTAGAAATCAGAGTCAGACATAAATTTTCACAACAAAGCAATTTAAAAGAAAAAAGGAATATCAACCGTTGGTATTCCCTTTACCTCATACACGTTTGGAAGAGGGAGTTTGGACTCCCCAACCCTGGAAGTGTCCCAGGAATTCCTGGACATGGTACTCAGGGCTCTGGGCTGGTGACAAGGTGGGCATGGGACACAGCTGGGACTCCAAGGGCTGGGAGAGCTTTTCCAGCCTCAGGGATCCTGGGATTCTCCTTGCCCACACAACGGCCATAGTTCTCTCAGAGCTGTTCCTTGAGATTTGGAGCTGAAGGAGCAAAGCCGCAAAATGCAGGAATTGAAATATTTTCTCAAGTGACCCAAGAGCACCCTCCTCCTCTCTTGCTGCTCTGATGGTAGAACAAAAATCTTATGTTCAGCCTAACTTTTCATTTCACCAATGATCCTTTTGTCCTCAGCCCCCTTCTGTAAATTCCATTGGTTACTCCATGATTTTTTCCAGCCCTGAGCTGTGCTGCTGAAGATCTGCCACACTAAAGACAGCTGCATTTCAGTGACAGAAAAAGTGGTGCTGGCATCCTGTGTGTAATTTCAGCCTTGTTCAGTATCTTTCTAAAGAAGATGTCAAGCAGCAGTGTAAAATGGTCTGAAGGTGATGCTTCAGTAACACAGGGCTTGAAGAGTATCACTGGGGGAGAAATTCTTCGCAGGAACTTCCAGGATTGAGCTGGAATGACAATAATGAATTACGTGTTCAATAAGGAAAGCTGGCCCTTCACTCCATTAAGGTTTGTTATTGATAAGAAAGTTGTCACATTTGGCATCCAATCTATTGAGAAGCAGCTCTTGGGAGGAAAAGGGGGCTGTGAGTTATTTCTGGAGTGCACACACGGAGGATCAGGAGCAGAGAGCAGCAGGTTACACTGAGGTTGCTCTCCAGAGACTCCAACAACACGCTGTGCTGATTTCTAGACAATTTCAAAAAAGGTTAAGAAAGTTAAATAAACAGAAATCAGATTAAAAGGGGAAGGACTGCCTAGTAAAGCAAAATGCAGAGTAATTGAAAATGGCTTGGCCAAAGGAGACAGGGGTCTGCAGCTCTGGGCAGAGTCTAAAATACTTGGCAGAAGTGAATGAGATATGATATTTCATCTGGATATAAATATGAACTTCTGGAAAGAGTTAAAGAAAAATATGTTTTTCAAGGGCTCCTGACAATCATTTATGGAATTATGTGATCTAGCACATGGAAAGGGACCATTGTTGCTATTGGCTTTTGAATGCACCTCCTTGAAGAACCAAAGTCAACCCTATTTGTCACTCCACTCATCCCCTAAGAAGTCACGTCTGTTATCATCACCCTGCTTCTGCTCCATACCTCACGGCATTCCTGAACTTCCAAAATACCAGGGTTGCTCCCCTGTCACTTAATCTGTTTATCAACTCTTCTTGGACTTCCTTCACCAAGGATGCTGGCTCTTTGTTGGGTTCCTTCCCTGCAAACAGTCGCTTTTCACATGTTCCTGGGTCTGCCTGATCAGCTACGAAACATTTCATAAGTGATAAAAACATTGGCACATGATTTGCATCAAGGTGAAGAAGCACTTCGGGTGTCCTTATGGGGTGAAATTAAAGACATGTCTATACTAAAATTTAGTTTGCAGCGTGGACTCCTCAAGTGCAGAGATTCTTGAATTTAGATGGTGTTTATTCAGGTACATCATAGGAATGAAATTGCCTCCATCAACTGAAATCCAATGTTAGCATCAACTCTGACAATGATGTTTTTTCCATTGGAGCCCTCCCTTGGGTTTGCCTGGGGCTCCATCTCACCGAGCCCTGGCGAGCTCCAGCCAAGCTCTGGTGTGTTTTGGGTTTCCTGAGGAGCACGGAGGTGCCCAGCTCCCTTTCCCTGATGCTGCTGAGAACAGGTGCCCTCCCTCGGGGTCACCGAGTATATTTAGGGCTGAAACTCGAGCGGGCTGGAGCCACATTGGCTGTGTGGGCCACACACGTCACCAGAGCCACCAAAGCCCCTCGCTCTCGCCCAGTGCTGCTCAGGAGGGAAGACTGGAGAGCCTTTGCTCCAAAGGATATTTACTGGATGTTGCTGGTAAGGGCATTTTAAATGCATTTCACTTCTTTTCCTTAGAAGAGGATCTTGAGCTGTTTCCACTTTCTGTAGTTCTTTGGGAATACTTGTTGTGCTTTGCCCATGGAAGTCAGTCTTTCTGTCTGAATAACTGGCTGCGGGTTGGAGGAGGAGGAAAAGACCTGGAATGGGGTTTGGAAGTGTGGCTGAAGGTTGTAACAGTGACAGGTCAAAGAGGTTGTGTTTATATGCAAACCCCACTTCTTGAGTTTATTCATACACCTCTGCCTACTGCTTTACGTGACTTGTCCCTCGTTATTTGAGTTATTCTTGATTTATTTTCATAGAATCCAACACGGTTTTCCCAATTAATTTTTGGCCATTTTCTCAGCCCGTTGGGACTAAAAAGGGCCAGTATTCTGTGTTCCTATATTTAACCTGCATGACTTGACTTCCCTTGCCTCAGAAGGAATTGCAGTTTAGCCAGCTCAACCCAAGTGCCCTGTCAGTTGGCAGGATTAGCTTACACGGCAAATATCCCTGGACTCAGGAGCAGCTGTTCCAAAGCCTCATCCCCTCCCAACATTAGAAACAGGGCTGCAGACTCTGGTGGAAAATTGTAGCTTTGCCTCACAGCAAAATCAGTGTGTTAATTGATTAGTTCAAAGGGTCTGACACTAATCTGTGCTTTGTACTTCAGCCAAATCTATGGATTTTCATCTTTTCCAGGTCTGAAGAAACAGAGAGAAAAAACCCACAAGAGCTTAAAAAAAACCAACCCCAGAGCATCTCTGTAGGCTGATGCTGGGAAGACAGAAATTGCCTCATTAACCTAAGGTCACTTAAAAAAATATTTAAAATATTTTTCTACATTTTGCTCTTACTTATGAATGACTATAGTAGAATATAAATCTCCCACTCAAACAGGAGCTTGAATGATATAATTAGTAGTGTAGAACAGTCACAGAGAAAAGAAAAACTCTTCAAATAATTCTGTTGTAATGAAAATATCACATCATGTTTCAAGAGATCTCTTCATCTCTTTTATTTATCTCTTTTATTTTATTTTCATTGGATCCAGTGTTGGTGTTATAATTGGAATTAAGTATTTGTCCAGAATTGTAATTTATATCAGTATGTTTGAAACTTAATCCAATGTTTTTCCATAACAGTCCAAGTAATGCCACATCCCAACTTTATTTAGGCTCTGACTAGTTACTAACCATGACCCCAAGTGCTTTATGAGCTTGACTTGTACCTTCTCATGGTACTTTCAGTCATGGGCTAACACTGTTTATTCACATTTTCACCTGCTGTGTGACCAGTGAGTGGGGGAGAGACAGAAGCAAACCCTCAGAATGGAGGAAGAAGAATATGAGGAAGTTGTGGAGGTAAGAAGAAAATGTGAGAGTAGAAATGTTTGTTTCCTGCCTTGTGACTGAATACATTAATCACCTTACTGAGATGCTGCTCAGGAGCAGAGGCTGCTGTTTGCTCTCTGAAGATTAGGGATGATTAGATATCTATTAAATGGTTTCATCACTAAAACAACAACAACAACAACAACAGTTGCTCTTGGAGGAGCAAAGTCTCCTGGTCCCTGTCATAGTTTCTCAGTTTAAATAAGGACTGGAACCATCCCACACTCACAGTGCGAGGTTTTCTGATTACTCCCTGCGTAATTATAGATACACTGGGCCAGCTCTTTTCCCTCCTGGCTTGCCCTCTGTCACCCAATCCATCCTGGAGAAGATGGCTTTGGAAGCCCCTTTCTAGCCCTGCCTCTGCAGAAATGCAGCAGCTTTGTGCCACCAGGGGACCACAAACCAATTTAGCCTGAGACATTGCAGAGATGGAGCCAGGCTGAAGTGACGGGACAAGACTTTAAACTGACAGAGGGTAGATTTAAGTTAGGTATCAGGAAGAAATCCTTCCCTGTGAAGGTGGGCAGGCTGTGGCACAAGGGTGCCCAGAGAAGCTGTGGCTGCCCCTGGATCCCTGGAAGCGTCCAAAGCTGGGCTGGAGCAATCTGGGATAGTGGGAGGTGTCCCTGCCATGGCAGGGGTGGAATAGAAGATCTTTAAGGTCCCTTCCAACCCAGGGCATTCTGTGATTCCATGATTCTATGTCCATGGAGGTGCATCATGGATTAATTTGCCAGTAGGTCATTTAAACTCAGGAAAGTGAATAAAAAATTCCCCAGGAACTGGGCAACCTACAGCTGGAGGTTGACAACCTACAGCCACGGGGACAACAACTTACACTGTTATTGAAACAGTACATGAAATTAACAGTGTGGTCTTACTTGTTGCATTGCTCCTACTCTGAAATTAACTTATGTGTTATGAAATACACAAGGTCTTGCAAAAAATCACTCAGTGTTTGAGGAAAAGAAGACTATAAATGTAACCATCCTACAGCTTATTGCCACCACACTGTGTTCAGTGGCCTGTTGATTTTAGGTGGTGTGAGGGCACTGCCAGCTTTATATATTCCAAATAGTGAATGAAGTAAAGCCAAATGATTTGCCAGTCAGAGTAGTTAAATGCATTTTGCAAAATAGGTGTCAGCACTCATAAAGTCGATTTTAAAGGCATTTTTCTACCTAGCCACAATGACACCAACCCTTCATTAAATCCCTTATTCCCATGTTACTTGTAATCACCTTTATGTTTCCTGTGCATTGTGTGCTCTCTGTAAAGGATATTTATTTGCTCTCATAGTTTATTTATTCCAGCAGGAGTTACGGTATTTTGGCCTTTTTGTTCACACAGCCCCATTTCATCCTTTGTTTCCAATTTTCAATGACCACCTTGCTGTAACCACATCCCTTGGGCTGAGGAGGCACTGCTTTAGTGGCTTCCCTTGGGATACTCGTGGTGAGATGCTAAATAAAAGAGGAACAACAGCATCTAGTACAATTTTAAGCCTTTCCAGAATTTTCTGAATTCCTGTATCAATCCAAGACTTTAAACCTATCAGAAGTTCATCTTCTGAAAGAAAAGGAAATGATCATTGAATACTGAGTGGCTGAAGCACAGCCAAGGATTTTTAAATGCTATTTTTTAACTTTCTCTGGAATTATGAGCCATTACTTTATGTTGTAGCTGTCTTGGGATGTGCAAAAATCCACAGTGAGTGATAAAAATATTTGCTGCCAAGTTACTTGAGGTTTTTCAGAAGGTTTTGTAGAAAGTTTGTGGAAGATTTCGCAGGGGGGTTTGTGGAAGGTTTTGTGGAAAGCTTGTGGAAGGTCTTGCAGAGGATTTTGTGGAAGGTTTTGTAGAAAGTTTGTGGGAGGTTTTGCAGAGGGTTTTGTGGAAGATTTTGTAGAGAGTTTGTGGAAGATTTTGTAGAAAGTTTGTGGAAGGTGCTGTTGAAGGTGGGTCCAGCATGGAAATCACCTCAGAACAGCCCTATGTGTCACAGCTTGGGAAGTACGGCTTGGTCCCTTGGACTAACTTTAAGGAAAAGCTCTCAGAAAGGGGCTTAAATTTTAACGACAATATTTTTTAGGTACAAAGGGTTTTCCATTCCCGCAGCTGTGGCAAGAGACCCCAAGCAACTACCACTCGGAGGAGACTGTCCAACATAAAACCCGCATTTTTCCATCTTCTCTTAGTGCAGGAAAAGCACATCCCGCGGACAGCGGCTGCTGTTCGTGCAGCAATGTCTTTAAAAGCTTTTTTCCGTCATTTTTGAGCGGGGCAGGTGCCGGAGGCGCAGGCCCCGGCGGCCCCCTCAGCGCGGCCGCCATTTCCGCGCGACGGCGCCACCGCGCGGCCGCGCGCGGGAAGTGGCGGACGGGGAATAAATTTTTTAAAAATTTCAACAAAAAACCTCCCCTGGCGCAACCTGAGGATGTTTCCCATTGTCCTGTCGATTATTCCCTTAGAGCAAAGCCCGATCTGGCTGCACCTCCTGTCAGGGAGTTGTGCAGAGCCAGAAGGTTCCCCCCGAGCCTCCTTTTCTCTTGGCTCCCTCAGCCGCTCCTGGGGCTCCAGATCCTTTCCCAGCTCTGTTATCCCGGCTGGAAAAGATGCTCCACTGGACGTGGTGCTCACAAAGAAGGCAGAACTGGTGGAAAATGCAAAGATCAAGGGCTGCAGTGACCATGGGACAATGGAGCTGAAGATACAGGGAGCAGGGAGCAAAATAAGTTGAATTATCCCAGACTTTCGAAGAGCAGAATTGGGGCTGCTCAGGGAAAATCCTGTGGGAAACAGCAAAGGCACCCAGGGTCGTTGGGTGATCCTCCAGCATGACTTTCCCTGAGCGCACAGCTCAGCCCAAAGTGCAGAAATCAAACAGCAGAAGGGTGGAGTGGAGGAACACTCTGACTGAGGAAAATGACACAAAAAAGGAGAAATATACTGGAGGTAGAAGCAGGAGCAGACAAAGTAAGTAAAGCTGTAAAGATTTAAAACATAAAAAGTTCCATTCCTATATCCATGGGCAATGTTCAGCTGGATTTGGTCTTCAAGAAAGGCAAGGAAAATCCAGGGAGCAACAGGCTGGTCAACCTCACTTTGGGAAGGCTGTGGAGCAAATCCTTTGAGAAACTATTTTTAAACACATGAAAGACATGAAGGTCATGTGGAGAAGTGAACAAGAGCAATCTATGGCTGATGAACCTCATTAATTTTTATAGCGAGATCACAGCTGCTGTGGACGAGGGGAGACCAGTGGAGGTTGTGTACCTGGTCTGCTTAAGGGACACCTCCCATTGTGCTTTTATCCCCAAATTTATGAGATTATAAATTATGGGGGGATAATGGGCAGTAAAATGGGTGGAAAATCAGCTGGCTCAGAGTTGTGATAAGCCACAAAGTTGAACCAGCAGCCAGAAATTATTGGTGTCCTTGTAGGAGCAGCCCTGAGGACAACAGTCATGAGTGTCACCAAATAAAAACCAGAAAAATCCTGGGGTTTAAATGCTGATTCTTTTAAGGTGGTCATCAATGTCTTCCCTCTTGTGGGTAAAATTAGATAACAATCTTTCATTAATTATTTGGAAGATTATTAGTTGGGGAATGTATGGAATAAAAATCCAATCATTAATGCAGAATTTGAACAGATATTCAGAGTTACCAAATGACTCCATAAGCACCTTTGAACTAAAATCCTGTTTCTCCAGAAACGTGTTTTAAAACAGCTTCACAGAAGCTACAATTTGCTGATCTGGTCTAACAATGATGTTTTTTCTCTTTTTTTTTCAAAGTACTACATTGAGGAGACAGTTATTGAGGAGGGTGAGCCACATGAGGTAAAGGTCCCTGTCATGCTGCATGCAGCACATAAATGCATGTAATTAACATGAAACACTAAATTGGCAGCCTTTTGTATTCTGAGGTTTAATTTTTCACATGAAACACACTGATATCAGTGAACAATTGCTGCTTAATACTTTATTTTTGCTTCAAGTCCCTGCTGTGTGATGATCTAAGATCAGTTTACATGTATCAGTTCTGTTCCCTTCACCTTGTGTAACTCCTCTGAAAAATTGTGCAGATTTTTCATCATGTCACTGGTAACAAATATTTGGGTCACCAAGGAGTGATTGCCATAATTTGAAATTCTACCTCTGAAACAGCTATGACCCAACTCTCTGCTGTGTTATCATGAAATATTCTTTATGGCATGGCTTATGCAGAAACAGAAGTTATTAATGCTAGGTGCATTTTCAGCTCTCTCTCATTGGTGCAAAGAACTCTCAGAACTCTGACCTTCATGAATTCCTTTATAAAGGCAATTTTTTATAAAGCTAATTGATACGAAATAAAACCTGACACTTATTTGGGTGGTTTTGGAGCACATTTTTTAGTTGTGATAATTATTTTTAGATACTTTTCATTAGAATCTTAGTATTAAAATTACTGCTTGCAGCATGACTATGTTGATAAGTGTATAAAGCATTTAAATTGATTGGAAATGGATGCATGTAGAGCAGAGGCAGCTGGAGCCTCACTCTCCCAGACCCTCTGGAGAATAATTCCATGAGTTTTTATGCAGGAACCAGCCAGAGAATTCATTCCTTGTGGGTTTTTTTAGGGTGGGTGATGTATAGGGAGTACAATGGTAATCCCAGTAGGGAAAGTGTCCCTGATTTTCTGTCTCCATGTGGATCTGGATGAGAGCCGAGCATCCTCTCACCATCTCAGGGGGTTGAAAAACACGCATCCTAATGAACTTTTACAGCTATAAAACAAGTGATTGTTGAATTTTCTTTGATCTGCAGGTGGTCACAGAGATCACTGAGACCATCAGCACAGACTACTCAGTCCCTGAGACCACCACAACCACCACCTACACAGCTGAGCACACCCAGCCCTCCAGGGAGGATGCAGCCCCTCCCATCAGGAAGAAGACAATCCGGACAAAAGTGGACCCATCCAAGTTCCTGACACCTTACCTGGAACACAGCAATAAAATGAAGGACTTATTCAGTGAGGTGGGTTGTCCCATGTCTCTTATTTCTTGAGGAACACCAGCTTAAAAAATGTTTTACTGGGGTCGTTTGATAGTTATATTGCAAATATCTGGGTTTATCAATACTAAGCTCATGGGGACAGTATAGTAAATTAGAGGTGATCCAAGTTAGAGATGGATTTTTTTGTGTTGTGTCAAATGGAATAAACTCAGTTGGCTAAAATAAGCAGAAGTGCAAATGTAGTTGATTAATTTTAGTTTATATTATTGAATAATCTGCCCCAAATTCCTGCCCTAAACAGATAAATATGGCAATAATTCCTAATACAGTTCTGCCAGAGCTCGGGGATATGTCTTAATTTTTTTTTTTTATCATTATTTTCTTCCAGAACAAGTACAAGGAAAAATTTAGAAAAGAAAAAGGAAAGCCATATGCTTCCACAATTGATACCCCAGAAATCCGGAGGATCAAGAAAGTGCAGGACCAGCTCAGTGAGGTGGGTAACAACTGCATTTCTAGGTTCATCCAGGTTCTGGGTGTTTATATGAAGGGTGAAAATGTCATTATTCTGTTTGGTTTTTTTAAAAAAATCAGTCAGTTTTGCTGTAGAATCAAAGAGTTTTGTTGTGCTCCAGGTTAAATACCGCATGGCTGGGGAAGTTGCCAGAACTATTTGCCACGTGGATGAAAAGGCCATGGATATAGAACATGCAAAGAAAGTGTCACAGCAAGTGAGCAAGGTGAGTGACTGCTGACTTCCCAACACTGCTGGATCCTGAGGTTACTGACAAGAACAGTGTTTTGAGCTCAGGGTGCCAAAGCAATTATTGCAACAATTTAGAAGCACAGGGAGGATAGCAGAGAAGTTAGTAAGGCAAATATTAGTATAATGTTAAATATTTCCAGTTGCTCTCTTCAGATGTTACTTCTCTGAGACTTTGATTTTGAAAAAGAAAAAATCTTTAAAGCAGGCAGTTTATTCACAGAAGTAAATATTTTTTTAATGATAGAGTGGCCAACTTGCTGATCTTTCCTTCCAGGTGTTATATAAACAGAACTGGGAAGAGAATAAGGACAAGTACCTGCTTCCCCCTGATGCTCCAGAGCTTGTGAACGCAATAAAAAACTCAGCAATGTTCAGCAAGGTAAGAAAAACTAACCACAGATCTAAGCAGCTGAAATACATTGAGCTTTCAAAGCCAGAAATTAATTAGTAATGATCATTCTGGCATTTTTCTTGTAGAAACTCTATACTGAAGACTGGGATGCAGACAAAACATTGTTTTATCCCTACAATGACAGTCCAGAGCTCAGAAGGGTGGCACAGGCTCAGAAGACTCTGAGTGATGTGAGTATCAAAGCAGGGATTTGCATGTAGGTACCAAAGGCTGTTGGGTTATGGTGTAACCTGGGACATGCCATGGACTTTGATTAGATATAAAAGCTTCACAGTGGAACAGAAAATAAAAGTGTGTTAAGTAAGCTCTGATAGTAGTGGTATTTCATAGAAAAATATGTGCTTGATACCAGAGTACAAAGAAGAGCATATTGGAGTATAAATCCACTGGCAATTTGATGCTGGGTTAGGAATGAATGAAATAATTACTTTATTTAATCAGCAAGAAGACCTTGAGTAATTCCCCAAATGCAGAAACTCTCAGGGTTGTCTCCAAGTCCAGTTCAGTCTTGTGGGTCTCTAAATGTGCCAAAAAACAGTGATAAGAAAAGTCAGGAATTGATGGGACAGAGATTTGCTGATATTTAGATACACAGAACTCTTCAAGAGGGGATTGCAGCTCTCACTTGAAGATTTCAGTGAATTTTGCAGAGGTTCAGAAGTTCCCTGGTAATACAGATTGAAGAATTCCTGCTGCAGGGGCTGTGGGCAGAACTTCTTTTATTAATGTGATGGCAGCAGAGGTCAATGCTGTGATGCTCAAACAAATGTTTATTTCTTCCATCCTTTCAGATTGTCTACAAAAAGGGGCACGATGAAAGGAAAGCAAAATTCACCTCTCTGCCAGACCCCCCTGATGTGGAACAAGCCAAGAAGGTGACACGGCAGCTGAGTGATGTGAGTAGAACCTCTGCCCAAACCCCACTCCTGCAGGGAGAGAGGCAAAAAGGGACCTAAGGAAAAGGAAAAACACACAGGAAGACCAATTTTTGCTGGAGAAATTGGGACCAAGTTGCATAATCTTGGAAGTAGTGTTTTAACTCCATTCAGAATTGAACTATTGTTATTATTTTTTAAAGTTTATTTTATTGTGTATTGAAAATTATCTACATTTTAAGATCAGAGAATTGCAGTATTCACTCATGGTGGAGAAACCACTAAGAAAATGGCACTGAACCTGTTTGTAAGGTAAAATAATTAATTTAGAGAAAATTTCCTTAATCTTGTATTTCCATAGCTTAAATGCTAAATTCATCAAGAAAATGTTATAACATGTAAAAAAAAGGATTAGTACCATATTAATTCTTTCAAATTAATAAAATAATAAACTTTGTAGGTATCTCCAAAAACTATATAATATAGATTTTTAAAAAAATATTATTTTTTAGCGCATATGTTCTTTAGCAATGTTAAAAACGCATTGGAGGAGTTTTATTTTTTATGGAAAGTAATGCAATTATGGCTGAAAATGCTCCTGGAACACTGAGTCAAAACTCAGGCAGGTGTTTTGGTGTTAGACAAACTCTTTAAACTTTTAATACTTGATTTCTGTGAGCTTGAATAAATAATGGAAATCACAAATACCAGGTAATTAAAAGGGTTTGCTTATAGCCAGTTGCAGCAGCAATCCCAGTAAATTCTGACTTACTGGGCAATATCCTAATATTATGTGCCCAGGGAGAAAACATAACTAAAGGAATATGTTAGAGATTATTTATTTATCCTTTTTAGGTCAGGGAAGGTACTAAGAGAAATGACTTAACACTGAAATGGTTTGGCCAAATCATGTTTAAGGTATTTTTGATCATAACTGCTAAAATAGTTATAAGGTAGGCTTCAAATATGAAGCAGCTTTAAAAAGACAGCTTTGAAAAATGAATATGTCAGGTGAAAATGGAGCTGTGTCTTGGAGATTAAATTTTATTGTTTTGTTTCCTTATAGGTTATTTACCATGAGGACTATAAAAACAAAATCAAAGGGAAATGGAGTCAAACTCCATGCTATGACGTGGCAGTTGCAAAAATGAATGCAGAAAATCTAAGTATGGTGAGTGAATCCTGCAGAAAATCTTCAACAGCTTTATCCCTGTTTATGGTCATTTGGAAGATACTGAGGCTCCATTTGTGGCATTGCTTATTTCCTAAATAATCCCTGTTGTAGGTGTCTAATTTACAGTTAAATGTAATTAATGTGTTGTTTTCTGTCTGTCTCTGTTCCTAACAGAGGAAATACCAGGAAGACTTTGAAAACATGAAAGACCAAATCTACTTCATGCAGACTGAAACTCCAGAATATGAAGCCAACAAACGAGCTTCAGAAAACATCAGCAAGGTGAGGGAGCTGTGTGCCACCTGCTCAGCTTGGGAACAGTTCTGAACTCACACAAGTTTGTACTGAAATGGTTTTGGCAAGACCTTTCATGGTCCTTTGCCACCATAAGTTAAATAACAGGGGCATTTTTCATGGAAAGTTGAAGATTATATCATAGTATAGCATCATACCACAGAATGGTTTGGGTGAGAAGGAACCTTGGGCACTGCCAGGGATCCAGGGGCAGCCACAGCTTCTCTGGGAAATCACACAGGTTAGTGAGCATTTGGCTTTCAATACTGATTTTTAAAACCTCTTTTTTTAATTTTTATTCTTTCAAGTTCAAATACAGAGCAGACTATGAAAAGAAAAAAGCTGTTGCAGATTATAATGTGCTCCCTGCTACAGAGAACCCATTGCTGAAACAATTAAAAACTGCAGGAAATATTCTGAGTGATGTGAGTATTATCAATGTGCAGCTACAGCATTTTCAGTCATGTACCAGAAACCACACTCACCATTTCTTCACAAGGCTTCTCCTTTGGATCTTGTAGTATTTTTAGTTTTGTAGACCCATATTTGTAATGAGATAGCACCAGCCAGAAAAATTCAGGTAAAGAATGAATTCTCCACAGATGAGTTTAGCAATAGCAGTGGCACATGGATGGCTAATTGGTGGATAGTTCATTTAGATCCTTGTGGATAATGAATCACAAAAGGACAGTTCTTCCCTTACAGTTTTAAGGAATTTCAGCTGATAATGATAATGTATGTGATGCTTTTATATAATATTTTTTTGTTATATTCTGGTTATTCACTGTAACGGTCTTCTCAATTCCTCTTTTATTTGTATGAAAAGAGATTGAATATTTCTCAGTGTCAGAAGTCCAAAAACCATTAGCCAGACTTTTCTGTCTTCCCTTACAAACCTAAAAAAAGTTATTTTTAAAGACCATTGGGAAAACAGTGCCATCTGTTTCTCAATCCTGTGGGAAAGCTTTTCTTTGGAACTGTTTCTCTGTTTTAGTCTTGTCATTTTTAACATGGTGGGGGTGACTTGCAGTGAAATCTCCTGCATGATTTGGTATTATTTGATTTTCAGAAATTATACAAAGAAGCCTATGAACAGTCCAAAGGAAACAAGATGAATTACTGTGAGACACCCAAGTTCCAGACTGATGCTGCTCTGAAGAACTTTAGTGATGTAGGTATTTCACTTGGGGCTTATCCTTCAGTGCTGACCCTCTTGATTCCTTTTGCTTCTCAACTCACGGTTATTTTGGCAGGTTAAATATAAAGATGCATATCAGAAGAATATTTTGGGGCACTACTTGGGCAGCTTTGAGGACCCACATCAAATCCACTGCATGAAGGTTGAAGCTATGAAAAGTGATGTAAGTGTGGCAGTCGTTCTGTTTTCCCCACCACTCTGGCAGCTCAGACAAAGCTCAGTTGTGGTTTCTTACTGAATGTTGCTCTTGTTCCTAGAAAAATTACAAAGCAGATTATGAGGAGGAAAAGACAAAGTGCTACTTTCCTCAGACCATAACTCAAGAGTATGAAGCAATCAAGAAGTTGGAGCAATGCAAAGATGTGAGTACAGGACAGCAGTTGTTCACCACAGAAAAATTAACTGAGTGATCCCTGGTAACAGCAGTGATTCTGAGTTTGGCCTCATTGCCATATGTGACTTAAAAAAAACCCAAACATCTTCATCTCTATTTTGGGGCCTTTTGTGACATCTAGTGATCAAAACAGATATAGCACAATCCTTTTTGAAACAAGTAAGCCCATAAAATGAGAGCAGTAGTACCAAAATGAAGAATGAACCTCAAGCATTCACCTGCTTAAATCAATATTTTTTCAAATTAATATTTTAAAAGTACTTAATTTAATTTATTAGTAATTTTATTTGTTTTATCAATACTTGGAAAACACTTTATATGTGTTTTCTACAAATATTTTTTATCTTCTTTCAGTACACCTACAAAAAGCATCCTGATCAAACCAAATTCACTTCAGTGACTGACTCTCCAGTACAGAAGCAAGCAGAGATCAACAGCAAACAGCTGAGTGATGTAAGTAAACTTTGGAAACACTCTAACATTCCCAATTTCTGCCCTGTGCCTACCTTCACTTCATTCTCCAGCTTTAAGAGCACTCCTGAAATAATTGTGTAGGTGGCTGTGTGTATTCACAATTTTATTCCAGCAGAACATCACCTGGAAATTGGATTTTTTAAAATAGTTTTTCAATTCACAGTCTATAAATTGGGCTGCTAAATATCTTCCTTTATTTTTCTTTGCAGATATTGTATAAATCCAAAGGGGAAGAAATTATTCACAAGTACCACCTCCCTCCTGATGTGCCCCAGTTCATCCAGGCTAGAGTTAATGCCTACAACATCAGTGATGTGAGTACATTTTGAATTTCAGCACCATGAAGCTCTCCACTGATGGTATCAGTTTTATTGCCTTTGTGATGTTAAATGTTTGGTGGCATTGTCAGCTTTCCAGGAATGAGATAAAAACTGACATCCCTCTTAATAGCCTTGGAATTTAAATAGTCTGGCTGGCTGATAAAAAAAATCAGCCAGGCTGCCTTCTCCAGTCCCTTTAGAGCACAAAGGCTGAGTTTGAAGCTAAAAGGAAAAAAATTCTGAAGGTTCAGTCAAATAAAAGAGGGTTTTACATAAGAAAGGCCAAAAATGCTACTGATAGAGTTGTTCCAAATAAAAAGTGTAAAAATGCTTGTGGCAGTCACGATCAACTTTTTTAGTAGATTTATTTATTATAATAGAACTGTAGTTTGCGTACAGGTTAACATTTTTTCCTTGAGATTATATGGACAATACTGGGTATTTTAATTCCTGTAATAAAATCTCCTATAATAAGAACATGGGCTTAAACTCTTTATTAGAATTGCTATTCCTGACACTGCAAACTCTTCCCTTTTTTCCCTCCAAGGCTAACTACAAAGCAGACTGGAAGAAAACCCTTGCCAAAGGCTATGATCTGAAACCAGATGCCATTCCAATTATTGCTGCTAAAGCTTCTCGGAATATTGCAAGTGATGTAAGTAGGATTTACATCCAGTGGAACACATACCCCTCCTGCATTTCATTATTTATTATTATTTACCTGTGCTGGAAACCTGTACTCCTGCTTCAGCAAAAGGTTACAGGTGACACTCCATTCCTCTCTTAAACATCCCCAATTAAATATTGGGATATTGAATTGTTTGGTGAGGCTGTTCAGTAATTTATTATTATCATAGTCTTAATTAAAAGCTGAATGTCCCTGGGAGTTGCACGTCTGCATCAATGACAATGCTGAGGGAGGGCTTGTAACTACAGGTGTGGGTTGAGATATGTACCAGGTGTCAAAAAAAAAAAAAAAAATCCAATAATCCTCTTCTTTTTTTGACCTAAATAATCCTGTGCTGATGTTAAAACCATTTATTAGGTTCTAGAATGAACTGCAGCATTAATACTTTGAAACTCAGTATTCTAAACCCATCCAAAGTGTGTTTTCTCTTTCCCAAGTGGGTAAAGCTGTTTTTCCTTTGTCTCTAGTACAAGTATAAGGAATCCTATGAGAAAGACAAAGGCAAACAGGTTGGGTTCCGGAGCCTGCAGGATGATCCCAAACTTGTTCACTACATGAACGTGGCCAAAATCCAGTCGGATCGGGAATACAAGAAGGATTATGAAGTCACCAAGACCAAATATCACACTCCTCTGGATATGTTCAGCGTGACAGCTGCCAAGAAGGCCCAGGAAGTGGTGACAAACACTGGCTACAAGCAGCCCATTCACAATTACACCCTCCTGCCTGATTCTGTGAACCTGGAGCTCTCCAGAAACGTGATGCAGCTTCAGAGTGATGTATGTCATCAATAATCAGCTCCATTTTTAATTCTCATCCTGACTGTGTGGCATCATTAATCTTTTAAAGCTAAATAACTAATTTATATAATCCAATATATATTATGTTGGATTAACAGTAGGTTGGGATGTAAGTGACTGGTGTGGAGCCATTTATTTTCCAAGCATTATCCGAATTATGTGCAGCTATTAAGTTCTAGGAAACTTACCTAGTAAGTAACAACTTTTTTTATGTCTCTCCATATTTGGCATATTCCCAGAAAATGAGCATGTTTTACTAATTGATGTATATTTTGTAGTAAGATTTTATTTACTGTGATTTTATTTCTCTCAAATACTGACTCTATCATACTTAAATTTTAATTAAATCTAAATTGCCCCTCCAAAAAGAATGTCTAGGGGAAGTTTTAAGGCTTTACCTGTTCTATGTGTATAGATACTAATTTTTTTCTTGCCTTACTGTGTTTTTCTTGTTTATTTTTGAAAAGAATCTGTACAAATCTGACTTCAATAACTGGCTGAGAGGAGTTGGCTGGGTCCCCATTCAGTCACTGGATGTAGAAAAGGCCAAGAAAGCCTCGGAGATTCTCAGTGAGAAGAAATACCGCCAGCACCCCGACCAGCTCAAGTTCTCCATCCCCACGGATGCCATGGAACAAGTGCTGGCAAAGCAAAATGCCAAGACCATGAACAAGGTGGGGAGCTCTTGGGTTGACCCAAAGTTTGAGTCTTTGTCTTGCAAAGTTGTGGGCAAGGCGCATTCCCACTGGAATGATGAAAATTTCCAGTGGGTGTGGTAGTTCCTTGGTTAAGACTGGTCACTGAGATCATGGTAAGCCTCAGACTGCTCATAATTAAGGGAGTTTCATTGTCTGTTTCTAAAGATTAAAGAATTCTTCTCCAGATTTATAGTGCTTTGATAATGCTTTTTCTGTAGGACATATTCACAATAAGTGAACTGCAGAAAACCTGGAATTCTGTTCGTTTTGTCCTGGAAAGTGGAGTTCTTTAACTTGTCTCTAGTTATCCAGGACACTGCTGATCCTTATTCCTTGTTTTCCATGGAAAGAATGTCTGTGAAATTAAATTCTGCTTCCCATTAATGCAGGGAAGAACACAGACTGGAAACTTCCAGCTTCAATATTTATTAATTATCAAAACATACTTTGGAAATTTCTTACAATAGTAAAGAAAGGAGGAAGATAACATTGCTCCTCAGCAGCTCTGTGAAGGCTGTTTCTGGTGCTAATAATATTTCTAGGAAATACTATTTATTGCAAATGGGCAGAACAAAAGCAAACTCTTATAAGTTCAGTACCTTTTCAATGCTAACAATTCCTTTGTAATTGCAGAGGCTGTACACAGATAAGTGGAATAAAGAGAAGACCAGCATTCATGTGATGCCAGACACCCCAGAAATTCTGCAGTGCAAAGTGAACCAGATGACCATGAGCGATGTGAGTTGCTGTGCTCACGGTGGGCCGCCAGTGCCTCGCTGTCGTTTTAATGCCTTCTTTGAAAATGTTTAATTTCAGAGTTCTGCCTTCATGACACCTGTTCTCTTTCACATCTGAACTTAGAAACTTTACAAAGCTGGATGGGAGGAGGACAAGAAGAAGGGTTATGACTTGCAGCCAGATGCAATTCCAATAAAAGCAGCCAAGAGCTCCAGGGACATCGCCAGCGATGTGAGTCTGGTTGTGTGATACCAATCTGTGACTTTATTTAAATTAAATTCCTAAACCTGAGATCTCGTGATCTGTTTTTTCAGTGATAAAGCAGAGCTTAATAATGCATTTTTTAATTGAGGTTTTTGCTGTTCTTTCTCTTCCCTGCTCTCAGTATAAATACAAACTGGCCTATGAGAAGGCCAAAGGGAAGCACATCGGCTTCCGCAGCCTGGAGGACGACCCCAAGCTGGTGCACTTCATGCAGGTGGCCAAGATGCAATCTGACAGGGAGTACAAAAAGGGTTATGAGAAGGCCAAGACTAATTTCCACACTCCAGTTGACATGGTCAGCGTGGTGGCAGCCAAGAAAGCTCAGGAAGTGGCTACAAATGCAAACTACAAGAACTTAATCCACACCTACAATGTCCTGCCAGATGCTATGAGCATTGAATTGGCCAAAAACATGATGCAGTTACAAAGTGATGTAAGTAAGAGGTTTTTCAGCCTCTGCATTGTGAATAGAAAGATGCTTAGTTTATGAAAAAAACACTGTAAGATAAATAGTATTTTTTTGTTAGCAGAATGAGGTCAGGTGTCTACGAAAATGTAGTAAATTATACAAGTTTTTTAACAATTACAGCAGTTTTATTTTTCCTAGACTCTGATGTATTTCATTAATGAATTTGAGCTTAGAAATGAACAATTTTATGAATATTTACTCCATCAGGCTCTTCAGGAGCAATAGTTGTGTGCAGACCAAGACAGGAAAAGCTTCACTTTTCCTTAATACATTTTATCTTGTACTTCCAAATTTATGAACTATTTTATGCTTCATATTGGTTTTTATCTACTTTCTGCCTGCAGAATCAATACAAAGCAGAGTATGATGAAACTATGAAGGGTGTTGGATGGCTCCCACTGGGCTCCCTGGAAGCTGAGAAGAACAAAAAAGCCATGGAAATTGTGAGTGAGAAGAAATATCGCCAGCATCCTGACAAGTTGAAGTACTCTGTTCCTATGGATTCCATGAACATGGTCTTGGCTTTAAATAATGCCAAAATCATGGATGAGGTAAGAAAATGCTCATCAGAATTCATTTCAGAAGTGGGTAACAATCTACATCTGATTTAATAGTCAATCCTATTGTATGCAGAGCTTTAGAAAGCATGATTTTATTTTGTAACTAATGAATGTGCTTTAAGTGCTAAAATAAAAAAGATAAATGTTGCTCTGGTGGTGGTAACACATCATTGTCAAGGCAGTTTGGATTTCAAGTGGAAAATAGTATTTTAAATTGTTTTATTTAATAATAACAGATGTTGAGGTCTCAAACATTTTTTTAATCCTTCCAGCACAAGTACAAACAAGCTTGGGAAGAAGACAAAAAGAAAATTCACATCACCCCAGATATTCCACAGATTGCTTTAGCAAAAGCAAATGCATTCAATTTAAGTGAAGTGAGTATTGTTTGTAAGGCCATGATCTTGCTCTTATTTTTTTTGATTAGGAATAAGTGAGATGAGAGCATGCAAAAGTCTCACCTTGCTAACCTGTAGTAATTTCACAAAACCTATTAATTTTCCTTCTCCCTGCTTCCTTCCCCAAAATTAGATACCCAGAATTGCCATGAAAAAGCCATGTTTATAGTCAGGTTGTGAAGTGCTCATGCAGACCATTAAAATATAATCTAACAGTTGCTAACAAAATATAGTAGACTTTGAGTACTGTTCATATTTGTTACTGTATTTTTTATTTTATTATTGATTATTTTATTTCCCCATGCACAAAGTTTTGTACAAGGCTCAAATTGTAGGTAGCGCCTGTATTTTTGGTAAAAGATGACATTATAGGCAGATTTTGGTAAACACTTGTTAAATCTGCATATGCTAAATAAAGTATTGCTTGTAACTATGCACATCTGCAATGTGGGCAGAAATAGACATTTTAATCTCTTTTTATTTTTTAAGATGACATCCTTATAGATGTAACTTTTCACCAATATTTGTGCATGTGGAAAACATGTAAATTTTTGCTTTTTTAACAGATGTTTCTCTTTCCTTTTGCAGAAAATGTACAGATCTTCATTTGAAGAAACCAGGAAGAAAGGATATGATCTCAGGGCTGATGCTATTCCTGTCAAAGCTGCTAAAGCTTCTAGGGATATTGCCAGTGATGTAAGTTCTTGGGAGAAAAAATGGGCAAGGACAGCTTCCACTATCCCAGGGTGCTCCAATTGGCCTTGGACACTCCCAGGGATCCAGAGGCAGCCACAGCTTCTCTGGGCAGCCTGTGCCAGGACCTCCCCACCCCTCATAAGGAAGAATTTTCCTTAATTTCAAACCTAAATGAATCAAATCTCTGTTTCTGTTCTCTTTCAGTATAAATACAAATTAGGGTATGAACAAGACAAGGGGAAACTCGTCGGCTTCCGCAGCCTCCAGGACGATCCCAAACTTGTCCATTGCATGCAAGTGGCCAAGATGCAGTCAGACAGGGAGTACAAGAAGGCCTATGAGGAGAGCAAGACTCATTACCAGACACCTTCTGATGCCCTCAGCGTGGTGGCAGCCAAGGAGGCCCAGGACCGTGTCACCAACACCAACTACAAGCGCCTGATCCACCAGTACATGCTGCTGCCAGATGCAATGAGTCTGGAGCTGTACAGAAACATGAATCAGATCCAAAGTGATGTAAGTTTTCTTCTTGTGACTTTTGTTTTTACATCGTGGCTGTAGTTTGGAAAGGACAGGATTATTTTTTATGAGCTGTCTTCTTTTTGTGGCTTTTGTTTTTCCGTCACAGCTGTGTTTTGGAAAGAACTGGTTTATTCTGTTTGTACATTGTCAACTTTGCTTTTGTGTCCTGTTTGGCAGAATGAGTACAAGCAGGATTACAAGGAGTGGTTCAGGGGGATTGGTTGGAGTCCCATTGGTTCTCTGGATGTGGAGAAATCAAAGAAAGCCACGGAGATTGCGAGCGATCGGAAGTACCGGCAGCACCCCAGCATGTTCCGCTTCACCAAACAGAACGATGCCATGGACCTGGTCCTTGCAAAGCAGAATGCAAATATCATGAACAAAGTGAGTACTTAGGGGAAAAGCCAGGCAGGCATTCACATCTCATCCATTCCAATAACCACTCTGTAAATCTCTGTCACACCTTTATGTGGCAGTGTTCCCCTGGGAGAAACAACTGTCACAGGCTCCTCGTTTTTAATCTTTTATTCTCAATGAAACAGTATTGCTTAAAGAAATCTTTTCTCATTTTTCTCCAACCTCTATTCATCCCATTCCTACATAGAAATGACTGGTCCTGAAAATCTTGATAGTTTGGTTTCATTAGAAGCAAGACTGGACAATAATTCAGCTGAATTTGGATTAGATCATTAATTAGTAAAATAAATCTGAGTCAGCACCTTCACCTTTTTACTCATCTGTATCCAAATGGAAAGGTGAAAACCCTGGAAGAACTATCTTTTGTCATTTATATTAACACATCTGATGTAACTTTCTGTCCATAGCATGCTTATACCCAAGCCTGGGAGAAGGATAAAACTCAGGTCCATGTGATGCCAGACACACCAGATATTCTACAGGCCAAACAGAATAAGACAAACTACAGTCAGGTAGAGTATTTTGATACATCTTATCAACATTTTAAATTAATATCTACTGGAGATTTAGAACACAGGCAAGAATTTCATGTGGGTAATATTTTCAGAGTAAAATAAGTACCAGCTTCAGGCTAGCAAATTAACAGACTAAACTGCATTATAAAGTGTGGAAAATATAAGTCCTGCTTTTGAAGTCTGGAAGTGCATAGTCCATACTCTATGCTTTGCATAGAATTCAGTCATGTTAAAAATTCCTTACTATAAAATTACAAGTTAATTTTGTATATTTTTAACCTAACCTATGGGAAAAAGTAGATTCCAGCTTTTCTCTCAGCTTTTAGATAGAAGAAAATGAAAATTGTGCCAGTAGAAAACATTCAGGTTTTGCTTTGCATCATTGCTCAGAGGCAAATCTTTGACTTAAGAATGCCTGTACTTAAAATCAACGGTGCACAAACTGACTTGACTGTTAAATGGCTTCATGAAAACCTTATTAAAATGTTGTTAAGGCAAAAAAAAAGTGTTCAGTTATCTCAGATGTATGTGTTTCAAATTCTCCAGATATTTTTCAAACCAAGATAAGCTATAGTAGGAAGCTGCTGAATAGTGAAAAACTATTTAGTTTCTCTCCTAAGCCTTGGGAGACCAGCATTCCTTGTTTATCAGTTTCCCATTTCTCAGTTCCCATTCTAGCAGCCCTTCTCTCATAACTGAAGCCTGTGAGGTAACCAGAATTTGGATCATTAGTGTATCTAAATAGCAGGTGACATACATATTACTGGTTTTAATTAATATTGTTTTCAATTTTAGAAACTCTACAAGCTTGGCTGGGAGGAAATGATAAAGAAAGGCTATGACCTCACACCTGAAGCCATGTCAGTGAAAGCTGCCAAAGCTTCAAGGGACATTGCAAGTGATGTAAGCAGCTTATTAACTCAGTGTGACACGCACTGACCTGGTTGTTACAACCTACAGAGTCACAGTAACTTAAGATACACCTCTCTGCTAAGGTGTGGCTGAGAGTCAAAACCAACATTGCTGATAGAAGTCCTTCCTGAGCTGTTTTTGTGCAGTTTAACAAGGGTTTCTCTGGCATCTTAACAAGTCCAAAGTTTGGTCCATTCATGACATGGCTGGTCATAAAAAGGGAGGAGTTTTCTGCTCTTTTGGCTGCTTCATTTTCAGAGCAGCAGCAAATTTGGTCCAATTATCTGAGCCCAGTGCCTATCCAGAGAAATCCTCATTACAACTCTGAAACAAATGTGATGACACGCAGACTGCTGTTAGCATAATTTGGTACAAATACAATTGCTGCATTTGTTTTATTTTAGGGACAGAGAATTTATTAATTCTGTATATAATTAAGAAGAGATTTTATTAATCATTAGGAAATGTTTCCTGTGCTTAAGTATCTTTGTATTTCATATTTTTCATTGGT
This sequence comes from Urocynchramus pylzowi, assembly GCA_013397555.1. Lineage (NCBI taxonomy): Eukaryota > Metazoa > Chordata > Aves > Passeriformes > Fringillidae > Urocynchramus > Urocynchramus pylzowi. Next base: position 410,605 of record VZRH01003122.1, read on the forward strand.
GATGATGTTATTCATCAAAATATTTCAGTGTGTCAGTATTAGGGAGTTCTGAGTCAGAGGGCACAGGAAACCATTCCTGGTGCCACACTCTCTTTCTTTCCCAGGGAGAGCATTTACTGGCACCAAGTCATGCACATTAGTCAAGAGGCTGCTAAAACTTTACATGAGAGGCTGTAACAAGTTGCTTATTTACAGAATCATAGACTCACAAAATGGTTTGGGTTGGAAGGGACATTAAAGATTATTCCACCCTTTCTGTGGGCAGGGCCACATTCCGCTATCCCAGGTTGCTCCAAGCCCCATCCAACCTGGCCTTGGACACTTCCAGGGGTAATTTCATGAGGAACATTAAGATGAGGGAATACACTGGTGTTTTGTCACTTACATGTTTGTCACTGTGGTTTGAGTGGTGCCACCTTTGCCATTGCAGTTCAAGTACAAGGAAGGATACCGCAAGCAGCAGGGACATCACATCGGGTTCCGCAGCTTGCAGGATGACCCCAAGATGTTGTGGTCCATGCAAGTAGCTAAAATGCAGAGTGAGAGGGAGTACAAGAAAGACTTTGAAAAGTGGAAGACCAAGTTTAATATGCCTGTGGATATGCTGGGCTTCCTTCTGGCCAAGAAGTGTCAGGAGCTGGTCAGTGATGTGGACTACAAACGGATACTGCACCGCTGGACTTGCCTGCCAGACCAGGTCGATGTCACCGAGGCAAAGAGGGTCAACGAGCTGCAGAGTGATGTAAGCTCCCTCTGGGTTTAATTCACTTATTTCCATGTACAATAATGACTGCTGATTGGAAAGTATCTTTGATGACTCGCTTTTGATATCAGTATGGATCAGATTGGAGCTAAACTGCCAGTTATACTTTTCATAGGGTTTAGTCAATGAACAGCGAAACAGTCTGCTATGGTTTTGATTTTCACCCTTAACAGAACCTGTATAAGTCGGATCTACAGTGGCTCAGAGGCATTGGATGGAGTCCTTTGGGATCTCTGGAAGCTGAAAAGAACAAGAAAGCTTCTGAAATACTGAGTGACAAGAAGTACAGGCAGCACCCAGACACTATTAAGTTCACAAGTATCCCAGATGCCATGGATGTTGTTTTGGCAAAATCTAATGCCAAAAATAGGAGTGACGTAAGTTGCCTCTAGAGACAGAATGTGGGATTCAATAAGTGAATACATTAATATACATTTTAAAAAGGATCTCTGATTCAGAACATGCATTTAAAATATCCAGATGGCAGGTGTTTATATTCAGGGCCTCACTGCTCTCTGTGCCTTGTTCAGAAGATGAAGATCTTGAGCACTGATAATTTACTCAGTATAACTGCAAATAACACCTTTAGTAAGCAGTATGTAAATATATTGTTTTAATGCTGTTTCCTTGGCATTACATGGATGTAAAGAAGAAAAAAAGGTGGTATTTCAGTAAGAAGTCATTGTATTATTTGATTTTACTATCTTATCTTGTTTACATCCCTAATTCTTGCTTAGTACATCTTTTCTTTGCTAATTCAGAGAAAAGGTGAACTGAAATTACTGCTGTGCAGGTGAATCTTGGATCAGACCAAGTTTTTCTTTGTGTCTCTTTCAGATACTCTACAGGGAAGCTTGGAACAAGGACAAGACTAAGGTTCACATCATGCCTGATACGCCTGAAATTTTGTTGGCTAAATCAAACTTGATTAACACAAGTGATGTAAGTTTGCATTTGAAACTGGGTATATAGAATCACAGGGTTTTATTACTCACCTCTACAGAAAGCACTGGGAATAATTCAGATTAAAGTATTTGCTAAAAGAAAATTTTGAGCTTCAATGAAATAATCAGAAAACATTTAAATTGTAATTTTAAAATATTTTATATCCAAGGGTACAAAATACCTGTCATTAATAGCAAGGTATAGAGTTTAATTAATTAAACTGTGTTTGGAAACCCATGCTTTCTTTTCAATAGTCAGAGGTGGAAAGTTGTAGCCTTGAAAAACTCTCTAGAGAGTTTTATCTGCAGTAATTCCTTTGAATCCTTCTCTAACAGAAACGTTACAAGGTAGGATATGAAGAACTGAAGAAGAAAGGCTACGACCTCCCTCCTGATGCCATCCCCCTCCAAGCAGCCAAGGCATCCCGAGACATAGCCAGCGAGGTGGGTCTTGCACAGGGAAAATCAGAGTGGGGCACAGAGGGGCACATAATCTTGGATAAAGATAACTTCTGTTTAACAGGAGGAGATATGTAAAATTTTAACCCTGTTGTGTTACTGCCCACCTCAAAGCTTGTATAATTTTTAATGATGTAAAGCTAATTAAATTAAATACAATAATATAAAGATGATAGTATACAGCCATGAAGAATCCTATAATATCTCCTGGATGTTATAACAAATGCTAAAAACTTTGGGAAAAAAACAGAAGCAAGTTAAAGTATGTTAGATGCAAAATGATTAACTACAGTATTAACAACAGAGAAACTGAAATGGCAGCTTGGAAAGAAGTGGTAATTGTTGCTTCTGTGTTCAATTAGTACAAATACAAAACCGCATACAGAAAACAGCTGGGCCACCACATCGGGGCCAGGAACATTGAGGATGACCCCAAGATGATGTGGTCGATGCATGTGGCCAAGATCCAGAGTGACAGGGAGTACAAGAAGGACTTTGAGAAGTCCAAGACAAGGTTCAGCAGCCCTGTAGACATGCTGGGAGTTGTGTTGGCCAAGAAATGCCAGGAGCTGGTCAGTGACGCCGACTACCGGCACCCTCTGCACCGCTGGACGTGCCTGCCGGACCAGAACGACGTTGTCCATGCCAAGACAGTGTACGACCTGCAGAGTGATGTGAGTTGTTCTTTACAGGCTGTGTGACAGCCTTGGGTTGTCTGTCCTGTGTTCTGTTCTAGTTTTGAAGGAGGGGTCTGCGTGGCAGGGAAAGGGCAATGGAGTCAAGCTTTTAGTTATGGAGAACGAGCAGTTGGGAAAGACAAATGTTGAGGGCAGTGGAGAGCCTTAGGGGATGGGTCCAGCAACTGAATGGGTGGCTGGTGGGTTGACCCAGTGGAATGTGCTCCATTAAGCAGAGCTTCCCATGGTAGGAGATGAGGTTGATTGGAGTGAGGAGGTTGCTGAGCTGTGTGTGTCCTTTGCTGTCCTTCCAGAACGTGTACAAGTCTGACCTGCAGTGGCTGAGGGGCATTGGCTGGTCCCCAATTGGATCACTGGATGTTGAGAAGAACAAGAGGGCGAGCGAGATCCTGAGTGACAAGAAGTATCGTCAGCACCCAGACACCATCAAATTCACAAGCCTTCCTGACTCGATGCCCATGGTGCTGGCAAAGCACAATTCCAAGATCATGGACCAAGTGAGATTTCCTTGTGTTTGCATCTTGAAAGAAATGAGTATCTTCCTTTCCATGGGTGTTGTTCTATGCCCTTCCATGGCCTGGGTTCTTCAAGGGGAATGCTGCATCCTCTTGCCTCAGGGATTTGTATTCCTTGTTTAAGATAAAACTCTCTTTTGGAACTGTAATGGGATACAGTGTGGAAAAGAAAAGGGTGAAGCATTAGGTTTTTTGGGAAGCAAAGGTGTTCCTGAGTCAGTGCAAAGTAAAGGTCCCTTGCTTTGGTTTGTGGACCTGATTTCCTCATTGAGTTTGTTTCCCTAAACCTGTGTGATCTTGTTTCCTGTCATTTCTCAGCGCTCGTACATCTCAGCCTGGGAGAAGGACAAAACCAGCATTCACATCATGCCGGACACCCCTGGGATCCTGCTGGCCCAGCAGAACAAAGTGAACTTCAGCGAGGTGGGTGGTTTGGTTGTTGAGGGTGCAGTGTGTGTCCCTGGGCGCTGCCGTGGCCGGGCAGCAGCGTTGTCTGAGGGCCTGGTGGTGTCTGTTCCAGAAACTGTACAAGCAGGCGATGGAGGAGGAGAAGAAGAAGGGCTACGACATGCGGGCAGATGCCATTCCCATCAAGTCTGCCAAAGCTTCCCGGGACATCGCCAGTGATGTGAGTGCACAGCAGCCCTCGTGGCACACACTGTCACACAGGTGCCACGTGCTGGCAGTTCAACCCAGGGTTTACAACTAAGCAAATCGAGGCAGCAGATCCATTACCTGTCCCTGCCATTCAGTTATCCATCAAAGTTTTTGTTCACACTGTCCACCTTTAGCTGTCCCTGCAAATTTTGGTTGTGTATTGTTGCACAGGGAAGGCCTAGATGATGTGGAAGTGTAGCTGTGGGAGCTGTGTGATGGCCATAGTTCAAAGAGGGTCCCTCCTGGGCTTGTGAGTGCGTCTCCTCGTGCAACAGCCCGGAGTTCAGAGGTGTTGGGCTGCCCTCAGCACTGCCCATCTGCAGGGACATGGCCCTGACTCTGCAGCTACACAACTGAGCTGTGCACAAGGAAAGAAAACCCAAACCAAGTTTTCATTTAAAAATGAAAGCTACAAAAAAAAGCATAATATTTTCTATTCTTAGGTATTAATACAAAATTGCATTCCTGTATGTGTTTGCTGTCTTTATTTAATCTTGCCAGAAGTCTCTTTGTAGTTACATTTTATTGCCTCTGCAGTTTGAGAAAGAGTTAATTTGGCCATGGTGCGTGAAGATCAGTAAATGATTCTTTATACAGGGGACGTTAATTGTACTTCAGGTCTTTGGTATAGCTTTCAGGATTTAGAGACTTTTCTTCTTCTCAGTTACTAACCTGTAGCTCTAAATATATAGGCCAGGGAGAGTCTGGGAAAATGTGAGTTTTATCAGAAGGGTATTGTGTGGATTCTTTTCTAGCTGTGCACTGTAGGTCATCAGCTGAAAACTTTCACACTCTCAATCTCTGTGGTTTCAGCTAATAAATTGGCTGGAGGTGATGACACAGGGCTTGCTAGGAATGTGAAAAAAACTAAAATAATACTCAGTGCATACTGTTTTTTCCTGCAGTACAAGTACAAGG